>VZRO01002363.1:393743-425979 GCA_013397915.1 Daphoenositta chrysoptera
CACAAAAATGTGGAGTGAAGGGAAAAAAAAAAAAAAAAAAAAAAAAAAAAAGGAGAGTGACAATATGGAAAGATGTCTGTTAAAGTGGGTGAAATAATTTTGTAATTACTATAGACACAGAAAATATAACTTATCCCTCTCAAGACTGTCCTTAAAAAGGAAAAAAATGCACAGGCAAATGAAAGAAAACCTGTCCAGAAACAGTCTTCTCTATTTTGAAATTCTGGCCTTAAGGTTTGTATTATTTATTATGTTAATTCCACAGGCTTCAGAGAGCATTTTTTCCCAGAAGCGGAATGCCTTGAAAAAATATCTTTGGAGGAAACTGTGAAGTTTCCCTCCTCCGAACCATCTCAATTAAAGATTTCATCACAGAATCTGTCCTTACGTGGTTACAGATGAATCAGGCTTTGCTGGAGAGTGAATTACCAGATACATAATCAGTTTAAGGTGAAGAAGAGCAACAGAAATAGATGGAGTGACATATGGGAAAAAATAAAATGGCGTTAAAAAATGCATAGCTTGGCTTCAGAAATGACTTCATCTGTGATGGGCTTTGACGATAGTTTGCAGCTATTGGGAAAAGTGTGAAATAAAAAGAAGGAAAAAATTGTGTGAAACTTAGAGTATTTTTGTTTACACCAGGATTGAATTCAGCCATATGTCTTCTGTAGAGGTGGCTGTACATTCCTTTCAGCCTACATCCACTAGATATTTCAACAGTTTGTGCTCTGTGAATAAAAAGGGTATACAGACCCAATATATCACTACCTCTTTGCCATCAATATCTCTGCCCAGACCATGTTTTTATAGGTTGTGGAAAATTGTTATCTTCATTCAACAGATAGGAAGGCTTCCAGTGTGACTGCAGGAGCTGATACAGGTATCCCAAAGCAGGCTCGTGCATCAGCTGCAGAGCCCAGTGGAAAGCCAGGCCAAGACTATGACCATGGTATACTGGAACTCAATTGCCTAAATTGGCTTATAAAATTTTACACCAGAAGGGTGTGGCAGGGCGGGGAATTGAACCTTCTTGACTCCTCACTTCCTATGTTGATGTGTCATACTTCCCCCCTCTCTTTAGTTAGATGTGGTTTTATTTGGAGATTGGCATGATGGGAAATACTGCTGTGCTATGAAAGGAATCCTATCCTATGAACAAAAATACCACTCAGTTCAATTCAGCACTTTTACAAACAGGAATAGATAAGCAGTTAGTCCGAGGTGGTAAGTAATCCTATTCCTATGATGATACCTCATTTTCTCCAAAAGGAACACAGATGTTTTAGCACCTAGAAATCTGTTCATTTCATTGTGAATACTGCACTAAACTACATCAGGCTGTGGTCAAAACTGAATTAATTTCAAATAATGTCTGCAATGTGGCCAAAACCTTCCTTCAGCTTTACCTTCAGGCTTCCCTTCTTCCTGCTTTTTCCTCTCAATTCTTATAATTTTGTTGGTTTGTGACGCTGGTTGTTGTTTCCTTCTCACTGGTGCCAGCTGGTCATCTTTCCATTTTGGCAGTTTTAGTTAAGAGTCAGCTTCCTGATAGCTGGATGTCTTTTCCCATTAGTTGGCTGTTGCTTGTTAATGATTGAGCTGCTGCTTCATGTTTACCGCTTTCTGTTCACAGCTCTCATCTTGTTTCTCCAGCTGACATGCCAGTAGACTCCCTGACAACATCAAATATCTCCTTGTGTTACCTCTCCTCATCTTGCTGCTTTTGCTCTTTCCTGTGCCTGGAATTCTGGTTCTTGTTCATCAGGTTTATGGTTTGGAACAAAAATCTGCATATCCTTGCTGCTTTTACTTCTGAGTTTTTATTGAGCTATTACTTTATGTTCTGTTGTATTGTTGGCCTTAAGATCTAGAATTCTACTATAGATGGGTGGGCTATTTTGAATTTTTTATTGCATATTTATTGTACATAGAAAGGCAATGGATAATTCTGGGTACGTCATGGTGGTTAGGTTATGTATGTTTTATTTGTGCAAAGGATTTATACATTTTTAGAGTTTCTGTTCGTAACCAGCTCTCTGTGAATTTTATTTGTTAATGGTGTTAACAAAGACTTGAGACTAGACTTTATTATCTGTTTCAGAAATGCAATACAGGTAACATAATTAAGCTTCTTGATAAGGAGGCAAGATCTGTTTTCAATTGAAAGATATAGGTTAATTAGCATGGAATGTAGATCAGACACTGCACAGCAAGACTTTTTCAAAATCTGATCTTCAGAAGTCGATATGTGTTTTTCTATTGATTGTGCCAATGAACAAATGAATGGTGTGTTTTACAAAATCAGATTTTAAAGCAGGCTGCTACTAGTGTTAAATCTTTTAGAAAAAAAATTGAAGCCAGAGTATTTACCTCAGTGGAGAGTATTAGTCATGCATTAATGGGCTTCTCTAAAATTTTGTATCTGTGTCACACAGTTCCATTTTTGTCAAAAAGGGTTCTCTGCTTGCCCTCTGTTTGCAAGGAAGGTGTCCTAAAACTATGACTGCTTCATGTATGCTTACAATTATTCTGTTCTGAGGAACAGAATAACTCTTAGGCCACTAAACAGCTTTTGCCTTTACATCCATGAACCATGTTTGTGAGATGAAATGGTAGCAGCATGAGAGAACATGTCCTGGGATATAGTGATATCTAAAAAAAAAATATTTATTTGAATTTCATGAATATTGTATGTGTACTTTATTGTATTGCCACTATGTATAGTAATAATATGAAACCAATAGCTTATACTAAATTATTACAAAACCCTGGGTTATGAGGGGTCTGCAGTAGCACTGTCTCCAGTGCTTTCCTGATCACCAGCACATGACTAAAAGGTTAAAATCATGTGACATCCAAAACCAGTGCAGCTGGTGGGACTTTAATGTTAAAGCCATCTTTGACTGTCTGAGCCTCAGTTTTGAATCAGGCACTAAGCCAGAAGGAACCTTCCGACTTACCCTAGAAGCCAGGGTGTTTATTACCTTGAGTCGGTGGGCACCAGCCCATGACTTGGACATTGGATTGTTGTGTACCTCTCACCTTTTTATGTCCCTTTTCATGATTCAGACTGCTTGGCTCTTCCCATCCTATGCAGAATAAAATGTCAGCTATTCTTTTGTGCTGTTCCAGAGCTTTAGCAAGACTCAGGCGCTGTCAGAGCTGTCTGCAGTCATTTGTGTGGGAGGTGTGTGAGGGGACTTACGCATTAGCTGTGCTGAAATAATTACTGTATTTGACTTGACTAATAAGTGGTATTTTTTGCCAAAAAAAATTCTGGACAAGGGATAGAGGAGTGTTTTACTCATTTAACTCTATATTCAATAATTCCACAAAGATGAAAATATAAAATGCTTTGATGAAAAGAAGCAATTACTTTTAAAAGATGTAGGAAGCACTATTTATGAAATAGGCACCATTTGTTATGATTTTTTTGTGCAAAGTTTAAACTCAGAATACCGAAGTCTTTGGAGAATAAAATGTTAAGTAATTCTGCAGTCTTTTTTTTTTTTTAGATGCTGCAGTTTCCCTGTGTTGCCATGGTAACATACTTTCTGTATAATTGCCAGGCTGCCTTACAGTGATGCAAATAAGTAAAGAAGTTGTCACATGGCATGACCTAGGCTTATATTTGAGTGGAGATTTACTGCCCACAGAGCAGCAGTAACACTGGAGATATCTGTCACCTGCAGGATAAGGAATTACATGTTGCTGAAGTGCTGCTGAAACAAATGGCAGTGAATGTGAAGTGCTGGGACTTGCTGTTAAGCAGAAGGACTAGAAGCCCTCCCCCAAGCCTGCTCCTGCTGAGCTTATTTTTTCTTATGCTTTACATGAGTGGAGGATCAGAACTTTTACAGCTAACACCAGCCCTAAGCATGTTATTTAGGAATTTAATTTCTCTTGGAGATACAAGTCTGGAGCAAAGAGATCTGCAAAGAGAGTTATAGCCCTTACCAGCAAAATCTGGCCCCTTCTCTGACATGAATTAGTACTGGGATCCAAAGTACTTCTCTCAAAAAGGGGTGAATAAAAGGGGAAAATGGTGGGAGGGGGAGGATAAAGGGGAAATCAAAAGGGAACAAAGGCACTAACAAGTTTTCCTTAGTTTCTATTTGATGGAGGCAGCACTTACATCTTGCACACTTCTTCAGGATATTTTTGATATAAACCACAAATCCCAGTGGTTTCTGGGAATACCTCCCTACAGGAATCCTTCTCTTGGCCAAGCTTTCTGCCCTCAGTTCTCACTGTACTGTGATGTGTTGCTCCATAAGGAAGAAAGAACTGGGGTAATATCTGGTAATATCTCAGTGATGCGCCCTGGGCATTTCTGACAAGCAATCTGAGAGTGCTCATCACCACAGTCAGCTCAGGCTAAGAATAAGTTTCTTAAAATACAAATTTTAAAACATAAAAGTCAGAAAAGAAATAAAAAACCCCAAACCAACACCAAAAAGCGCAGTTCTGCATCAGTTTTGGCACTCTAAGAATTCACTAGCTGCTCCAAATTACCCATTGTTAGGACACAGTAACTAGCTCAGATGTTCTGTATACCATTTGCTCAGAGGTTTTCCTCTCTTACTGGACCTCTTTGTTCCTTTGTTAAGGATGGATTTTGCTAAAGCTTCCTTTTTCACTGCCTCAGCATCTCTGCTAGGATAGGTGCTGGGGAATTACCCTATTTTGGGGGGGGGAGGGGGGGATGTTAGCAGTTTTTTCTGTAAGACATTCTTTTGGTTTTTGTTAAAACCATATTGTCCCTAGAGTGAGTTTCCCTCATTGTGCTCACTAGACTTCCTTCTTGCTTTTCTTATGCAGGCTGTGAACTTACTTCCTCTCTTGTGAGGCTACTTGAACACTAGTGGTAAAAATGATGGTTTCTTCTCCCTTGCTACCAGGGGTTAGGTTTATTTCCTCTTTCCCTCCAAATTTACCTCTAATTAATCAGAATTGTAGCAAGATCACACAGATATTTCCACTGTGTTCCTTAATTAGTCTTCCTGGCTTCGGGCTCTTTCTTCAAACTATTTTAAGGCTGTAAGAGAACTTCATCTTCCTAGATTAGGAGAAGGATTCATTGTTCATGCACAACAGAGAGTTTGTGACTTCAAAGTTCACATTAACTTCTTTCTCAGAGACCAAATTTGACAAAACAGTAAAAATAAAAAATCTGATATCTCCTGCTTTCTGTTTGTCTGGGAAAGGTCTTATCATTGCAATATGTATTATTGTAAATTGTGAGTTATTATGGATACATCATGACTGTTTTCTCCCTGTGAAAGCAGATGTAAAATAAAAAAAATAGAAGTGTAAACTAGGAGAGCTACTTTGCATAAAACTACAGGATAGATTCAAATTGCACGTAGCCCACAGCCTCATGGAAAAATAATAATATTGTTTCCTCTTTCTTTTCCTCCTTTTTTTTTTTTTTCTTTGAGGAGAAAAGTATGGTAATTGAATAGCTGTATTTCAAATCATGATTGGATTTCAAGAGTAACTTTTTGCTTTCACAGTATGGTCGGTCTTTGTACTGTCCTTTTTGCAGGAATGGATTATGGATCCAGCTGGATTGGCAGAATGCAAAAAACAGTGTCTGAGCATATCTGCCAGAGAATATTACCCAAGAAAAATCCCTCCTATGCAGTAACTGTGAAAAATCATTATAAACATTCTGAGCATGCAAACTGAAGTCCATAGACTTATAACTGACATTTATGACAGGATTATAAAATTTTTATTATTCAGGACACATAGCTGTATCAAAACAGATTCTTCCTTTTTACTCATTTTAGAACTCTGATGTTTAAAAAAAGTGTAGTAATTGTCACTGAATAAAAATGACCATGCTCCTATTAATTCTCTATTAAGCTTGCTTTAAAACTCTGGTTATTAAAATGTAAGAGTTACAAGAAAATAAAAGTACTTTGAAGTTTCTGTACATGCCACCATTTAATCAGGAAAATCACTGCAATTCAGAATAATTTTCATTATAATATTTTACACATCCCATTAAAAAGAATGTGTAATTTGTTTGAAGGAGGAATGATTCTGTTGTTGTCTTTATAATGGCTTGTTGGTCTACTACTTGTACCCAATGCTAGTAATAAAGATAATAGTCTATAATTGCTATGTTCAATAAAATGCTTGTAAATGGAAACACATAAAATTATTGTGTGAACCTCTGTAAGGTAGATGAAGACTTGCTTATATGAGTCTGTTGGGGGAAAAAAGTGAGTATTTCAAATATAACACAGGAATTTTAAATTGCAAGCTACTTTTTTCTCCTTCCCTTTCTGAGTATATTCTTTTTTGCCCTTTTTCACATTCTCTCTATTTTGTTGTCCATCCTCTGTTGTTCAAATGAGCCACTGATGCTTCAAATTCCAAGGGAAAATATGAGACATTTTCAACTTATGCCAGCGCTTGTTTCATCCTCAAAACACCATCAAAGAAATACTCTTCCCTCCCTACTACTTCTGAAATAAAAACAAACAAACAAACAAACAACCCAACTGTTATTTATTTTTTTACTTTGTTAAATCAGCTTAAATTTCTGTCAGTCATAGCATCGAAAATCATGAGGAAAGCTATGGATTTCCACCCTGAAAATTGCACCAATATTTGTTTAGGTATCTTTCTATTGGACTTCAGTGTATGAGATCCACTCTTAGGAACAGAGTGCCCAGATGCACACACTCAAAATAAATCTGTGTGTTTATCTCCCACATCACTCTGGTTCTGCCACATTTATGACATGAATGCAGAACAGAAACCCAGAACCTCAGGAGTTCTTGCCCTGCTGTTCTTATCAAAGTGCTATTTAGTCTTGGGCATATTACAATGACAGCTTGTTTCCACGCTTGTAACCCCTTCTGCGAACCGAGCAGGAAACTATTTCTTTCAAAGTCGTCTCCCTGGGGTGTCCTAAGGATTAATTGCTGTAAGTGCAGTTCCTGGAACACATAAAGTTCCCTATAAGTATCCATCATTAAATGTTATATCGCCTCAAGTACTTAACCACATTAGTTTTTCTTACTTAAGTAGCCCCAGTGATAGCTGTTTCTATTAATTATTTTTACTATTTTGCATTATTCTTAAACACAAGCTAAATGGCTTTGGCTGTGAGAAAGCAAATTCACCAGACAGCTGCTTTCTTCTGTATTTAAAGTATACATACTACTGTCTTTTTTCATTACTTTACTCACTTATGTTTATCTTTGTCAATGAATTTTTTACTCCAGTGATTTTCTGACTCTTATTTTTTGTGTTAGGGGAAGTACTTTAAAATATTGGAAGTAAAAGATTTGCACAACCCAGTAGCAGAGAAATTAAGTAGAAGAGAATCAAAAAGCATCACACATCCTTGCAACTTGCAGAGGTTTCTGTGCCAGTTTGAAGAATGAGAAAGGGAGATGCGGCAATGAAGATTTCAGGAAGCTATGACTTGAGCTGGCATGCAAAAAATAGGTATGTTTTAAAACCAATTTCATTAACTTCTAACTAATTTAGCATCCAGTTAAAATTTTGCTTAGAAGACTTGTCTTAAAGCTCACTCCTTTTCTACCATTTTTCTGTCCCTTTTATTTACTAGAGCTGCCTCCTCTCTTCATGTGTAGGCTTACATATGCAGACAGAAATTTTCTGTCCTGGAGTCCTGTAGGCCGAGGGTTCAATTTCCTGCATCTTTCTGATTTCCTATTAGCCTGCCTAGTGTATGTACAAAGGTGTCTGAACATAATACATTTGCCAAAACCAAGTCAACCTGTCCTCTTGTCTCTGCTCTTTCCACTAAACAAGTGCAGTGACTCCCTCCATTAAGTAAAGAGAATTTAAACAAGTCCCTTGGTTTAATCTGCATGAACAAACAGGGAGAGAGACCTAATGTGATGATCTAAATGAATTCCCCACTAACAAAGAAGGTACTTAATTCTTTCTGCTGATGTGGTTGCATTCCTATCTTTGGGATTTTCTTTGTTTCATTCTCCTTAGAAATTTATTTTGTAGTATTAGCAATGTCAGGATAACTCCAAATTTCGGAGACTTGTCTCTCTCCTTATTTGAAACAAATAAATACATTGTTAAGTGTCATCGTGAAGCTCGTAAATTCATGGCTAGATCAAGACAAACCTGGTTCCTGCTGTATATGAAATGTTCCTAACAAGATGTACTCCATATCTTCCTTGTCTTAAGAAGCATTTAATGAGACTAGAAACTAATTAAGGCTGAATTCCTCATATGTCTAAGCATGTTCCTTAGCTGGGGGACACAAGCAGTTCTATTGAACCCACATTCTTATCTGTAGCCTTTAATTTGAGTACCTTGCTGAATCAGAACAAATTACAAAGATGTTCAAAGGGAAAAAAAAATTCATTTGCTCTAAATTAAACAATATACAAGATACATTTTGATTTTGGGAAAAATATGCAGTCCTTTCCCACTCCACGGAAAAAAACCTCAACATATTTCACTTGCCAAGTACCAAAGGGATATTAAGGACTTATTACTTTCAAATTTAAAATCTACCTTTGATTTATCTTAGTTCAAAGCCTTGGAGCTGTAATAAATTTTTGAGTGACCTTATCTGGCTTCTGATACGTCCTTGGCAAGGACACATATATGAGGCAAATTAAAATCTTTGACATTCTGTTGGAGAACTCTTACCCTGGGATTCTGTAAATAAATATCTTGCTTACGAATTTAAACTAGCCTATACTCATGTATCAGCCTATTCATGTCTCAGAATATGACAAAATGTTGAGCATATGAAGCTCTCCAGAAACTGAAATCACAGGTGTTTGGTACACCAGAGATCACAACGCACACTGTTCTGTACAAGCAATGATACATTACTATGCAGCCAATGCTCAAAGTTCAACAGGAGAACTTCCAAACTCCCAGACCTACAGTTTTAATTACTCAAAAAAGAGCCTGAAATTAATCTTTCAAATTAATCTTTAATTCTTCCATTGCACCTTAAAAATTGCACTGTATGCACAACTTTATTGCTGTCAGATCACCTTCTTTGAGTGTGGATAAGGTTTTCCTGTGGCAAGCTAGCGGTTGACTAAAAGAGCATGCAATTCACTGTTCTTCAACAAAATGTTAAGTTACAGGTTTAGTGGCAATTCTCGGATCTCTGGCTAAATTAGGTTTTCCAGTAGGAAAATCTATGGATCCCAAGCATGCTCATATATAATAGTAGAAATTAAATATGCGAGATAAAGATTTTGGCATCATGAATCAGAATTGATACATTATTTTTGGCTTTTGAGTGTTTGAGCTTGTGCCCTTATGCAAATTTATTAAAGAATATTCCATTGATTTTGAAGGGCACTGTAATAGGGTGATCGACTCTCTGTACACGGCATCTGGGACCAGCCAAACCTGTTAAAGACCTGCTATTTCTAAGAAATCAAATTCTGTTTTCTGAAGCATCACCAGCCTTGGCTGGGATGGTGGAAGAGAGAGAATACAGGTTTCCTAATGTTGTGATTATCTGCCCATTGAAAGGCATGTTTTTATAACAGAAGAAAGTTTAAGATAAGGACAAAACTTGTGATGACTTACCCTTTAAAGTACTTTATGCCTAAGTTGGGGTCAGAGACGATGCATTATTTGCATTCTATCTAATGGAACTCATGCTTTTTAAGCATTATATGTTTTGATGTAGAAACTTCTTTTCCTCTCATGACTTACTCATCATAGTGCTTCACTAACTGATGACAATGATCGTATATCATCCTTTAGGCACTGAGTCACTCTGGAAATGTGGATTTCCTGGCTTCCTCTCAAGAGAACAATACATTGAAAAGACCAAACAGAGAAGATGGGAGAATAGTTCTTAACCATATATTTCTGAGAATATCAGTAGGAGACAAATTATGATTATAAAACTTAGGGTTGACTTCCCAAATAGCTTTGTCCTTACAACGTATTAAGTCTGTCTCTGAAACTCTCCCTTGTGGGCAGTAATGACTCGCATTAGGAGTCTGAGATACATCTACCAATAGCCTGATAGCCTTGAAAACCAAAATGCACTCAATTGTTTGCATTAACAAGGAAGTGCAGACAGATTACATGTGATCACCCATTAGGCTAAAAATTCCTAAAAGCAAGCAAAAAAACCCCCAGGTGGCTGATGCTTTTGAATAAATAATATAGAAAGATTGTGAACCACTATGATTCGGTTATGACCCAGCTATTTACCAAGCTTACAAAAAATGGATGTCATGACACCTTTTGAGCATACAATCAATTCTGGAAAATTGATATTTTTCTGATCCTTTTGCTCTTGGGTGCACTGGAAGGCATCCTATCTTGTGGCTTTTTTTTTTTTTTTTTGGTCACAATAGATGAAATAAGCTCTTACTCTTCATGTTTTTTTCCTCTGTCTGTTGTCTAAAAATAAGTTTGCTGCTTGTATCTTATATACAGCTTTCCTCAATCTTGTACTCACTTTACAAATGTGGGCCAAATACAGCAAACTCAAGATAAACAAAGCCAGAAATGTACACATTCAGATTGAAAATGAATCCTCTTTCTGCAAGTTATGGAGTACTTTCCTCAAGCTGCCAGAATCAATTGAGTCAATGGACACATAGAATCACAGAATATTATGAGTTGGAAGGGATCCACAAGGATCATTGAATCCAACTCCTGGCCCTGCCCGGACAATCCCTGAGTCACACCATATTCCTGAGAGTGTTGTCCAAACACTTCTTGGACTCTGTCAAGCTGTCAAGCTAGTGCTGTCACTACTTCCCTGGGGAGCCTGTTGAAGTGCCCACCGACCCTTTGAGTGAAAAACCTTTTCCTGTTACATAACCTAAACCTCCCCTGATTCAGCTTTGTGCTGTTTCCTTGAGTCCTGTCACGGGTCACCAGAGAGAAGAGATTGGTGTCTGCCTCTTCCCCTCATGAGGAAGGTGGAGACTGCTACGAGGTTTCCCGTCAGTGTCCTCTTCTCCAGGCTGAACAGACCAAGTGATCTCAGCTGCCCCTCATACAGCTAACCCTCAGGATCTTCCTAGGTGAGATTCTGTTCTGATACTGGGCTGAAAAGAAAGTTCACTGTGGCTAGTCAGTGGCTAATGAAAAACAAATTCTTCAAATAACAAGTAAAAAATATGACCTGATATAAGTAAGTTCCTTTATATGCAACTAATTGTGAACACGTAATTAAACACTCATTTAACTGTGGGCTTGATTTATGGCAGACCAACTCAGGAATATACAATCAAGTTCCAATCTTGCCTATTTAATCAATTGTTGAGAAAGTAACTTGTTGCAATTTAATAAAACTAAAAGCAACAAACATTTTCAAAGTGTTATTATTTGTCTTGGGATATGGATTATAAAATATGAAAGATGACCCTCATTTTTTGCTGGATTCCAAGACCCAGGATCCTTTTCATGCATGGCTTCTTTTTTTTTCCTCCATAGTAAATCTCAGTCTTTCTTTTGCAGCAAGGCTCAACATATTCAGGCTTGAAGTCTTATACACTGTGAGCACTCAAACTGCTTCATTGTCTATTTTTCTCAAGATTACCATCACTTTCTCCCTTTCCCCAGAAAAAAATATGGCTGCTAATGTCATCTCCCTTCACTGCATCTGTGAATATATTGCTACTACTCTTTATTGGAATCTCCATAACCACTGCTTTCCGTATCATCATCTAGAGTATTTTTTTAATGGAGTAAGTAGCAAAGAGAAAAAATTATTACCATTCTTCATTTATTAAGATATTTGTAAACGTTAACTAAAATCCTTTGTGCAACTATTTTATTGTATGTGTACGCAAGGTTAGTACCATTGAAGAAATTGTTCAGTAAAAAAAGCCTCAGAGCAGAAACCATATATCTGTTGGTGACACAAAACTTACTGTGTTTTATAGGTGAACACTGCACAGTATCACAAGGGCTTCACTGCAGAATGTTGCTGTATATTGCTCAGTCACAGATAATAAATACAAATATAGTATCTAGAAAGAAGTGGCTGAAGGACATGCTAGATATACTCTTGATCTTAGAGAATGGTACAGAGTAATATATTTGCTGCTGTCTTTGCCTTTTGAAAGAGATTTGGTGCTGAGGCATTATTTTTACTTTGAAAACTTCCTTCTTAGAACAGATTTCATTGTTAAAAAGCCATGTTGGTAAAGGACAGCACTTGTGCTGGCTGCTTTCCAAAATCAGAGTGGCTGAGTGTGCCTCATATGTCTTGGCCGTGAGGATACCTTGCACTACTACCAGAGAAGCTGGGAATGCCCCATCCCTGGAGGTGTTCAAGGCCAGGTTGGATGGGGCTCTGAGCAACCTCGTCTGGCAGAAGGTGTTTCTCCCTGTTGCAGGGGGGTTGTACCTAGATGATTTTTAAGGTCCCTTCCAACCAAAGACATTTTTGGGTTCTATGATATGCTAGAGCTCAATGAAAAATTAGCAGCAGAAGCATCTCTGGTGGGAGGTGGGAGAAGTGGGAAGGCATGACTAGGAAAATGCAACAATGCAATTTCAAGATAAAGTTAAAAGGCATCTTTAGGGAAAGATCTAAACAAGGGGGGCAATAAAATGTCCAGCATGATGGTAGCAAGGATTAGGATTGCCTAGCAGCTATTTATTTTAGTGTTATGTAGGAATTATAGCTGTGTGGCAAACCATGCACAGGGAGCAAATAGTGGATAAAAAGAACATAAATCAAAAAAGGTGGTTGGACTCCAATCTAACTTCAGAAACTATTTGTCTAACTAGCTAAATTGAATCAGCTATTAATAATGCAGTGACCTTCTGAGCCATTCAGCCCATAGAAGTGATTTGCTCTTGATATGCCCAGAAAGCAGTGTTCTAAAAGGATAAGCAAAAGTTTCAGACTACACAGGTTTCTTGCTGCTTATGTACTCATGGCTCCTTCGCTGAAAAGGAAGCAGCACGTATATGCTAGGATCTTACTTTTGACATGAGATTCAAGGTAAGACTGGATAGAGATCACATCCTAAGAAGTAGAAAGTGTTCCAGCTTCAAATTGACCCATGTATCTAAATCTTTTTATTAATTGTATTTTCAGGTCTTAAGGAATAAATATCTTCCTTGTGTCAAAATGTATGTATATAATAGTAGATATTGTTAGGTCCAACAAATCTCTGCTGAATAAAAATCTTCTTGGCTGACAGTATGTTTGGAAGTACAGCTGAGCCTGTCAAATAGCTGATGGCTGACACAAAGGCCAGTTCTGCTTCCCCTTCTGCCTCCCAGTTAAGCACCTTCCTTTCTGGGTTCCAGTGCAGCCTCACCATGACGGGATCCTGTTCAATGGTTAATTTATTCAGGGACCTGAGCTGACAGAAGTTAGGGTACAGTAGTGTAGTTTAGGATTTGAAACTGGTTCATGGCAAGTGAGACAAATGCTAAGGGAATATTATAAGGAGAATGTTGGGATCACTTGATTGCAGCTGGGGGTTGGTTTCCTTTAGCTGTAATATGAAACTGCCTCTTACTTGCATATAAAAACTTATGCACATACGTAGACACAAATATAACAGATTATAAAGAAAGAGTAAAGAAACAGCTGTGTCAGTAGAACTGCACATGAGATGGACATAGCTTCTCTGCCTTTATATTTACTGACATCTGTTGTCACCTCCCTTTTGCTATTTTCTTCCTCTTCTCCCCTAGGTCTGGCACATTTCCAAGTGGTATGGCCCAAACATTAGATCAATGTCCTAAGCCAATCCATCTCTGGACAGTCTGGGGAAAGAGGGAGCCCTGTGCCACTGACAGAAGAGGTGGCTATTTAAGAAAGGCAGATGCTTGAGGACTGTGACTTTAGCCATGGTTCTGTGCCGTGGGTGTTCTGAGCATTCCTATCATGCCTCTGTTTTGTTAACAAGAGGCCCAGAAACTGAGACCAAATATTGGTCTCCTGACTATCTGAATTTACTGATAGCTTGCTACCTGGCCCTGTTTTGGACCATGCCATCTCACTTGCTATGTCAAAGTGTTCTTGTGGACACTTGCCTGACTGGCTTTTATTTAGCAATAGAGACATAGCTTGTGTGATTAAGAGAAAAGTCTCCAGGGGAAAATGCTCTGCATATCCCATAGCAGTAGTTTAATCCCAGTCCTTCTAAGCAATAATCACCTTTCATACTCCCTCTAATGAGTCAAGTACTTCAGTGTGCAGGACTAGGGTGAAGGCTTCCTCCCCCATGTCTTGTGACTGATGTGAGTAGGTCTTGCCTCTGCAGGCACGAGGTCTCAGTTGTCGATCCATGAAGGGGCTGGGCTCTTGGCTGAGGACTTAAGTCACAGCCAAGCCTAATTTATGTACGCAGAGAGAGACAACGTTGTTCAGCTACCAGTAAATAAACCTGATCTCGGCATTCAAATTGCATTTCACATCATGCATTTCACATGCATGTCACATCTGTGAATCTGTCTGAAGTTTTGGATCAGGTCATGGAGCATGTTTCCACACTAATTTTCCTTCCATCAAATCAGCTATTGAAAGAAAACAGAATTTTATCTGAGTCATTGCATAATAAACCATCAGGTCACATACTGGCATTCTAGGTACCTCCAGTATCTAGGATCAACCAGCAATACTATTGCAGTTAAATTAATAATGAGGATGTGACCTCAGAAAAACCAAAAGCATCTGGACTCTCATGAGTATTTGGAAATGCAATTCTCTGAGATAAAGGCCCCACTAAGTAGCGAAAGTGCTAAAAACTTTGAAAGAGTATTAAAGTTAGTATATTGTCTCTTGTTCCTCTTGTAAACCTCTTGGATAGGATTGCATGGAGAAGCTGACTTTGGTTTACTTGAGACATCAGAAGGCAGTGTTCTGATGTTGCTTTAATTACAACAGAAGGAAAAAATAGCAATAGCAAAAAGTACTTGAGTAGTAATTTCAGCAGGTACATTGGCAGTAATAAGAAATCTTATTGTTCCTTATGATTGTCAACAGGAGGGATGTTGTTCCTTCAGCTTTTTCCAGCGAAACACCAGATTATCACAAATCAGTCCCCAAGTGCTATTTCAATAGCATGAATTGGAGAGACAAGCAATTTTCTGATGTACTCTCTATCTGTTCATTTTAAAATCTGTTCATCTAAAATGGCTTTTTCCAGTATATAATATGGGAAATTAACTTCATATGTCCTCCTGTTGCCACCATAGACACATTATTTCTGGGGAGCACTATGTCCTGGACATACACACTGCAGAGATTTCCACCACTGCACGTCAGCACAAAGACTACAATGCCAGTCATACTGATTCCTGTGCAGTAGTGAATGGGAAGCAAGAAACCTGAGATCAATCTGGAGGCCAGAAATGCTTATTAAGTGTCCACGTAAAAAGGGTGTTTATTTGGAATGCAGAGTAAATTGAGCTGAGTGATAGACATACAACAGGACAGGACTTCTATCCGTTTTCTTTAGGATGCCCAAACACTTATCCCCGATGAAAGGGAGCTCAGACTGGTCACCAGGGCTGAATGTTAAGCAATGAGGGCATGTTCCAGTTTGGTGAAGGTTTTAATTACAACTAAGCATAAAGACTCAAAATATTTTAATTGTCTCTTCAGATATTTTTAAGAGCTGAAATTAAAATTTCAAAGGAAAAAGTGATCTTTATTTTTCAAGCTCTAGAAAGAAAGGATATATTTTTGCATAAAGAAAGGGAAATCTCTCCTTGTAAAATTTACAGGGTGTACTTCACTCATACACTTACACTTCTGCATAGCAATCCTTATGCCAGAGCTGTATCAAATATATTTGAAGAAACAGTGCTACATGTTAGAAAGCCAGTGTCTATAGGATGTCTGAATGCTGGGTTCTACTGAATTGAAATATTTTATCAGAAGTTTCTTTATTTCTTTCTGAGATAAAGCAGTTTCAAGGAAAAAAATGATAGCTAATAATTCTACATTCCTATATTCCCATCTCTTTTCTGGTGCGAAAGCTAAAACCTCATTTTACAGTAAAGAAGCGCCTTTTGAGTAGGACAAGGACAGTAAGGATGCTATGTCTGTATTTCAGAGAGCAGCTGAAAAAGACAATCAATTCAAATAAAGTCCCCTTCCTTCCTCATTTTGGTACCCAAACATTTAATTGACTCAGCTATAGCTATTGTGAAGTGTCAATCTAAAATGTGAAAATGAGATTATTGGAAATGCTTGTTTAAATCTCTTGACTACAAGCGGCAAAAATAATCCAGGCTATAATTTTATAGCACAGTGCTAAAATTTGATTATATTTAACTCAGATTTCTTTACCCTGTATAACTCTTGTGATCTTTGCACAAAAAGTAGTCATTTATACATTCAGTAGTGTCTCTGGGATGGAAGGAAATATTGCATGTCAGGGCTGAAATGTGCAGTCCATATCACAAGAGTTTATTGGCGAAGATACTTACGAGATGGAATAGCAGTCATGTCTTTTGAAAACACAGAGAAAAAAATTCTGTTGACCATGATGACTGAATTTATTAAATGGCTTCTCAGTCTACTTAAATAAATTAATACTAAGGGGAACTTTATTGTGAAAGGTCCTAAATGAACACAATTTAATAATGTAGTTGGTTTAAAATATATCAGATATATTTGTGTCCCTGGCTTGATGAAATTTAAGATTTTTTTTTACTCTAGTTGTCTGTTTAAACCTTTATTTGGACTGTAATACTTATTAAACATGCAAATGCACCATAAAAAAACTTAGAGGGTAATAGCAGAACTATAGGTATCAATTCAGAGAAAGAAAAACATGGCAATTCCTTAGTTTGTCTCTTCCCACACTTATTTTAAAGACTGATTATTTAACACACTAATTCAATCTTGTTAGTCCCATTAAAACTTTACATAAAATCGTATGCTCAGCATCTTAATATATCGAAACAACAAGGGATATGATCTCTTTGAAATGGCTGGGGAGGCATTTGCTTTATATTCTAAAATGAATTTTTATGAAACTCCTACATGTGAATGAGAAGCTGGGTTAACAGCTCTTTCAAATACTCTTGTGAGCTAGCTTTAAAAACCAGTGCTTGATTGCAACAACCTCTACACAGCACAGCTTGCATTTTCATGCAACACTTTCCTGTCCCATGTTGCATAAGCCACTGGATTTTAACTTTTTCTCCAAAAAATTTTTTGTGTGACTTGTGTATAAGACACCTTTGACAATAGGAAGAGAATAGTATTTCTCTGCAGCACAGGAAATTCAAACACAAATTACTTTATTTTACAGTGGATATGATTTGAAGTAATACATTGATTAAAAGGATTTGCTCCAATGGGGAATGGAGTCTGTCACCTATAGGCAGAAGCTTGGGCATTAAGTTCAAGTAAGGATTTACAGATTTTGGTGTTTCTACTTCATGAGCTACTTACACACTTTCTGCTCTGCCAAAAGCAGAATGGATGCTGAGCTTTTCTGTACAATTGGAGCAACTGTCCTTGAAAATCCAAAATACCCACCCACCCTTTTTCATCCAAATTAGACAAATCTGACGCATATGGGGAAAAGAGTAACTTAACTTTTCTCTCTCTATTTTTTTTTCCAAGCAAATTCTTCAGAAATCTTAGTGAGAAGTGCAGAGAGTAAAAACCCTGTGTGTGTGTATGTGTGTGTGTGTGTTTGTGTGTGTGTGATGGGGGGTTATTTGCTTGTTTGTTCTTGGGTTTTGTTTTCGTTTTTCTCCAGAAAACATCCCTTCTGGAAATAGCTTTTACAAAGTTTATGCAAGCTGAATTCTGCACGTCTTGATAGCAATATCCCTGAATCTTCTCATGACCTCCATCCTGTTTGGTCATTTCTTTTGTTTCTACATAACAGCCTGTGGTCCCATAACTGAGATGGAGTTTGTTCTGTTGTATGTTGGTAGTTTCCATAGTGTCACACAGAAGTAGGACAGTGACTGGGGTGCCATTATGGGAGAGGTAGGTCAGAATGTATTTGCCAGATAAATATCTGCCTAGAATGTAAGAACCAAGTGCCTCAGTATTTTCTAAAAATAGAAAACAGCTTGGTTTTGAAAGTAGTTGTAAGCTCAGGAGAAGATGTGTGCAACGAACAGGCAGCTGTTCTGGACCTTGTTTGAGGTATCTAACATGAAGTCCAGATTCTGCCTGAGTCCTGCTTTGGATACAGCCTCAGCTGCCTGTCTCAGCACAGGGTCCCTAGGACCTAGGGACTGTGCACACACCAACGACTGGAAAAATGAGGGACAGGCCAGACTATGACAGGTCCATTTTCCTCCTGGGTGCCCTATCTGAGGTGACAACTGCACATGCAAAAGGGAAATTTGCTCTCCAGAATAACACTCCTCTGGCTGTGAAGTACATGCACAGAGTTAAATTGATTTCTTGAGTTTCTTGATATGTTTGCACTTGACTGATAGAAATAAAGAGACTCTAGCTGACTAAAGGAAGAATTTCTAATAGTTATATCCCTTTAAAGTGAACCACCATTGGCAAAGCTCTGATGAGGAAATACACAATTGTCTACAATATATGTAAGTCAATTTTCACTAATTTAATACTGTTTAAATGGGAATTACATCCTTCTGCCTTTAGGAAGGCCTGTAAAATCAAATGGCACAACTAAAGTCACAGGACACATTCACTGGTTGGTTGCAATCACAATAAAGCTAGGACACTATGGCGGGTTTTAATTTTTAAAGTCTATAGGTTCCTTCTCTAAGGGTCTGAGAAACAGAGCCATGAAATGTTAGCAGGCTTAATTTCACTATATATCTCCACGGGGAGGATTTTAGAGGTCTGCAAATTGAAAATGTTTGAAACCAAAGTGCATTAGGTCATTATATAAAAGGAGGGACAGAAGGATGATAAAAATACATTTTTCAAAGCTTTATTTGGAACTCTGGGCCCTTTATTGGAAACATAAAAGTATACAAGTTAAAACAGAGATCACTGTCTCTTCATAGTATTGGCAGAGCTAGTGGTCCAGCCTGCACTTGTTAGATGAAGCAGAGAATGCCCAGAGAGGGCCAAAGGCTTGTTGGCAGGTAAGGGAGGTAGAGGAAGGGAAAGGAATGCTGGACACTGGCTGACTACTAATTTCAGCCTATACACAAACAGCCTGGATATTGCTGATATTTAGTGGTATTGCAGTTGCTGTATAATTAATTCATTTAAGCCTGGAGAAATGTCTTTGTCATTTTAAATCTAAATAAACCCCTTCATCTGTTAGGGCACAATGCAGAATTTTGAGGTGTGTGTGCATTTTTTGAGAGCTTGGGCACTTCACTGAATCTCCAGGTGGACAGCTTTCGTGCTGCAGTTTAGCATCAAAAGCAAAACTCTTCACCTGGCAGCAGCGCTGTCCTGGAAATGCCTTTCTGGCATAACTAAGGCAGCTTCTGCTGGGCACAGCATGACTCAGACATCAGCAGTCCCTCTCCTGGCCAAGAGTGTGAACAACTATTCCTTGAGCTCCAGGAGACATTTCCTTTTTTTTCTTTTTTTCTCTGATACTTAATTGCTTTTTGCTGCAGAAAAGCATATATTCGAACTTCAAGTTTTATGAGTGTCCTACTACATTTATCCCTGTATTTTCTTCTTTAAAATAGGAGAATTGTCTTTTACAAAATCATAAAATAACATTTAGTAAAAGCTTTCCTGTATTTCTGGTTTGTAATTCTGGATAAGGACCTGGAAGTGAGTTGATAGATGCTGCAAGCTACTCTGTTAACTGTATCCCATAGTAATAACAGCCCAAAGTATTAGCACACTCTTTGTTCTTTGTATTTAAACTTACCTATTTATCTTCTTTAACTAATCAAGGTTAAAAATAAGGCTGTAGAATTCGCTGGGGAATACACCCCCTTGTGAAATAAGGAAGAGAGGAAGTATTCCTGACCATCGAGACTGGCTTTGGCAGATGACCACACTGTAGGAAATACACAAATGTTCAATCCAGCTTTAATATAGCAAAACAACAGTATCCAATCCAGCTGGTAAAGAAGCTTTTTCAATGGAGTAAATACTTCTGTCCCTCTTCCACCTTTGTAAAACTGACTTCTCTCTACTAAAAAGCATTTTTGTTCTACATTTTCTTGTTTCAATGACATACAATTCTATGTCCAGGTATCTCTGAATCGATGGTTTCTACTTTTAGCCTTAGATATCAAAGTTCCTAATTGAATTCATGAGATAATTTTCTTTCCTTATTATGGTCTTCTATTAACCTTTCTCATTTCTCTGAGATTTATTATCTAATCTTTGCTTGCCAGCGGCTGGAATACATTTGCCATTTGCTCTTGAGAGTTCTGGGTACAGTAAGAAGTATATGGATTCTAATCACATTCATTCTTAAATGACTTTGCTAACATATTTCATTCATTTTTTACCTTTCATCCCTTTTGGGATGGAAATGAACGACGCATATCTGCTTAATCAAAACCAGGCCTAATCAATCACTGTTTTTTAGCTTGTCTATATATACACACACACACACACACACATATGTCATGGCTCAATCTGTCTAATAGAGAAAGAATAAATTTGAGGTAGTAGCATTTAAAAAAAATTATGGTGATGCTGTAGGGCCAGTAATTTTTACTATACAGTAAAATAATAATGAGATGCTATATTATGAAAAATATTTTTTTATAAACACTTTGACAATTTTGTAAAAATACTTTCCTGTTCAGCAGAAAATCTCCAAACTTGAACTTCACCCATGCATACATTTTCATGAACCTTGAGAAACCTCACTTATTTCTGACTTCTGTCAGCACGTATCTTACTCTTCTGAGGCATTTAGAATATATGTTGTTATAAAATATACAACTGTGATGTCACTGAATCCATATTGAGCGTTAACGGGAAAATCCTAAACTTACCAAACAAGTGAAAGGACTGGTGTTTGTGCTCTATGTCTTTTGAAAAAATGTAAAGTTTGTCTCAACCAGCTAAGAAATCTCAAAAAAAAAAAAAAAAGGGGTAATTTTGTGTTTAAAAGCTTTAGAACAGGCATGGTAATATATTTTAATACTATACATTTTTCATAACCATAATGAGCTGACATAGTGAGGTTGCTTGGAAAAGGCCAGGTTTCATGTGTAAGCAATCAGCACACACATTATTTGTTTGAAAATACAATTTTCTGCAAGACAGCTCTGTCCAAAACCTGGACAGTGGTGGTATTTAAATATCTGTGCAACAGATGCTACCAGTGTTGCCAAACTAACACTGGTCAGCAGTGTCTGTAGGCTCTTATGATAAATTGTGCTCCTCAGTTTTGTACCCTATTTATTATAAAAATGTTGCTATCGTTAATTAGATTTTATTTTTCTCTTACCACCAAGCAATATTGCTGAAACATTCAAGATATATAGAAGTAAAATACCTCACTCTTCTCCTGCCTACAGCTTTTGGTCAACACTGTCTTTCAGTAGAAAATATATTTGAAGATGATAAAAAAGGGGTTTCCAGTAAGTTTAATTAAAGAATGAGAAATATATCCCAAAACAAGCATCCAGAAAAATGATGCTCAGACAGATGGTTTGTTCCCTTTTCTTACCAACAGTTGTACTTTTCTCTCTTACAGTGTCCTGTTGCAGCTGTTCCACTTAGCTAGAAACCCCCTACTTTCATGGGTACATCTGTTCAAGACTTGTGGTTACCCACCCCTTTTGTCCTTCATCAGCAACATCTCTTTTTTGATTTGGTGTTTCCTAAAGACACCTTGCCAGAGCTTCCTAGCTCTCTTTGACCCTCTTTCTTCAGCCTTCTCTATAGTAGGCACAAGAAAAAAAACTCTTGACTTTCTTCTGTAATACAAGTAATCCTGTCATTTCCATGGCCCTTTTGGACAGATGTTCCAAGTTTCGGTTCCTTCTTCTGAAACACCCATTTAAAAGCTGATCATTATTATTCCTGACAGGACAACATAAGCATCTTCTACTGAGGCACTAAAAATTTATTTTTCCTGCAAAAATCTTCCTGGTGCATCCTAGGAACACAATTGCTTTACAGTGCCCCTTTACATCAGTGATTCAGAACCATCTCTCTGTTTCTGATTAATGAACACTGAATTTAGCAACAGTATAAAAGAAGCTGCTTGCAGACATGGGACATACTGTGTGCTGAAGATCCTGACACAGCTGGAGCACCCACCAGACACATCACCTAAGGGGTACCCAGCATACCTGGACCCCTGCCCATGTTCTTTTACACTCTCCCATCATCCATGCCCCTGTTCATAGTGTAGTAGTAGTGGTGGCTATCTCCTGAGTAGACTTTGAGGATCTTGAGGAATTTTTCACTTCTGTGAACATAATGAAAGCTCTTCCTTTCTCTTTCCCAGTTCTTTTTGTGCACAGATTTATTTCTGTTCCCCTTGCCTTTGATGTTTCATGCCTTCTGAAAAGAATATAGTCATTCACAAGGTTTTAACTATTCAAGGCCATAAATGCTTCATTTTAAACTGTTACCCTTGAAGTCTTTGAACTCCTCCCAGTTCAGCATTAATTTTCCTGGGTTACTCGCCTTGAGTTAATTAGTTCTCTGTGCTCATTGCCCACATCTTTGATTTGTTTTAGAGGTTTCCTTACTTGCTCAGAAAAAGATTTCTTCTTTCTGCATGTGAGTGAAATGTAAAAATGGTCTTCAGTATTCTGCAAGATTATTAATTCAGGAAGATGAAAATCATATTGTCATTCTCTATGGGGAAACCTATTATTATATCACCATTAAGTACTGATTAAATATATATTGTCCTTGTATAAATATATTATGTTAATAGTCCTTCCATGTTCTTATAATACTTCAGGATTATTCCAAAACCAATATATGTAGAAAATTCCATTTTTTTTAGTTGATAATGTATTAATTTTCCTCTACATCCTCAGTCCATCAGATATCAGGTACAGAAAAGAGACTGCAGAGCATATGCAAAACTTCAGATCTTAAATATGTTTCATAAATACTGTATGAAAACCATAAAGTTTTTAGGGAGACTCATCCCCATACAACCAGTATAGAGCAACTTGCAGAAAAATCTGGGTTAATAGCACTAAAACCATGGAGTTACCTACCATCAAGTGTTCACCCTGCCATCTCAGAAGTGCAAACGTTATTGAGCAACTTTTTTTTCTCCTGTTGCCTAATTCCACACTGTTAACAGAATCTGAGCTGCTTTGAAGCTTCTTCACATTTCTTTCCCAAAAAATTGCAGTATACAAATGCTCTCACTCAAACACAGGTATTTGGGTGGAATAATGTGCTAGTCCCTGCCAGTCTGCTGTGAAATATATCCAAAGGACTCACCTTCAAATCAGTCTCTGAAGTGAAACCCTTGGAAAGAATTATGGGCCCGGTGGAAGTCATGAGAATTCGTTGGGGTTTTAACACTACAGCTTGGTTTGCCAGGTGACTGGAATGCAGAGATACATAAAAACTTGAGGAAACACAGCAACAATATGTAACTGGTTGTATATGATTAATGTTTTACTAAGTGCACTTTGACAGAATTGAAGTACAAATCATACAAAGTAATGAAAACTGCAAACAAGCACCTTTTTGTTTAAATAATATGTTTGAATAGTATTCAGGATCAACTTAAATTTACTCTTTCATTTTCAGCCAAATAAAACCATATTGTGTCATTTGAGAAGACTTACATGGCTTTACAAGTACTGTTTATATTTTTTGAGACTTGTTCTCAATGTTGCTGGTGTATTAGTGAAATACAAAATTCTTCATTGCCAAACCTTCTTTTCAGTTTAAGCGATGGAACACCAAAGACTCACTTTACATTTAAAATAATGTTTACAAAATTAAAAGTAAGAACAATTAACTTTGAAATAGTAATTCTCCCAGTGTTTTGATGATGTAGCACAGGAGCAACTTGAAGTCTGTGATGTTTTTCTTAAAATGTAAAAGGCTGATAGAAACTGCAGGGAGCTGAGAAGAAAATCACCCTGAAAAAGAAAGATGATTCAATAAGAGAGATGTATCTAAATAAAAAAAAATAATATTAGTCTCTTTAAATAGGTTGATACATTTGATTTTTAATTTTTTTTTAATGCATGATAAGAATTAATTAGAAGAAACACTGTGTTTATACTGAATTAAAGATAGACCTGCTACTGTGCAGAAAAAAAAAAAAAAAAATCCCCCATTTCCTGAATAGACTCATGAGGGAATGGATTGAGTAACATAAAGGCAGAGAAGAAATAGGTTCTCTGCAATCCAAACTACTCCAACGAAAGTATGTGAAAGCTACAAGTCTGCCAAATCGGGTTGCAGGTACATCTCTAATATAAATAGTGCACAAAGACTATTTTGCATGTTTTCTTTAATTTCTTGAATGTAAGCTGTTGGTAGTTTTGGAAGACTGATCTCTTCGTTCGCTACAGATTTTAAGGTAGGCTTTAGGTTCAGAGCAATAGAAAGGTCCTTATACGAACAGAACCCCCTGCTTGTCTTTTAAAATTTCAAAAACTAAATAGGACTCCATTCAGCTACAATTTTTTTCTTTGAAGAGAAACTGATTGGGAATTATAACAGCCACACACACTTTTTTTTGTTGGAAATAATCCTGTTGGGCAAATACATAATTCAAAAAATACACAGTCAAGGATATGATGATATGAGATTCCTGGTGAACTGTTGCCTGTAATAAATGGGAAGCAAAAGAGAGGAGTGGGAATTCTGTGAGGAGTGTAAAGTTGGAAGTTTAAGCTGTGTGACTTAGTAAATTAGATTTTAAAAAAAGGACTTTTTTCTTCCATGCTTCTTCAATCTCTTGCATCCCAGATCCCTATCCCTCTGCCTCTGGTGTTTGTGACAACAGATGGAGGCTCTTAGGGAGAGTCAGCACTGGGGAAGATCTTGCCCCCACTAACAAGCGTGTTTGTGACATCTGGCCATGTTCATGCCTGCTTTTCAACACAGTGGCAATTTGGGATCAGCTAAAAGCTTCCTTCATCAAATGTGGTCCTGCACTCCCCAGGTAGGATGGGGAAGGAGCTGTCCCTGTGCAACCCACAGCATCCCTTAGGGCTTCCCTGGAAAAAGGGACTTGCAGTGCACCAAATGAAGCCTCTGAAGCCAGGAAGCACAGTGGAAAAATTGTGCAGAGAGAAAAGGGAAGCCCAAACAGGGAAGAGGGGCCTGTTGCCACGTTCCCAAAATGTGGCATTCAAATTTGTCTGCCCATGCCAGGGACTGGCCAGGCCAAGGTAACAACCTGTCCAGGTTGTTAGAGAGACAACAGAGACCATCAGAATGAGCTCAGAGCACAAAGCCAGATACCACAGAATGAATTAAAAAGGACATAACAAGCTCTCTCTTCTCAAATAATCTTGGTGATATTTAATGAACTCTTACTCTGGGCACCCCTTTTTGTGTGGCAAACTTGAATAGCACCATGCAGAGCTTTTGGGTAACACAGTGTAGACAGTAACTTTGTAGACAGTAGCATATTATTTTTATTGTACATTTGTATTTGTATCCAGCAGTCGGTACCCAGAAGCTCACAAATACAATACTGTGTTGACATAAACTATCTGCCATGTGCAACTATTTATACATTCTCACTACATCCGTGAGATATGAGGGCAGCTGTTTTTCCTTGAAAATCCCTTGGCACTTACAAGCAGTTTTGACTCAGCTTTGTGGAAATGAATATTAAAATGCAGCCCAGTTTTCTCCCCCTTTGGAGCATGGATGGCTACTGCAGACTCACGTATGAAAGAGAAAGCATGTTTTGGATTCCCCTAGTGAGTCATCATTCTTTCACTGGTGATTCATTGCTTGAAAGGAGAGGAAGGTAAATCAGGACTGTTTATATGAACTGTCATCCATTTATCTGGTTACTTATTTATTTTAGCCCAGGGCATTCTCAAAGCAATGGAACACAGCTGTACTGACAGCGGTCAAAGTCTGACGCTTTTTCTCAGGCCCTGGGCTGTACTTTGCACCTGCGTGTTTGGAAGTGAGCAGACATGAGGTGGAGAACCTTCATCCACATAAAGATCTCTTGCACTCCAGCATGGAAGAGTGAAGGAAGGGTTCATACTGCCAGCTTAGGTGCATGCTAGGAGCAATCATTGGGTAATTCAACCTCCTCCAGGAGGACAGGCTGAGAACCCATCTAACCAGCTCCTCAGGACCTGAGGTGGTTCTCATCTGCCCAGCTTGGAAGCTTCCTGATCTCTCTATCTGTTGGTGTAGGAAGGGGCAATTTAGGAAACACCAGTACATGGGGCAGGCACTGGAATCCAGCAGTTTGTTTATGTAATTGTCTTTACTATGATTTAATTGTCATCCTACATAATATGTCATCTGCAGTGTGCTGAAAAGCTAAATGCTTCTTTTAAATGCTGTAATGACAGTTAATTTATCCAGGTATATTTATATATAGCTCCATGCTTCTGCAAAATGTGAGCAGACTGTTATAAACTACAGCTACACCTCATAGCAATTATGTGGAAAAAACATGGGACATAGCACAACACTTTTCCTGCTAGACTCCATGGATGAAGAAGCTACATTTGTATTAATTCAAGTACGGAGTGATATGATTTTTTTGTTGTTGTTGTTCTTGTTGAAGCTAGGCAAGACATTTCATGTTAGAACTGTCTTTGGATTATTTGTTGTTAGTGATAGAAGAACACCTTTGTGTGTGTTTTAGCTAACATTAGTCAAAGACAGGAGGAAACTCTTTGAAGTCCTTGGAGGCAGAATAATTTTTAAAATGCAAACTTTTTGCCACCCAAGATAATGTAGTCTTGGATCAGCAACAAAAGCTTTCGTGACTAGGAGCAGTTATTGAACAGACTGCTAACTGAATTCTGGCCATTTTTTTGAGCAACACTGAAATTAGGCCAAAGGATGAAATATTTTATATAAGGAATTCAGAAAGGCATCAATTTTCTTTAAATTTAAAATTTCAATGCGCTCTTAGTAGGAATAAACACGCCATGACTATTTTCTGCTCCAAACCTGGCACTGCCAGAACTGCCAATCTCAGCAATTTTCAGGCAATCTGAAGGTCTGTATTTTGCTTCTTGTTCTAGAGTGACTTGTGCTTGTTTACAAAATATAGTACTTTTCGAACCAGTTTGTCTGAAAAGTTCATCCCTCCTTAATCCCTTTGTTTGTCATACTATGCTCCATTCAGCTTTCTGCTTGGTTTTACTGATCTTTCATGTTACTGAATCCCCAGAGGCAGAATTTAAGTCATTAAATAAATATTTTAAATATAGAAATATCACTGCTCAATTGTGTCATCTGCCTACAGCCTGTATTATGGTGGGGGAAAGAGATGTGCAGAAGCACATTCTCCAACGAAGTTTTCTGAGGCCCTGAGGCTTAGGCAAATCCTTTGGTCATTGACAAATTTGTCTGCATCAAACATTATTTAGGATGGCCAGTATCTGCAAGTGACAAAGGGAGATAAAGGCCTTTGCAGACACAAAGATAACCATTGACAAATGATTCCACATATTACCAGGCTGCAAAGTCAGCACATGGCAATTTTGTAGGCCACACAAAGTGACAGAAGTCTAGTGTTTTTCCTTTCTTTGTATTCCTGGAAAAAGGGTTGATCATAACCAGCCCTACATCTGGAAAAATTTCTCTGAATATCAATTTCATTGTAGAAATAGAAACTGATTTGATTTTGAGCTTCAAAATATATTCAAACAAAATGAAACTCAAAGTAGTTCTATATTGTAACTCTGGTTTTTAGAAATTAAGTATATTTCTAAATTTCTAATAAACAAGCTCTTCTTGCCCCAAACTGGACACCTGAAACATGAAACTTCCCAGATCTGTGTTGCTTTACATTAAAAACATCTTCAGAGTCCAAGGAATACTTGAATGGCTGAAAGACAAACTGTATTCATACAAATAACACAAAAGTCATATTTATAGAACAATTTAACACATATTTTCATTTTCAGCATTCTGTCTTGTCTACTCAAGGAAAGGTCTCATTTTGCTGTAAACTCATTTTTAGCCATAGCTATAAAACAGAAAACAGATTTGCAGATGAAGAAAATTGTTGCTTTTATAAAAGCACATCTCCCTTTCCTCTCAAGTCAGACCAAGAGTGATTAGCCAGTTCTATTTACCTGAGCTTTCCTGTCCCAGCTGGTGAACACGTTGTATTGCCCTCTGTCGCTTGTCTTAACATTTCTCTCACCAAGGAAGATCTACTCTAAAAGGATGATGAAAGGTTCACTACTCTTGATAGACAGCAAAGACTCTCTACTCACTCTTTCTGTAGATATCTGTGTGCTTAGAGAAAAATAAAAATCCTCATGTGGTATTTAAGGTTCAAATCTGGGAGAAGTATAATCCTGGGAAAGAAGAAACATTCATCAATATTTAAGGTGGGAAAGCTCATTTCAATTTCCTGTTCTGCTGAACTTCTCAGCGCACATTGGAAAGTAACTTAAAGCCGATTACACACGGCTGAAATAAAGCTGGCACTGGCCCTTTTCTTTTGCTCTTCACTCAGGAAGACTGTATGATAGCTAGAGCTTTTGAACAAGCACAGCAACTCTGCCCAATCCATAAGTGTCAGATTGAAAACTCTAAGATTGCTCAGACCCTTGCAACAGTGGGTACTGCATAAAGTTGTAAGATATTTCTTGCTTTCTTGTTATACTAGCATCTAGTGTTGGATGGTGCATCTCAAAATAATTTCAACTCTCTGAGAAATTTGGGCTGCAATTTTGCATAATGAAGAGGAGTTTCTCTTCTTACAGAAGAGACTTCTCTTCTTACAGAAATCTGATTTCCATCATCAGTCCTGAAAAAAGCCAGCTTCTCCCTTCTTTTTTCTCAGATTAGCAGTCATGTACCTGCATGATGAGCCAGTCTAGGGACTGACTCGGTCAAAAACTAATTCCCCCTTCAACATTTTTTGTCATCATTATTTACAGAAAGAAGACAACATACATGTTTAAAACTACATAGAAATTATGTCATGGGTACATATCTCCAACACTTTAACTTATGTTTAACTATTTAATTAATATAAATAGAAATTTTAAAAGGATAAAAAGTCTATCAAAAATCAATATAATATTGAAATGTTTTATGTTTATGTGGGGTTTTTTTAAATAAAAACATTAAAAAAAATTTATTTAAAAAAAATCCACTGCTGATCACATACAAAAATTTCTGATATATCACTTCAATTTTCACACATATGTACCATTTCATTGAACTGCAATGATTATTGTTTATATCCTTACAGCTCAGAGTGCTGCTGGCCTAGATATAAGGGTGGGGATTATTCTCAAGCAGAACAAAGTAAATGCTGATTACCTCAATCTGCCAATTTTTTTCTGGAAATGTTATACTGCAGAATGTACCCCAGATCAGAATTACGTGTTAAGTTCTGTTTTGCATTACTTGATTATGTCCATGACAGAAAATGATTACTGCCACCTCCCTAGTGGCTACAGATCGGAGGTATTGTTTCTGAGTAATTTATTTTGCCTGAAGGATGGTGTAACTTTGTCATATAAATGATTCTTTTAAGCACAATTTTAAAGGAAGCATTCAATCTAGTGTTTTGCAGTCTGGAAAATGACTAGCCTTGGCTTAACCTCTCCTGTGTTTCTATTACCTCTAAACTGTAAGAAGTGTTTATGAAATGTCACATACCTACCCTGCTATTCAATTTGTGCTCACAGAGGAAGTCATTCCAATCTCACAAAAGAATTCTGAAACACCATTTATCAGCCTGTGCAGAGTTTTGAGATCCTTGGCAAGGGGGAATAATAGGATTGTAAGGTCCTTTGTTTGTTTTTAAGATTTTTAAAATCTCAAAATAGGGATTGAATTCTATTTATATATTGCAGCAAATATAGCACAAAAGAAATAAAACCTTTTAAGTAAAATATTTTATTTATACTTTGAAAGGAACAATTTGTAGACCTGCTGCCTTTCTACGGACTATTTCAAGTCCTATTCAAACCAAGGGCATGACTCCCCACCTTCCAGGGTGCTTGCATCAGGACTCAGCAGAGTCTCACAAACCCAGGTGACGTGTTGGATGCTGCATATCACTTGGAGTTAATTGAAATTCAATAATGAATGACAGCATTCAATACCATACCACGAATAATAATGCAGAAGGGAAGAAGGGTTCCCTGCTGACTGTGCACCTGAGGGGGCTCAAGCACACTTTTCTAACCAACCAGAGCGAACCCATCTAGCATTTGTGAGCTGTGCTTGCATGTAACCCAACAAAACAACACCCCAGCAGTACCACAGTTTTCTCCCCAAATGCTTTTCAGTTCACCAGCAGCACAAGTTATAAGCCTGTGGGACTTGCAGAAAAACCTTTCTCTCTGTTAGTAATTACATTGCCTCTGATTTTTCATCTTGCCACAGTAGTTTGTCTCTGTACTCAGCTTTCCTGTGATTTGGGATGCCCCATAGGGCTGTCCCACTTGTTTAAAATGGGGATGAGGGATTTATTTTAAAATTTCAAATCTGAAGCATAACTTCAGTGCATGAAGCTATGGTAAATCTCAAAGAACATCACAGGTAATAATTGTGATTAGAGCCTAAAAGCCAGCACATTTTTCTTGGGAAAGTCTATGAGCACAAGCTCATTATAAATACATACCTACCCCATGTGGCCTTTGAAGAATGACAATATGCTATCACAGCAACAAGCAGCCACTGAGAGTGCTTTCCTTAATGAATGTGTTTTTCTATTTTTTGATGCAACTCACATATGAAAATTAGATTATAGTTTCAGTATTATGATTACTGGAAGTGTGTTTTGAGAAGGAATGCCATGAATACCTGTGGAAAAAACCATTCTGCTTTGATTATATAACGTGTTTCATATAAGAACAAATCATGAAGACTCTTCACTTTCAGTGATTCTTTTTTTCCTTCCATTTTAATATTTGTGAAGTCACTTTTTCTTAGGACAAGTAGTTAAAACTAAGTTTTTTTACTGTGAGGGTTGATTCTGCATCTAGTATCAGTTGTTAATTCCTAATACGTGGGACTTACAGGCAGGTCCAAAGAAGACTTTAGATCGACCACAGATACCTACCTGACAATAAACAGAGCACATTTTCACATCTGGATAGGGAAAGATGAGGGCCTTGTACCTTAGACACAGCCAGGGTTAGATGGCTGCTGAATGAGTGTTTTTCAGATTTCAGTTTCTGCTCCTGTGTGCTTATCTTTGTCATTTCCCACAGTTTGGGCAGTCATTTTACTGGTTATTCTAAGACAAAGGCATTCAGCTTATTCCCTCTCTCTTCCCAGTCTTACTCCAAGTTACGAAATATCTCAAAGTTGGAAGGAACAAATTGTCTTGGTAGCCCAAGTGTTTTTCTTCCTTCTTTTGCTTCTCAACCTCTACTGTGGAGTCATTAAACCACTAAAGGAGAAGGAAAACAAGGACACCTCCAATTGCAAGCTGCAACAATTAGGAAGCAGGAACACCCCATTTCTACAGGTAACTTAAGAAATCTTTTATTCTTTTTTTCCCCTACTTCTTTCTCCTTTTCTCCCTTCTCCCTCCCCCTCGCCAGCCCCTCCCTCCTCCCCATGTCTGTGCATCCTATTTCACATGTTCATTTTGGAACTAATATTGATTCAGATCCAAACTTCATCAGAATAATTTCAGTTAAACACAATAAGCGGGCCAGTGACATTAAGAGAGGATAATTGAGACGGTGCTTTGGGCAGTTAAGAGATTGAAAGGAAAGGAGATAGACGAGGATTGGTTTAAAAAGGAAAAAAAAAAAAGCTGAAATATTATTGCCAGCGTTACTTAATTATTTCCGAGTTAACAATGCAAAATGAGGGTACACTAAATATAAACCCTTATCTTTAATTATCAAGCCTGTCCTGCTCTACTTGTACTGCAAAACCTGAAATCAATGGGAATGAATCCTGGCAGCGATGCAGTTACTACCGGAGGAGGACTGAATATACGAAAGGAGGGCAACGTGCTTTAAAAGACAATACAACAGAAAGTAATGCAATTTGAAGGGCCGAAAAAAAAAAAAATAAAAGCGAGGTTTCTTTCCTTGTCTGCCTGCATCCTGAGCTCACTTTAAATGACAGACTTTTCTTCTCTCTGCATTCCAATTAGACTGTGCCAATGGGCAGGTGGGGAAGGGAATGTTAATGAGGCAGCCGGGGAGCGGGGTGGCAGCCGGGGCTGGCGGCCCCCGCTCCCGCCGCAGCCCAGGGGAGCGCGGTGCGGCT
>VZRO01002363.1:426304-519054 GCA_013397915.1 Daphoenositta chrysoptera
CTCTGCTGCGCTCCGCAACTTGTCGCCCTGCGGGGGCTGCCCCCTCCGCCCCCCCGGCGGCGGCCGCCGGGGCTGTGCCGAGCAGCTGTCAAACGTGCTGGGCGCTCGGCGGCGACGGGGGGCGGCTCGCCCGCGGTCCCCGCACCGAGCCCCGGCGAATGGCATGACTCTGCCTCCCGCCCGCCCCCCCGCCCCCCCGGCTGCGGTGTGCCGTAGTGAGGCGAGGGGTGGTTAAGCCCCCATCCTCCCATACATACGGTTTTTATTTTTTGTTCCTTTTCGTCTCGGGGCTTTCACATCACGGAACAGGAAAGCATCTGATGCGCCGGCTCACATGCCACTTCTGATCATACGTTGCCTCTTTGCACAGAGCAGGATCGTTGGGAAAGATGGAGATACAATAAGTTGCTAGTACTGAAAAGTGCTGCGGAAATCCAATGGTTTCCTTTCTCCAGTGAAGTGACATATTTTTCCTCGGGTTAAGTTGAAAGCACTGCTTGGCGGAGACTGACTGTGGCTGAGAGTGGGTTTGTGTTTTTCTTACACCGTTAGGTTTTGCAAAGAGCAGCGATGAAGAGGAAGCTGGCACTCTCCGAGATGCAGTTGGTTCTTCTCGTTTTATTGGTGTGGCTACCGACAAGGTGAGAGGATATTTAGTTTTGTTGTTCAGTGCAAACATGTATGTTACAATCTGCTAAGGGTGAGCTTGTGTGAGGGGTTACAAAAGTACAGTATGTAGTAACGTAATAAAAAAATCTTTCTTAGCTGTATGAATGCAGTATTACATACTTTCTAGAGCAAATGCAGTTGAATCTAGTTTAGGGACCAAAAAAGCCTAATCTCTTGTCCTTAAACGGTTTGTGAATTGATGCTTTATTTCACCATTAAGATGACAATTTCTTTAAATGCGTTATTGGATCTTAAATATTTATTTGAGTTACTGTATCACTGTGATTCTGTACCATACAAAATGGAGAAATAGATTATCATGAAGCCACACTGCAAATCACAGTCTGTAAAATAATGCTTACATATTTAGTAATATGGGCATGCCTTTTTTTTGTTGATTTTTTTTTTTGGTCAAACATAATAGAATTCAAAATGATGCTTAAGCTTTAAACCTCTAGGTGGAGATAGTATACAACTTCACAATCACATATAATAAAACAATAGCATCATTTATTAATCAACTTTTCTTATGTTGTTTAAAGTTCTCCATTTCTAAGGTGACAGTGTCAGAGGAAGTAATTTTTATCACATTATACTTTTGTGTTGCACACAGTCCTCAAACGTGTAATTAATTGTAGTTTGTAACTTCGATTGACTTGCTTTAGTTCTGGCTGCAGTAGGTCTTATCCTAATATGGTAAGGATTGTAGGCTGAATAATGCAAATTTCCTATGATTTAACAAGTTTCCAATATTTTTGCTTGTTTCCCAGCGATTAAAATATTTCCTGAAACTATGTTTTCTATTTCACTTTATACCTAACTATGGTGCAGTATTAGTTGAGTCACAGTGGGCCAGATCCTGCAAACCCTACTCAAGTGAGTAATCTTACTGACGTCAAAGAGACTACATGCGTTATTAAGGACTTTGTGCTTGAGTAAAGTTTGCGGGATTTGACCCTAATTTGATGTAATTGTATTGATCTAATTTTTTTAGTGGAATCTTGGGCTCAAAAACTGTTGTACCTCAAAAAGAAGCTTAAAGATGGCAGAGACGTACACTACCATGAGTATTGATGCATTTTACAAACCAAAAAGCAACCATCCAGTAATTGCAATTAAGAAAAAACTGACACACGAGTAAAATCACACATGACATTTTCATGGGTTCTTTATAAGTTACCTGATTTGGGTCGATTCTATGGTTTATACGATGGAAAGCACAGACTGCAATGATTTATGTTTAAATACTTCCTTCATGCTATTGGACTTGGGACCAACATACAGCCTTGTCTTTAATCATTTTATAGCTTGCTTTAGAGAAATTATCACCCAAACCTACTTTTGGTTTGGACGAGGAGGAGGAAAACATCCTTGCTATTATGGCATGCAGAATGCCTTCATTCTGAAATGATTACTACTGAAACATTTAAGGTTAAAAATTTAGGTGGCTGAAAAAGGTAGAAATGGTAATGTGTGTAGCATATGATACTTTACTTCCTTGATACCAATATGCTGGTATTAAGTAGATAAGACTGGTGAGCTCATGTACTTCATATGCATTGTGCTTAAAATTGTTGGCTCAGTAACATTTGCATGTGTAAAGCTTTCTGCATGTCAGGGTTTCCCTGGCACAAACCCTTTTGGTCTGGGTGCCCAGGTCCTGGAGGACTGTGGAACACCACAGCTGCTTGGGCAGCAGGTTCATATTCCAGCCCCTAGCATGTGCCACAGAGATTTGATCCATAAAGGCTGTAATGTCTTTTTCCTTATTGGGGAAGTTTGAAATTATCAGTGATCTATAGATTCTTCTTGATACGTCATTTATAATTCCTTTTTCCTTCCAACTTTTATAAGGTTTGTCTGTGTCTAGTGGGATATCAGATAGTGCTTTTTATGACAAAATAGCATTTTAGAAAGATGAAGGCTGTCCACAGCTATCCTGCAGCTTGCTAGTCAGCACTGGTGTTCCCTCCCACCAACTGCTGGCGTCAGAGGACTCCCTGAACATGATCGCTGGAGTTTTCCCTCATGTTAGTTCTTCTGGTCATGTACATTACATGACCATTGGGTGGAAGCAAATCCACAGGATTTATCCAGAGATAGAGTGTAGCTAGGTGAGGATAGATAAGAGAGCTGGAAGGAGATGGGTTTGTGCATGGCATCCCGGGTTATCAGTCCAGGAGTGACATGCCACCAAAGCCTGGGAAGCTCTTCTAGGGTTTTGCACCAGCACAACCCCCCTAACAGTGTTAGTGGAGCTTGAAGTAGCACTCACAGTAATGCAGTGATGACTACAAGTAGAGGCTACTGGAAAATGACTGCCTGGGTATTTTAAATAGTATGTTGTTGACTGTTATATGTCTGAACTTGTTATATATAAATTGTGTATTCGTATGCTGTTAAATACACCCTTCCTGTTAAAATGCAGCAAGTTAAAGGCCAGCCTGAAAAAAATGCATGTTGAGTGTATGTTAAAACATACTTAGCACCTTCTAAAATGTAAAATATCCATTTAGATCAGTGCTGGCTGACTCCCTGGAAGATGAAGCTAAGAATAACATCACCATCTTTACAAGAATTCTAGACAGACTTCTGGATGGTTATGATAATCGCCTCAGACCTGGATTAGGAGGTAATAAAACTAATTAAAGATTGATTTTAAAAAATCAATTTTAATGTTCAGATTTTATGCAGTGATATTCTTCCTTCAGGGTTTTTTTTCCCTAACAACTGGTATGTATCTTGATAAATTATTTATAACTACATTCACCCAGATGAATCATTTGAAGTTGGAGAAAGATAACATCTATGAATGGAAAGAAGGCACTTTCACACGTTTATCTTAAGTAAAAAGGAAAAAAAAAAATCTGGTGTTTTAACATAGTAAAACAGAATGTGAACAAAAATAACATCTAAAGCTGTTATTCCAGTCAGGGAATTTTGGTTGAACATGGAATGCAGGCTTAATTCCCTGCAATGCGATAGGTGTATGTTTTCAGAAATCTGCACAAGTGTTTTGTGTGATGTGTGTAAATTCCACCTTCTAGATTCATTCCTTGGCCCAATAAATTCAGTGAAAATGTTGTATTTTGACTTCTTTGAAATAAGGGTTTCACTGGTAATACGCATTTTGTTTCTGGGCACCTTGCACTTATTTGGGCATTTGAAAAAAAAATACAGAAAAAGAGAATATTGCAGGACAGAGGTCACTGCACTCTTGTGCCATGACTGTCAGTTATTTTTCAAAATGTCAGTTCACATTTTGATTTTAAAGCTTTATGCCATCTTATGTCAATATTTGTTATATAGGCAAGAAATGTAAATATTTTTTATGGTGTTGAAAATATTACTGTGTACAGAGAAAATCTCTATGACATGGGGAGGGGCTGAATATTTTAGTTTTGACAATATTTTATCTACTATTATTGTTTATCTGTATTTATGCTAACATTGGCATGTATGATTCAAACATAGAGTCCTACTGCTATTATTATTTGTAACAGTTTTGGTAATTGTAATTTTCAGCCTGGAGACTGTTTCAGCTTGGTGAAACTAATTCTAGTGCAAAATCCTTGGGAGCCATTCCTGTTCCTGTTGATTTCAGGAAGGTCAGGCCCAAAGCTGATGTTCCAACTTCCATGGAAATTACAATAACAACTCTGATCAAATTAGGAATTAGTTAAAGCTCAGAGGTTTTATTCCACAATGTTCCATGTTGACCTGTGGCTGTGTTGCTGTTCTGGTCCTGGGGAATGGTGGCTTGCATCTGACACAGCAGAAAGTGGGAGCTGACGCTGACTGAAACAGCTTTCTCATTATACATTACCTTTAACCTAGGATATCTTTTAATTTCCATTTCTGGCCTCTGTACATTGGAGGCTTGTGAAATATTTTATATTCAAAGAGTTTTTAATTTAGCTGATATATGAGCATTGTTGATGTGGGAATTTATATAGTGATGTTTTACATGGAATTTTGATTTCTTTGCAAAATACTTAAATTTAAGAATTTAGGCATAGTATAAACATACAATGACTTGCAAAAACATTTCATATCACCAAGTCCATGTTCAATTGGCAGGGCTTTAAAAATAATATATTTTATTAGAAAAATAATCAATGTTTTCTTGCTTACAAGGAATGATCCATTTAATGAGACCAGTCTGCAGTTCCTTTACATATCAAGTATTTTTTTTAATATTGAAATTATATTATTGAGAACATGAAATAAAGAAAAAATCGAATTGATTTTTCTTTTATATTTTTCATTAAATTTGCTTCAAAATAACCTCCCTCTTTTACTTTATGAAGCCTTATAGATAATTAAAACATACTCTGAGAGCAAAAAAATTAAAGAATTAACATCTGTTTGATATTGGTATACATGGCAATCAACCCATGCAGAATATGTGTGAAATGAAACTGTGTCATGCATATTAAACCGTGGTGATTCATGACACATTTCTCTTAATTGTCAAGAATACTTCAGTTGGGGATAGATGGATTCTTGCAGTTTAAAAAACCCCTTGTAAATGGCATTTGTGATAATTCATGATACAAAACATACCAAACAATGCTTTTGTACATAGAGCTTAGTAATTACGTAGTTTGATATTTCAGGAATTTTCTAGCAGTTTATTTCTTTTGCTGTATTGACCTGTAGTCTGAAAATAGATGTGGAAATAATTAACCTTTTTTTTTTTTTTTTTCTTAACACTACATGCCTAGTAAGCCCTGGGAATTTCTAAAAGTTTTTTTGCAAGAGGTTGCTGCATTCTGACCATGCCACACATCATTAATTTAAGAGACTTAGTCTCAGTTGTGTTTCAATTCCATTTATATGAATCTGAAATAACTAATTTTAAACCAGTAGAATGTTTACTTTGGCATAGCAGTTTGCATTATCGTGCACATATCACTACTATGACTGGGATCACAATCTGGCCTAACATGTGCTACAACAGAAATAGTCCAGGGTCTGAGATGAATTCTTCTAAAGTTGTCTGAAAGCAAGAGCTGTTCATCAGCCCACTTTCACTTGCTGTGAAAGACATTTTCAGAGATGTCTTACAGCAAGAATTTAGCTCATTCTAAAAAATTGCTTATTTGGTAATGAAAAGTTTTAGGTTAATACTGGCATTTTATCTAGGTTTTGACCAACAAAATGGAAGTGTATAGGCTTCTTGAAAGACTGTATATTAAATTCAGCTAAGTAAATGTCTGGTTGGGAGGTAGTTCTTGAATTAAGGGATGGATTTGTAATTTGTTTTGCTGGCAGACTTGGTGTGAGTACTTGATGCTTCACTGATGCACTTCAGAACTGAGTACTATAGTCTATAGACTGCTGAGGAAGGTTTAACTTTTACAGGTGACACACCTGTGTCAGATAAACAGGTTTTGGCTGTTGGCTATAGGCTGTCCTAGCAGCTGGGATCCTTGAATGATTTATGAACACAAAAATGATGAAATAACCTGCAAAATGGGTGTGGGCAGAGAGAAGATGACACTGCACCGTCCCTTGAAGCCAGAGACATCTCATATGACTTAGATATATTCCCAACCTACTGTACTGATATGGATAGGCATGGGTTTATTCAAGGGGAGATAATTTTTTCTCTGTACTCATTTTATGCTAAGCACAGGATTGCAGCTGGAACGCTCTTGACTGCACTTTCAGCTCTGAAATGAACTATTTTACCCAAACATTCCATGCCATTTCTGTTTAGTCATCAAAATTAATTACAAGTTTGACTTCAAAACAAATTCCCTATGCCATTAGCATTAATTTCTATGAAATACAGCCATGCAAATGGCAGCTCATACAGACCTTAATTGTTTATGACTTTTTGCAAATCATGAAGGTATTCTTCTTTTTATTTGCTGTAATGTTTGCAAGACACTTAGGGTAATAATTTTTCATAAATTTCAATGCTTTTTATTAGCATGTAGAAAAGGAAATCCACAAAATAATGGGCTCTAAAACTAAGCAAGGGACCAAAAAATCTGGAAGTAATTGAATTATCCGTCTGCTCTCCTCTGCCCCACTAACAGACATGATCACGCTGGATATTTCAGTATTCTGATTATCTCCATAAGCTGTTCAGCCTTCTTTACTTTCTCATATTTGAAACTGGTCTTTCCAACAGCCATAGAACTTCTGTCTTTTCTTTTCTCCAAAATTTATAAAGCATAATTGAATAGAAAACTTAAATATTGGAGAAAAAAACCAAAAACAAAACCAAAGGGAAGTTACAAGGACAGAGGACTGGACTTCATAGCCTAAAGTTTCAAGTGCCATATTAACATTGAAAAGGTCTGTGGAAATGTGTACAATTTGAGGACCCTTCTGCAAACTCTGGTCAGTCTCACTAGCTTCAGGCATGGCATTCTTATTGTAACCAAAAGGGTGAATGCTGGTTGTTGAAAAAAAAGAGGAAGACAAGTCAGTAGGTAGACAAAAATTAGATGCGCTCTGATTCCATTTTGAAGGAACCATCTCTGCTTTCAAAGGTTCTGGTTGCTTTAAGCAAGCATCTGCATTGCATTTCTCTTACAGACAGACCAAAACCTCTTTTTTCCCCAACATTTTGTAAATCAATTGAACATGAAAACTGAAGAGAATGGAGGGGAATTCTTGCTGACTTTTGCTATCAGAGAGATGGTCAGCCATGAGCACTTTCAGGTGTGATCTTTCATCTTTGGAGCACTGTTTTGCACTATTGCATAGAATCAGTGTAATGGTGTAGAATATCAGACTTGGTGTTAAAAGTTGTGTGATGTGCTCATCAGTATTAGCACAAGGGAAACCCATTTCTTCACAAATTACCCTCATCCCCTGCCCAGATCAGGAGAACTATATGCATATATGTGTGTTTATCAAATAGTTGGATGTTTTCAGTTGCCAGGAAACACAGCCGTGATCATATGCTGATGATCTGGAATGTGTTAAATTTAGGGCACTGTATTTATACATCTCTATGATTCAGAGTTTTTAATAAGCTTTAGGAGGGTTTGTAGCTGTAGCAGTCCCTAGCTGGGGGACCCTAGCTTGGCTAGTCCCCTAGCCAAACCCAGCAGTGTTTGTCGGCCCCAAAGATGCTTAATGCTAATTCAGAGTATCATAAAGGAAGGTTCTTTGACTATTTTTTCTGCAGAATACTACTGGAAAGCTTTCACTGCTGTTTTTAAAGGAAAAAAGTGCAGTTCCCCAGCTCAGTTCTGGTTGCTTCCTTAGCCTGTCTTTGCTCCAGTTTCATCTTTTGGAAATGGTAATATCTCTCTGCCAGTGCTAGTGCAGACCGATTCAGAGCAGCACTTGCATCTTCTAAAAGGCCACAATTTTTGTAAATGGTGGGACACAAAGGAATAAACTACCCTATGCTCCTTTTTTGGGTATACCTGGAAGGGCCACAGGTAATCTGGCCATAGTAGTGCTTTCAGAGGAGTCAGAGAGAAACTCAGGCTAATTTATGTTAGAGCTGTGGATAATGTATATTGGCAAAAAGCATTCCTTGTAAAAAATGGAAAAGCAATAGAGAGGAGGATATGAAAATCTCATTAATAACTTATCCAGGGCATGCAGGCAGTGCTAAAATCCAAGAACAGAACTAACTCAGTAGCTATAAGCATTCCAGGGAATGATTCATTAGGAAAGTGGAAGGATAAAAAAACCCAGAGAAACCTCTTTGATACTAAAGAACAAACCAGAAAAATTGTGTAGTACAGGATAGGGGCTGAGTAGCTAGACAGAGGTTGGTTATTTATTTATTTATTTATTTATTTATTTATTTAAAGTCTGTGAATAAATCAACAGTGAAGATGTAAAATAAAAATTAATGCTATAACTGTGCAGAGTAGTGCAACTGGGGAAAGTGTTACACAATGCAAAGTATAAAATCACAGAACCACAGATTAGGCTGAGTTGGAAGAGACCCAAAAGGGTCATTGAGCCCAACTCCTGGCCCTGCACAGCACCATCCCCAAAAGTCAAATGCTGTGCATCAGAAGAGTTAACAAAAATGTAGGTACTTTACATTAAAGTTATATATGCCTATAGAGGAGCTAGTCTGGGAGGCTCTCCCAGTTCACTGAACATGTATATTCAGTACTTTTTTTTTCCCCTCTCCTGGCAAAACATCAGCATTTGCTTCTAATGCCAGAATTACTGCTGACGACACCAAGGCTGAATTAGGGCTTTGCTTACTTTTGTCTCATCTACAAGGAAGATGTGAAAGCAGATGCTGCAGATTTCTGTGTAGCTCATTGGTGCTCATTGTAAAGCAGACTGACGTGGTGGTTAAATTTTTCAGCCAGATTTGATGGACAAAGGCATCAAAACTATCACCTTTTCTCTGCAATGCAATTATGCTGGGTTATTTAAGAAATGGTTGAGAAGCAGTGGTCCTGCTGATATCCAAGGTATTCTACTGTTGACTGCTTTGCACTAAGGCCTTTTATCATGTTATATAAATCTTGCAATGATTTTTTTTTCTATCTGAAATATACAACTACTTCTCATTCAGGTTGACTAGTTTAAATAGCTAAGTACCAAAGGAATGCAATGTCACAGTTCCAAAGTTTTTATTACCCTTGTGTAATGATACAATTTACATAATGCCACCTGAATTGGAAATATAATTAGTATTTAAATAATGTAACTCTGAAACATTTTCAGAAATATTTAAGTGCATTAGAAATTCATCCAAGATAACTTCAGGGATTTTAATGGATTTCATCGATTTTTAATGGTGGATTTTAACCAGCAAAAAGTGAATTTAAAATGTAGTAATCAATGTATATGTTGCTTACAATGAAAAAATTATTAGTCAATCTATAGAAAGAAAGAGATTTTGTAATACAAAATTAATAGTATTCTGGGTTACGCTAAGAGGTGTACTTTAGAAAATGTCAGGGAAATCCTTTAATGTTTGCTGCTCTGATGCATCCATGGAGTACTTAGCTTTGTGTATTCTTTTTATAGAAGACACATAGGAAATTACATTTCAAATATTTTCTTTAATAAGATATACCAAAAAAAGAGTGCTAATTAAGAATGTGAGAAGGAAGCTGTAGAGATCTCTTATGCAGTTCTATAATCACCTAAAGATACTATGAAAATTTTGGTGAAGAATTATTAAACCAGTTTATAATAAAGCATTGATGGTCTTTGACATTTTGTGTTTAGATGTATAGGATGCAGGCAATATTTGGAATACTCTGCCCTTCACAAAGGTGAAAAAATGTACCTTAAGAGTATGTTTAATTTAATGAAAAATGGCTATTACATCATACTGTGATATTGCTAGGCATCACTATTTAGAGATGTTGATTTCTGCTTATGTGACAAGAACCAATATTTAAGCAAATAGTCATGCATAAATTTCAAGACAATTCATTGGAAGTTTTGATGTTTTATTTCCAATGAAAACTAAAAAATTGGGATTAAATGGACATGGAGAACTCCTTCAGCTTCTTTGTGTAGAAAAGGTTGGGGTTTTTTTTGTTCTTGAACCCTCAATGGCAAATATACATTTAAGTACATTTACTGTATTTTAGCACCCATGAAGAAAACACTGCCACAAGACATTCATTCTCAGAGCACAACAGGCTGCTACTACATTCAAGGGCTGATTGTGGTGAAAACAGTGTAACAGCACTGTCTTTCTTTATGAGACATAATCTAATAGCACCAAAAAACCAGAACAATTATTTTCTTCCCCTTCTTAGCTTTACTAGGCAAACTCATAACTATTATGAGTTATGATGGTGGCGGTTTTCAACAGTTGCAGAGATAACGGCTGCTCGGAGCTGTGGTGGAGTATCCGTCTTTGTGGAGACCCTCACAGTTTGACAGAATATGACTTGGGCAACCAGATCTATCTTCAGAGACTGCTCTGCTTTGGACCTACCAGTTCTTTTAAAACTCAGTTATTTTAAGATTTTTTAAACTGACAGCCAGCAAGACATTGAAATTATGGCTGCAGCTTTCCATCTTACTTGGAAAAGGTGAAAAAAATTAAATTTACTGTGTTAGAGCTTGAGGATATAGCTGAAGGAAAATATCTGGGTAAATGAAAGGTTTAAACTGCTTCTGAACTGCAGGATGCAGAATCTTGTACAACTCTTGAGCTTCGTAGTCATAAACACTTTACTGATAAATACTAGATTTTGGGGAGACAGGAAGTATCTGCAAAAATGAAGAGGAAATATCCTTGTTTATGGTCTTTGCCACATTTGTCCTACTATCACCTTAAGCTGAAGTCCTGAAAAGGGTTAAATATGTGAAAAGACAGTATTTTAAAGGACAGGCATTGTATTTCATTGACTCCTTCTCAGTTTAGTTTGGCAGTGTACAGGGGACTGAAAAGCTGCACAACATAGTGTATCCTAGATATCAACACCTCCTCAGAAAGCACCCAGGAACCTCTAATCACTACCTTCTGAAGTGCCCCAAAACACCTTTCAGAATTCCTCCTGGTTTTTGCTTCTGTTTTTATATCACCTTTTTCTTTTCTAATTACCTATTTTTTCCATTCTTACGGAAAATGCCAACTGACTTTGTTGACCAAAATTTGATGAATTTATTTAATTCCATCTAAGTATAGTCTTACCCAAATCCAGGTGAGACATGCTGTGTAGATGCAGCTGTTTTTTTTTTTTCTTGTGGCATGAAACCCAGCCTTGCCTTACCCTTCTCCCAGGTACAGCCACTAACATCCAGCTGCCTGAAAGATTTCTTATCTAATGGAACTGGATGGAGGAGGTTGAAATGATGAAAAGGCAGACTCCTGGGTAGGTAGAAAGCAGAGATTATCCTTTACCCACAGATTGCGTGGCCTTCCTTTTGTGCCAGAACAGTTTTCTGGTGTTGTTGACTGGTCTGAGATGGATCTGTTGCTTCTGGCAGTACTCCCGACTACATATTCCTGTTCCTGTTTTCTCTCAGTGCTACCATTATGTGACTGTCTTTAAGAATAACCTTTTCAATGCACAATCTGGTGCATCCCATTTTTAGAATTAATAGTGTGGAGAGAGCGAGAGGAATTTCATCAGAAAGGATCATACAGAAGGACATTGTAATTGTCTGTATATTAAAACAGCACATGCTGGTTTTTTTACCAGTATTTTGGTCTGTATTAATTGTCAGTATTAGTGCCTACAATTAATATCTAACAGTAGCTTCTAAAGACTCCAAATAACATATATGAAGTAGCAAAAAAAAGCTGTTTTTCAACTACCTTGCATTCAGGTAATACAAGCCAAGGTAAAAACCACTTAGAGCAAGAAACATGGTAAAGGGAAGGAGGGCAGAACAAAAGAGATGAAGGGTGAAGGAGAGGGAGGTAATATTGTCATACTAAACATTGGCCACTTTTAAACAACTGGCTGGTTTAAACAGCTGTATGATAGTTTTTGCAAATAACCTTTGGAAACTTGAAAGTAGAATAGATAAGCAGTTTTATCAGTATGGTATATGCATGCATTTAAATTTCTGATATTAGTGTTCAACAATGAGTCATCTATCTCAAGAAACAGCTATAGACGATGTGTTGCTGTACTATTCACCAAACTGCTAAATTAAAGCATCAGCAGAAGATTTTGAATTAATACTGTCAAAAGTCTAATAAATTTTAAGAATTAAAGCACTTTAATAAGCCAAGATTAATCTTTAAACACATTTTTATATCTGGTTTTTTTCCATGCTAATGCTCTAATGAAAACAACCACAAGCTAAAGGAAATTTTGTTTACCATTGCCACCCTATTAATAGTTTGCTTTATAGTGCAGAGTATTTCACCACTAGTTTGTGGAAATTCTGTGTAAATCAGAAAAGTATGATTCTGCTAACTTTACAGAAGTAGTACTGCTATTTGGGAACCCTTTATGTGATTACTGTGTAGCACATGGCTCCTGATTTACATTTCTTAATTCCTCGCCATATGTTTAGGGCTATTTAATAATTGGAGCATTTAACGCTGTGAAAGCAATGTAAATCAATTTCCCTCTTACCTGTGATTACTGTGCATGTCAGAGGACATTAAATGCTTTAGTGAAGTTGTGCAGCTGCAGAGATTGGATCTAGTCTGACCAAATTGCATTCATTTTTAATATATATACATACCATATTTGGTCCTCCATATTTGGCCCTCCCCATGCTTTTTTTTTGTTGTTGTTGAACCAGTAGAGGTCACATGTCCTTATCTGCAATTTGTTTGGGAAAACCTGGGTGTCCCATGTTCTGTCTGCTTAATCTGTGTTTTTTTACAGACTGTAAATTAAGTATTTTATAATCTTGTAGTATTATGACTAATAGTGTTGACTGAAGTGCAAATTCAGTACCATGCACCACTGGCCTTCACATATGGTTCAATAGAAATCAGTTAAAAACTGGTGTATGCTGTAAAATGACATGACCATTTTATAGACTGCTTGCATGTATGATCTTTGATGTGAAAGCAGTTTCCTGGAGTTACCTATCTTCACTGAGCACTGTCTTCTGTTTTAATTTAAAATTTTGCATACTTTCCATCCCCTGAATACCTAGAAGTCATGAAAGCAATGTATCTTCTGACTAAATTGTTGCCCTGAATGTTGTTAGTTCTTCTTTGTTGGTCTCAATTGCTTGGTGCTGATTCTCTCATCCAGGAGATGAGATTCACAGATTCCAACACATTCCCTCCTTTTTCTTTCTTGTATCCATTCTCAGTTGTTCTAAAACAATAAGTTCCTCAGACCACTTCTATCAGGAAATTGGGAGTTATTAGAGCTTATTATTATTTCCATTCTTTCAAGTGTGTAAACCTCTCAGCACATCAGAGAGCAAGAAAAAGAATAGAGCAGGTAATAAAGTCTGTGTTTTAATTCAAGAATTTAGAGGTGGGTTAAAGGGACTAATACACCAGCATAATGTTCTAGATATTTCCTTCTGAGTGACAGTCTAAAGGCTACTGTAGATGCCTTTTTATTCTCGTTATTTGAAAACAACAATTAAAAATCTCACTGAATGAGAAACAGCTGAAGAGAGTTGTATTGTGGTGTATATAAGTGAGAAAACCAAAACTTTTAGTGTTAGATGTAGTGCTGTGTTTATATAACCCCTCTGCCATCCTGAAGACATTCGATAGCATTTCATGGACTTGTTTGTGTCAATCGTTTTAACTGAGCTTCTAACAGTGAACTTCTTTTTACCAGATCTTTAAATGTGAATTTGGTTCTGCATTGTCTTATGCAGTTTCTGAACAAAAGGGAAGAGCCTTCCACCTGGGAAAATAAATAAATAAATAAATAAGAGAAGGGAGAAATATAAAATGCCTGTTTTTTGAGATATGGAAATGGTCACAGTTTTAATAATCCCTTTCCATGTGCTGGGTGCTAAAAGCTGTGAGAGAATTCTTTATTTTTTTACTAGACATTTTGTCTTGAATGACCATTAAAGAAAAAAAAAAAACAAAACCAGATAATCTGGTTTGCTACTGCATAATATGCTGTTTTTTAAATAATCAATTGTTTTAAAATAATATCTGTGGTAGATGTTATCCACATTTTCACAAAGCCATAGTTTCTGCTTAGAAGAATATGAACTTTAAGAAACTGGATTCTAATTAAATTCATATTAGACATTGTTACAAATTTAAAAAAAACCCACCCTGTTTTTTAATTTATTCCTGTAAAATGTCCAACCTGCTAATTTAATATTAAAAGCGGATTCCAGTCCCAAATATAAAGTCTTTCCCCATATAGAAGCCCAGGGGATTCTGAAAGTCCCATGGACAACCAGAGGCAAATTCTCTTGTCACAGGCAAAAATAAAAGACAAATTTGAGGCTGCTTAATCCAAGCTCTGGGAGTACCCTGGGAGTATGTTTTAGAGGAGATTCTGGGAAACACTGTTATCTGTAAAGTAGCTTGGAGACATTTAAGTGACTCAGCTGTGGGACTTTTTAGTGCTACAGTACACTTCTTGTAGACACTGCACAGCCTTAGACTAAGACCTTTTTTTAGTATTAACTGGATAACAGAAGAATAACTGACAACTCTGTAACATGTTAAAATGGGACTCAAAAATGTCTCAATTGCTGTCCATTTCAATATTTTTTGCTTATTTGGGGGATGCTTGTTTAATTAAAATGATTCTCTGTTGGATTCAGCCATGAACTTTTTTGTCAGGACTCCTGTTTAGCAAGAAGCTTATTACCCATGACCATCCCAGGAGTTATCCTGCCAAGCAAAAAATGTTAGGAATAAAAAATAAAAGCTTGGCAGCCAGTCTGATTTGTGCTGTGTCTTGAAACCATAACACTATTCCTTCTTTCCCTGCATTTCAGCAACTGTGGGGCTCAGGAAAGTGTAAGGAAAGTGTGTGTCTACATGTTCTTAAGCATGCTAGGTATTTAGGATGTTAACATGCACACAACCTCTGGCTGATTTTAGTAATTCCATGCTAGCTTTAGAATATAGAGTAGTCTGGATAAACATTAATTTCCTGTACTTCATAGTTATTTTACCTGGCTTAAAATAGGAACTGCTGCCTGGTTGATAGAAGGATTAAAATGCTGTCTAATTTTTTTGATAGTGTGTCACAGTCTTCTGAAATGCTATTATAGAATTTCATACAGCGTTACCTATTAAAAATATATTGGAGGATCCTGCTGCAAAAAAATGCATTAGAAGTGCCCACTAATATCCAACTCTATTAAATAAAGGCACTACCTCTTTCTACCATTGGTTCCTGTCATGCTTGAATGCAAAGTACAAGGCTAGCAAAAGATAAAAGAACTGCAGCTCCATTTTTAATGACTCCACAATCCCGGACTATAGTATCCAGGCACTAAGCACAGACAGTAAAATTAATGTCTGAAAGGATCTTCATTTTCAATGCTTTCTTGTGTCTGTTGATCTCTAGAGGACCTCCATCAGCCTTTGGGATTTTGGAACATGGAGTTTCATACTTTGTTTGGATTGCAGCAAGCCTGGGGAAGATGCCAGCTTCTGGTGACATGAGTGCTTGCCACAGATCAAGCAAGACAGTCCTTCCCAGAGCTTCGTCACAGTTTCTGTCAGCTCCAGGGGGACAACTTTTTTGCCATGGCTGACCACAAAGACAGACACACTCCAAAGGCTTCTGCTGAAGTTGATAATCCCTAGGGGAAGACTTTTTCACTATGGAGGGCTCTGGCATGCTACCCAAACTCTTCATCAAATAATTAACTAGGTTAATAAGCACTGTGACAGTGACAAAGTAGTGTGTAGCCAAAGAATGAAATGCTCTATGTATATCTGTGTATTATCACAGTTTCTTGGCCATCCCACTGAGTTCTGTGGCCATTTCACAGGTGCTTGATGCAGAAGGACTTTGACTTCTGATGTTCGTCCAGGAAATTATGAGAATTTGGGTTTTTCTAATGTTTAGAATGTGGGAAGGTCCTGAAGGACAGCCTCCTTTCATAACCTGTACTTTCACTGTCAAGTTGACATGTTACATATTTAAGATATATGAACCAAAGTGCCTTCTGAAATCTAACTTGGATTAAATCTAGGATGAGTGATCTTGGTTAGAAAAGCAGCTGGGCCTGCGTAAGAGATGGGCAAGCAAATAAGCTAGCAATAAAAATCAAGTGAGCCAACAGCCACTATAAAATAAAAGCATTTCTTAAGAAACCCAGACATGGCTGCATTATGACTGCAAAGAGAAACTGGAAGCTGCTACTTTTTAAAAATGATACTGCTGCTAGGGGTAGATGCAGTTGGAAATACAGGAGGGACTGTCAGAGTGAGTGTATCAAATGGGATGATTTATAAATGCTATGACTTGGAATAAAGCACAGAGATTAAACCTGAAATTAGCCTAGAAGTGTAATGCAGCAGAATTTGCCAAGGTGTTCCATGACTCTAAGTACTAAGGTCATAAAACTCAAACATTAAAAAAAAAAAAGGAAAAGAGATAAAGTCTTCTACAATCTGAAATAAATTTGGGAATTTTTCTGCCTTACCTACATGTTATGGTTTTCTTTCTAATAGCACAAACCTCTAAGCAGAGTAGACAGAAATACGGTCTCATGTGAATAATAACTTTACCCTCCCTACTTGTGTGATGACACCGATTCAGGTCAGTTCAAATAATTACTGCTCTACTTTATAAAAGTCTGCTCCCTTCCAGACTGCCAGACTTGTTTGAGTCCTCTTTTTGTCTTCCTCTGTCTCATTCTTTAGAGAGTGTTAGGGCAGTCTGTTCATTTTAGCTCCATCATGCTTGTCCAGTTGATCTAAGCAATGCAGTAGTCATATTTGTTACTCATCCTGGCATTTATAAACACTCTCTCTGCATCCTGATGGAAGCTGTAGTGTCTAAAGGGACAAGGTTTAGTGCTGATGTTTTATTTTTCATTTGAGTAACATGTAGTTTTGGTTTGCTGCCAAATGTGTTGTGTGTTAGCTAAGTTCCTTTTACTTTAACATTTTAAGTAACCCATTTCAGCAAGATCATGTTTCTTTCAGCCAAACTCAACCATGTTTTCAATTTCATGTTTCTATCAAACATTTTGTGCAACTTTAACTCAAAATTACTCATATTGGTAATTTATTTTAGAGCTGAATGCTTTTATTATTTTTTTTTTCCTTCGTCATGGTGTCTGAGGATGTAATGAAAAGGGAAGAAAGGGAGATTTGGTGGATTTCATGGCAGTCTTATGGGAACAAGTTTCATACTGCCCATGTGTTTTGGTTGTCCTTCCCAATGATTTAATTTACTTCTTTTCAACATTTTGTCTCTCCCTTTTTTAATTGTACAATAGTCAACACTACTGTTCATAATTACCCAGTTATCGCAAGTATTTATACAACCAAAGCATCCATATTGTATTAACATCTTTACAATGAACCTGTAAATTGGAGGACTACGCTGTTTAAATGATAGGGAAAAAATCCAAAAAGCTGTCTAGATAGTTAATTGCTTTCTTAATCAGTTGGCAGTCAATACCTCTGAGATTGTCAAAATGTTGCCGGAGGTGACAAAAGTCTATGAAGTCCAACAGTAACGAGTGAGAGTGTCTAAATATCTTCTTTTCTCAGTTCAAAGAACCAATTAAATTACGCACTTTTGGGTTGCTTTGAAATGTCTCTCATGTTGAAGAACTGGCAGGATTCAGGCTGGACACTGGTTGATTGATTGGCCCAATGTGAAATGAGCTGCACCAGTCAGTACAGTAGCCTTCTCATCAGGGATAAAGTAGATTCTACCTTAGACATCTTAGTTATTCCCTACCTGATTTGGAAAAGGGATCTAAATTCATGTTTCCCACTTTCCAAACCTTTTAGGTAGAGACAGGGCTTTTGATCATTCTGAGAAAGTGGCTTCTTCTACTGGAGATGTTTTACTTATTTATTTGTATTAAATAGCTGCATATGTGTCAGAATATGGACTGAGATCTCTTTTTTTCCTGCTGGCCTCTAGAGGCATTCATGGTCTTGGGCCAGTTGGCCCCACAACTGAGGGCTTAGGTTTGTCAGTTCCCACATCTTGTGGACCTACATATAGTGGAATTCATTGCTTCAAACGGGTGGGCATCCCATGTGAAACACGGGTAAAGCTGGGCATGTTGGCACATCTGAGAAATGGTGTGGGCATAGCTTTAACTGTCTACAAATGTGGTTCGTAAAGTTGATAAACTGAGTAGGAATCTGTCAAGCTAAGTAATTAAAAATGCTGAAGAGAGGCATGCAGCTGAAGCCTTTTCTTACCAACACACGTGAAACAACCAAGTTTGGGTTTGAAAACATTGACAGTCTCCTCTTCATCTCTTCACAGGGGTGCTCCCACTCTAGAGCCCATGCCATTCCTTCTTTCTTGAAAAGAGCCATGAGGGAAACTGATAGTCGGGTTTAATGGAAACTTCTAAAATAGAGAGGAGCTCTTGTCAAGTGCATGCTCTAATTTAAAGCAGAGACATGAACTCAGTTACTGTGTGTCAGGTTCTGTCTTGACCACAAAGGTGAATTTTTTGAGGTAGAGCACGCTTCCTCAGTCTTTGGAAGGAATTGTTCTGTTTTATGTAAATAATTAAATCTTGAGCAGAGGCTTCAATTTATGTCTGCTCTATCCCATGAGTACTGCTAGGCTGTGGAATCAGTCTCTTGCTTGTTTTCTTGCTTTCTCTCTCAAAATCTTTCTGGCTCAGTAAATTTGTAATTATTTATAGTTTGAGGAACTCATTGGGACTTGGTTGAGAGCCAGTTCTTTAGGCTGCTTGGCAGCATTGGGTTATTTTTGCCTTAAGGTGGAAATATAAGCAACCAGGGAATTTTAGGTACTGACAATGTTAGCAGTTTAGGAATAAAGGGGATTCAGACAAATATAAGTGCAAAATTTAGTCATTATGATCTGGACCACAGAGACATTCAGATTAACTTTTATTGATTTAAATGGAAACTTGGAGCTTAAATAACTTTGTGGAGCTTGTCCAGTATACTTTAGGAGATAATTGGGCACCAAAATCAGTCTTTAGCTCTATCCTTGAGTGACTTTCTCAAATTTGTGGAGAAAGCATACAATAAAGTTAAAACTGCATGTCAAATGTCACTTTCATCCAAGGTTCTTCATTCATAGGACCCTATGGAAATGTGTTTAATTTTGTGACCTGAAGTAACAAGGTTTGCAAATTAAAGGTCTCTTGGGAGAGAGAGAAGAAATAGTAGTAAATATAATGATTGTGTGATCTGCACTTTTCTTTTTGACTGAGAGTTAAAGCTCAAATTTGTCATATACATGTGAAAATTATCTTAGTAATGTGTAAGTGTTCTGTCAGCACAGAGGGAATTTTTAATTTTTTCATCTGATGTCTGGTAATGGTGCTAAGGCAGTTTGCACCACTGTCTTTTACATACAGGACAAAGAGTAAATACTGACTGTGATAAGATATCACATTATTTGTGTTACAGATGTGCCTACGTATGATTCTATGCACATTTTGTGGGTAACCTATGCCTAAAAAAAGCTGTTAGTTTAGCTAAAAATATCTGAGAATGTTTTCCCAAGTTACATTTTTTGCTGCAGTAGAGAAGGGTGTTGACAGTTAAACTAAATTTTTTTTCCAGGTCAATGTGTTTTTCTGGTGGTCAAAAAGTCTCACTCATCTCTAAAGAAGCACTAATGTTTAACTGAATTATTAAATTATAGCAAATTCCTGCTATTTTGGGCCAGTTTTATTAATTTCAGATTAATGAATACTACTTTGCTGAAATAAAAGCACGGGCTTATATGCAGCCCAAGTGTTCTGTTAGTGTAAATGACATAATGGTATTTATGGTATTGCTTTACAGGGCTGCTGAATTTCCTAAGTTCTGAATAGGCCTTTGGAGGGCCCCTGATAGACTTTACAAAGAGCTGTCAGTTTAATAAGTGATATAATGTCTGTTAATAGATATAAGCTCTTCAGAGGGAAGTCACCTGGGGTCTCTGACTCTACGGGCTTTCAATTCCTGTCTCTTCCTCTAGACATTTTCTCAAGAATATATTCTTGTTCCAGTCAACACCATGAGAAGTTAAGCACAGTGCCTGTTTCTGGTCTTATTTACACCAATGTGAATCAAGAGTGCAATTGTTAATAGTAATACTTAGAGGTGTTACTGCTATTACTGCTCTTACTGGTAAGCTTACTCTACATACACTTTTTAAAGATGAAGATTTGAAAGAGAATCATGGCTCATATTAAGAAATTTTCTTGCTGATAGTTCATGGATAGAGTGAGGCCATTGGAAACGAAGTGCTGATGTCAAGGATAGAAAAGAATTTTTTTCTTCTCACAGCTGACTTCAGTTTAAAAATTGGAAGTGGTTTTATGTAGGGCATATGTGGCTTTGAGACTGTTGTAATTTAATAGTGGATAATGAATGAAGATGCTGAAGTTGGATAAATAAAATTGTTGCATAAACCGCCAAAACCAAAAATAAAGAACTGGCAGAAAACGATTTTGAAATATCTGTGTTCCCATGGATTTTGCTGCTTTTACAGCTCCATGTTGCATGGCCTCCTCTGACCCCCATTCCCTGCCAGCCAGTCAGTGTCTTGAGCTGTCAACAGACACACTAAGGAGCTTGTCCGATAAGGGCAGCATGTTGAGTTGGAACAGTGTTTGATGGATTAAGACCCTGGCTTTTTCACCTGTGCAATTTCTGACTTGTATTATGAATGACATTTTCAAGGCCTTTGGGCAACATTGCCAAGCATGCCCCTGGAGACCATATTACAATGTCAGAACAATGTCAATTCCAGTTAAATAATTTTTACAGGAAAATAATTAAATTAACAGCAAGCTTTTGACAGCATTTCCACAAAAACTCAGAAATCCTCAGTTAAGGCTCTCATAGAACTGCAATTTGACCTCCTTTTTTGTTGTTGTTGTTGACAATTAAAGAGCAGTATTTTATTTTCCCTTTTCTTTTTCTTTTTTTTTTTTTTTTTGGCATGCTGTAGCAGTCTTTCAGTTACAGCCTTGCAGTGTTCTCACAGGCACTATTAACTCTGCATTTAAAATAATGCTTGTCTGAAATTTTTTCATATTATCTATAAGAATTGCATATGTATATTTTAAAAGCTCTGTCCCACCAATAACACTTTTGATGGTTTTGCATTACCTCAAAGAGATTGTCTTCTGTTTTAGCTGCCTAAAACCTGTATTTACAGGTTTATTGACTGAAAATTCAAATTAAAAATAATAAAAAGTCCAAACCAATCTACTAGCTTGTTTTATTGTGAAAACAGCCTTGAGACATTAATCAACAATATAGCTAGCTTCATGCAAACAAACATCTGGAACCTTTCTGATGGTTCTTTCTGAAGATTTTGCTATGATCACACTCCTTTCTTTGCTTCTTTTAAACATACATAGAACGAGCCATGCATGTTTTGTCCCTACTCTCTGTGAAGAAAGGACTGTAGATTATTTAGGCGAGAGAGGGAATGAGTAATACTCAGGCCATTCTAAAATATGAGAAATACTCAGAAATTTATTTCAAGAAAGATAATGCTGTCTCAGCATGCTCCAGGAAAGGGAGAGCTCTCAGGTATGCAGAATCCTGCACGTCTAGCTGCCTCACATCACAGACCCTGGAACTCCCTGTACCCTGTCAGGGGTGCAGGCAGCTGAAAAGGGACATACTAAAGGAATGTGAAAAAATTTTGAAAACTGCTGTCAGAAAGCAGACCAAAGGAACTCATTGAAAATTTATATGCCTCTGTGGAATCTTCCAATTTTGACAAATTGGGAAATGCTCCTGAGGAACCTTTTCATCTGACTTTTCTGATCATCTCCATTACTCAGCCTGAGCTGGTTTAGACTTCAGCCGCTGCAAATTCTCTGCCAAGCAGCCTACTTCAGCTGAGCCAGCTCTTCTACTGAGGAACAAGTCAGCAGGATTTCAGACCATCAGAAAGGGTATCCCAACAGCAGGAGAGTTGGCATAAAGGAATTGACGATACCGCTGATGTCAACTCTAGCTGAGCTCTGAACCACTTTTCTAATTTTTGACAAGACAATGATGTTGACATTTTCCGGTGTGATTACTTAGTGTTGGACAGCTGTAACCAGACTTGGCAAGCGTCTGTACTTCACCTTACTTACACTTAATTTAGTCCTTCTGCCTCAGCTTCCCAAGTATGGAAAACTGAGAATAATAAAATTATAATCTTCATAGAGGAATTGTTATAATTACCATTTTTAAAATCCTAGGTATAATTAAAGTACAAACCTAAAGCAGCAAATCTTCCAGCTAAGGACAGATAAGGATATATAAATCTTCTGCAATTTGGTGTATGTATTGCTTTTTCTTACTTTCTGTTTCTTATTTTTCCAGTAATGATACCATGTCAGTTCAAGTAAGGAAAGAGTATCAGAAGAAACCAGTGCCTGAGAACCATGTGCAATATGATCTTAATAATTACTGGGGTATTTTTACTTCCACGGGATGTGCTTTTCTTCCTGCCTTTATTATTAACTTTATTGACTGTATTTTGTCAATTTACCTTTGGCTTGATCTAAGTCAGATAGGGCTTCTGTTTTAACATTTCTGAACAAAGCAAGTTAGAAATGGTGCTGTAATAGCATTTGCAGAATTTTAGATTACTTCATGTGATGGTGGTAGCCACATGTTATATTCATTGTCTGAGATTTTTTCCCCTAAAAGAAACATCTTAAATAGAAATTATATCTTTACCCTTTCCTGTTCCCATTTCTTCGTATAACCTTCAAAAGCAGTGGTTCAGAAGAATTTAAGAGCCCACAAGTATAAACGAGGATTCTTTAAAATCTAGACTGTTTTTCAATATGGGCTTCCATTGATTTAAGCACTTTTGAAAATCAGACCTTTTAGTTACGTGCTTACATGTCTCTTGAGGAAACGGATTTTATAATCCCAGTGGAAAAAGCTTGTCCTTAACTTTTCTCAAAAAAGCTAGATTTGTACACAAACACATGTTGCATTGAACATCTTTTAGCTGAGTATATTCCTTGGCTTTTCCACAAGAACTGATGATCCAGAACTTTCTGAATCTCTAGTGGGCTAGTATGATGACTTCTGCTGTTCTTGACAGAATATGACTTATAAAAAAGCCTGTAACTGTGACACCTGCTGGATGAATTTTGATTAGAGAGTCCATTTGAAACTGTGCTTTGTGCTTCTGAACTGTTTATTTGGCAAGCATATACTCCTTCAAAGCAATAGTTACAATATTTATTGTAAAAAAAGGAGGATGTATATTTTCTTTTTGTAGACATTGATTCTGAACTCCCAAGTTCAATTTTTTAATTCAGAGGAAGCTTTATTATAACACTATGTAAACTAACAAGGAAGAAACAAACACAAGGAGTAATTCAAGATTTATTACATTTCAGCTTCTTTTGTCTTTAAGGACTTGTTTTCTTGAAGGTAGGCTAGGAGTAGAAAGTTCTTAACTATGCAGAACTTGGAAAATAGGAGACAGAAATCAAAATCTGCCACTTCCTCTGTAGTGTACTTTTCTCTTTCTTCACACACACAAACAAGGGGAATCTACTGACAGTTTTAATAGCATAAGTTGTGGTCACTATGTTTGTTCTCCTCTTTGACTTCTTTGCTCATTTTTGATGGAAGGATGGATTCAGAAGAGTGTAGAAATCATATAATAGAATATGAGATTTTTTTTTTTAATTAAAAGTTGGAATGCAAGACAAGCTTGAAGATTTCATGTCCTGTAGTTTGTTATATACAAATATTAAAATAATTCTCTGTGTGAAATAATAAATCAGATGCAAATAACTGATAGCAATAGAGTGAGGTTACAGGAGGACCATGCTTCCAAGCATTTGGGAGGTGAGGCATGTGCACGTAAAGATGCGCAAAGTGACTTTCTTGCCTATAGTAGGGTTCCTTCAAATTATACAAGTATATTTGAAATTAGCCTTGATACTCTGCTGTTGGGATACTTAATTGTCAGTTTTATTTTTGTAACACCAGTGTTTTTCTTGGAATTATAATTAAGACTTGGTATTGTCATCACAGTACAGGCCAAATTTCACAGTTAGTCCCTCCAGCACCATTTTACCTCCTGAAGAGGAGCTCTCTTGTCACTCTTCCATTTCATTCCAGTCTGTGCCAGGTAACCATTTGGAGATAATAATCTCTTTTTTTCTGGAGAGTCTCCCACAGGCAGCATGAAGTCAGTAGTCCTCTGAAATGTACCTGTGGCTTCTGTATGATACTTCAGCCAGACCCATGCTTTATCCTTGCTGAATACCAAGTACAGTGCAGACTCAGCACCTTTTCTGTCCACTGACTTAAAATTTGTCTGTAGAATGTTTGGAGTAGAAATCAACTCACCTTGTGTGAGGATGCTTCATAAGGGATTCCAGAAGTCTCTATCACACAAATAAACATATCTCAGGGCATGCAGAGGAATTGTATGAGTTAGTCTTTATTTATTCGCTTAAAAAGCAGACATGATCCTGGGAAAAAAGATTCCTTTCGGTAGGAAGGGATTATGAAGTCCTGTATTCTAGTGTTTGGCTAAGAAGGAAGTTTTCTTACAGAGAATGGATGAATATTCCTCACCCATGCTCTGGAAAGTGTCTGATAGCACTGTATCCTTGCAGCTGCATCCCTTTGAAAATGCACTGCTCCCCATGCAGCTGCTCATGGATCAGTCCTGGCCTTTTCCTGGTGTCTGGTAGAGACTCTGCTGTCATGAGTGAGCACCATTGGTTTCTTTATAATGTTGGCCTCAATATAATTAGAAGTAAAATTTGCTTATATCACATATTTGTTAAAAGGTAGCATTTAGGGAAACAGAAACTATTAACTACTGGCATTTAATGATGATTAAATATGGAAATATAATCATAATATAACAGCAGGATCACTCATATAACAAGCAGTTGTATTATTTTTGGGAATGGTAAATTCTGTGATGAGTCAAATTGCACCTAGTTATATTCAAAATTTTATTTTCCCATCCGCAGCTGGCTTTAAGGCAGAGAATTCCTTGTGTTGACTGTCTAGAATGCAGACTGTAATTTTCAACTGCTGTAAGAAATTTCCTGTGTGTACTACCCCTCTTAGTGAATATCATTCTATTTTGAGCCTAATTGAAAAGTGAAGATAGAAAACGAAGCAATTATTTTTCCCTGCAGTACAATATCTAATATTCTGATTTCATGCCTGTCTGACTACAATGATTAGGAAGGGCATTTTCTCAAAGTGTTCACAGTACCACAGCAATGTATCAGGAGCATTGCGTATCAAGGAAAGGAACTATTACATTAAAATATGTGCCACTTAAAAACACGCCCACTTAAAAAGTAGGATGCTGTTCTGTTACATTTGGTGCTGTCAATAATTGCTTTTTCTTGTCTTTTTCTTTGGAAAAGCTTTTAAGGATGTAGAAAACACCCTTCAACTAGAAAGGGTTTAATAGGAGAGATCTGCAACAACAGAGATCGCGCCTCTGCAACAAAGGCATTTTGTGTTTAGAGCTGTACTTCCATGTTAAGTCCAAGATGCTGTGGTTATTCTTGCTGGTAGAGAAATGGGATATATGTGTGTAGTTGCTGATGATTGTATAGTTCTTTAACTGAAACAAACTACTCTGTGGGACAAACTCTTGTCTGTTAACCTCTGTGTGAAGTGGGAGAGAAACCCCCAGTATTTACAGCAGGATACTGGCTAGGGGTAGTATACAAGGAGAGAAATCTGTTCAAAATGTCCCATAATCTTGCATAGAGAGTTAGAAAAAATACTATCAATTTAAAATGTTTGCTTGTTTGTTTTTTTTTCTTTTTATATCAGATAGTATTACTGAAGTCTTCACTAACATCTATGTGACCAGTTTTGGACCCGTGTCAGATACTGATATGGTGAGTTCCTGAATCTTTTGCATATATGGGTAAATGGTGTAAGATATATATATAAACTTCCTTTAAATTTGTATTTTTCTTTTACTTATTGTGGATTAATTTAAAACAATTTCACTGAAATCAGAAAAGTGCCAAACCCCACGTAGGTCTAAATTTGGAAATTGGTTTATTAGACTTTACATGATAAGTGTGCTTGTATTAAGTGTTTAGTTTAGACCAGTAAATTTTCTGATTGTCCCACTGACTGTACTTTGGTTTATATTCTGGAGCAATTGTGAGATGGATGAACTGGATTCCTCTTGGGTGAAAACCTGGAGTGAAAGAAGCACTCTTAATGTTGGCAATAGACTGAGGGACCTGATGAAAGTCAAATCTAAATTAAACTTCTTTGAAAGACATAGCTTAGAAGCTGGGTCAACATGATTGTGGTGTTTTGCAGATCTGTCCTTCATCATTTGCACTGTTTAGTAAGCATTTAAGGAAGTCAGTGACATTAAAAAAGAAAGAAACTTTCAGAATATTGCTCTGGATTATAAGGAATTGTTTGTAGGCTCACTGCAAATAATACAGAGATTAGGGAGAATGTTTCACACTGGGTAGAATGACCTGATGGATATAGCTTCTCTAAAAGGGAAGGGAAGGACGATCTCAAACTTATTTTCACTAACTATTATGCCCCTGTCCACTTGACACATTTAGGGGAAGGTTGTTTAATTTCACTCTGGGCAATGTGTAGGAGAGAACAAAGTTCTCAGCAGATTCAACAACAAACTTTTACTTGCAAAATTTAGAACATTAAGGTAGAATAAGGTACTTGACACATTTTAAAACAACATCCAGGCAAAGTAAGTACTTCACAAATTTTAATTTAACAAACTTAAACTTAGCCAGCCTTAACAAATCCAGACACAAGGCACTTACTATGGCATTGACAGGAATTTTTTAGTCTGGCTTACAATGTATTTTGAGAAGTTAGGAGAAGAAAAGGAGAAAGGAAGAGAAAGAAAGGGTAAGGGTAGAATGATATCACCATCCGTGGATTTAGCGACAAGACTTGATTGTTGCAATTTTGATGTCCATTAGTTCAAGTGGTGGTAACAATCTTGAGCCATTGGGGGTTGGGGGGAGCCCACGCAACAGAAAGTCCAGTGGGTTAACATCTGCTTAGCTTTAGGTGGAGTGCCCAGGCACCTTCCCCGGGCTGGGGAGTTTTACACTGGCTTTTGCAGCACTGTGTATCTGTTGCAACACTGTAGATCATGCACAGTGCTCTGCTGGAAGGTTCCAGAAATGAGTCTGGGGGCATTTCAGGGGTCTTTGATGGTTTATGACACCTTCTAAGACATGACAGCTGCCTCTCAGTCAGGGTAGTTGAGCCAGTTATGCCCCATCAGAAGGGATGAACATCTTCAGGACTCTGTGTGAATGTCCCAATATATCCCCCACGTGCGGGGGAGTTGTGTAAGAAACAACATCAGCATGATAAAAAGTATTAATACACCTCACAGGACCTGCTTTTTTTTGGCCTCTTCACTTCTCTGTCTCAAAGCCCAGCTTCTTGCTAAACAAGGGTTGCATTGTCATGGTCATGCCCTGGTGCTCACACCCTTTGCACCTGGGCTGTTACCAGGCTCATCCTCTGAAAAACACCCACTGCTTTTGCAAATAGCTGATTGATTGAGCCATTAGCCATTAACATCTCAGTCTCTCACACTAGCCTTGCCAATCCTGCAAAAAATTATTTTTTAAGTGTTTTGAACATTCATTATTATATATGAGACATATAAAATACTACCTAGATGTATCCGTAGGTATTAAAAATTAATATTTTGGAAATCAGGCAACATTTCTTCTTCCATGAAAAAATTCAGGTTGTGCATCATACAAAACAGGGAACATTATGGTGTTATGAACAAGTTTATGAAAGTAAATTGTTCACGGTACACTGTACATTTTAAAAGTTATTTGCTTACTGACTAACAGGTAATCATAGCTTTGGAGAATATATTCTGGTGGATTTTTGTGTTTGTTTTTTGTGTGGGATAGTTTCAGTTTTCAAGCTATGTTTTCATATTTATGAATACATTAGTGAGGCTTCACATGAAAGGCCATTTCATAGGAGAATTAGACTTTTTTTGTTGTTTTTATTACTGTGCATGTTGCTGATTCTCTTGAGGTGTTTTTTTCTAATGATTTTAGGTTTATGAAATTGTTTTTATTTTATTAGCAATTTTGTAAAAAAGGTGGCCACAGCTATGTACAGAGATTATATGAACATCTTGACCTTGTTGGTCTAGTATCTCATGACTTTACAGGGGTAAAGTCTTGCATTTATGGTAGTCCTGTGTAACACGAATGTGATATTAATCCACTTTTAAAGATGAGTACTGAGACACAAGGAGACTTACCCAAGACTGTGCAAGTCATCTGTGCTAAAATGGAAATAATAATGAAATCTCCCTGAGCCTATTCCCTCACTCCCAACACACTTTTGTGTGTTTTTTGTATCAGTGGATAAATGTGTGGGGAACTCTGGGTGTCTGTTTGCATAGACATATAGACAGTTAAGTGAGGGGTTGGGTCCTTTGATGCTACAGCTCTAACAGATCTGTGCAGAGGTGTTAATCAAAGCACAGTGCAGTGCACCAGAACAGCAGCTGTTGCTGTAATGGGTAGGTTTATTTGCAGATAAGTAGATAGATAAGTAAGATCAGTTTAATTCTTATTACTACAAGCTTCAGGGTTAATTTAGCTTGTTCTGTTGATAATTATAAAATCATTTGGAAACGTATGAGCAGTCAATTAGAAAATTTCAACGTGAATTTTGAAATAATAGTTTCTAAACTATCACATATTCTGTCGAACATGAAGGTGACACTGGAGTTTTAACCATTAATACTTTTTCATTTAGGACTTGCATGACTGAATTGGTAATGTAAACTATTATACAGAGGATTCATTGATATTTGTTTCTGTAAATGTTGGAAACCCTGGGATATTATAATTTTTAAAATTTCGTCTGTAAAAGACTTCATTAGAAGAATGAGTTTGTCTCTTGCCCATGTCCTCCAGAATTTTCAGAGGATCCCAAACTCAGATTTTTCAGGAAGGCTGGGTCCCAGCTCCTGAGATCCTCTGCTGTCACAATGTGAATGGTTGGGCCCTCAGTCATAGGAATTTTTTAGGCTGAGCACTGCTGTTGTCCAAAACTCTCATGATTATTGCTGCCCCTAGGATTCCTTCTGCTGGGGTTTCTTGTAGTAAGAAAAAGCATCATGTGTGTGACTGCACCCCTCTGCATGATCTATTTTCCAGTTTGTTTTTTCCTCCTTTGTTAGTATCTTGTGAGGAATAATGGTGCTTAGAAGGAAAGGGGTGCTTTTGAAAACCGGAAGGGGACTCACTGACATGGGAGATGATTAATATGTGTTCAGAGCATGGAAGAAGGAAGTGGCACACAGGCAGTGATGGGTGAATTGGAGCTAAGGGCGCAGCTCTCACTCGGTGTTCATTCACGAAGTTGATAAAATGGAAGTCTAACCTTTGTTGTTGAATTGCTATGAATTTGTGAGGTTTCTGGTTTCCTTACTAGCAGTTCCCATGAATGGTAATATAGTGTGGTGATGATCTGTGACTCGTTATGATTGCTAGAATGTAAGTTTTTATTCACATTTGCTGTATTTTTCCGGTATCACAGTTTTGCCAAAAAACAATTAAGTCCAGGGGAATTTGATCTTTGACTGATTTTAAGTTATCTGAAGTTGCTGTTCATAAATTCAGGAGGTAGAAGATTAGGCTGAGATTTTTCTCCAAATGTGTTAAGAGTCAAAAACATTTGGTCCTTGTTGTGGATTAACATTTTGACTAAGTTAAAAAGATGCTACTCTTTGTTCTGACTAAAATAGTCAGCTACCAAATCTGTTCCCTCTTGGCCAGGAGAATGTTGCAAACTGTGCTTCAGAATGAACAAAAATATTTGGGTATCTATATAATTTGTATTGAAGAAATGCTATTGTATGTCAACCACTATATTTAATGTCAAATACACAATGCCAATATATAAGAATTTTCAACTTCCTCTTGCAAACTAGTGGGAATCAAGGAAGCAAAGCAAAACATGGGATTAAACAGATTTTACTGTCACTCTTCTGTCTTTTTGAGCTGTTATTTCTCCAAAATGTTTAAGTTCAGTATTGTGATGCTATGCCTTATAGGCTTCCAACCCAATCAGTGATACAAATTTATTTTGACATTAGCCCGAGAGAAGAAAAGCTGCATTGTTTAGAAAAACAAACAAATGAAAAATTGGACAGAAAAACTGAAAAGCAAAGCACCTCTGAATTTTCTAAACAGTTATAGCTCTAAATTATTATTACAGATGCTAATTAAAACATTTATCATGAAATTAAAATATTTAATATTTGAAAATTCAGAGGTAAAGGATAAACTTGGTTGAATTGTAATTTGTAGGATAAAAAGGATTGAACATGAAACCTGATTATTTTTTCTGTTTTTAAAAATTAGTTACTTGCAGTCTGTTAGACTGTACCATCATTATAACTCTATACGCTGCTAACTTGAATTTCAGTAGTGAAAGCAATGTACTTCTTTTTCTCAGACTTGGTGTCTTTCCAGGCTCTCCTGACACTTTGGCTCCTAAAATTTCCTCCATAGCCATAGCCATAGCCATAGCCATAGCCATAGCCATAGCCATAGCCATAGTAAGTGCTGACGTCCATCATTGAAAAAAATTATATATACAATAAATGAGACCTATTTACTCCTCAAGCAATAGTTATTTTACGTAAGACAGATTATGTGCGTACAGAGACCCTTTATATAAGGTCTGCCGTGGAAAAAGCTTTGCCAAGATTTAGCAAATTGTGCCTCAGAACAGTCTTTCTGATTATCACGGGAACATCTTTCCGGCTTTCCAACACACGGTTAGTAGGTGGCAGGACTCGAATCAGTTTAGCTTGAATATTAAAACTAAGAAGCTTTCTGAAACTTTTGTAATTCAACTTTCAGTCTTAGGTTTTCATTGGTATTGTGGAGTTTTGTTTTCTGTGGTTACACCTTTGTTGCCAGGTTGTTCGTAAACAGCAGTTTTTCCTAGTTTCTTGATGATAGACCTCCAGTGTTTCACTTTGAAGTCAAGGAACAGGAACATTTATTTCTCTGTAGAGACCATCGTACACAGCTAGTTCATTGCTACACACACTTCCATCTTGTCAGTTTTCAATTGAAATGTCATTGTTCCTGATTTTTCAAATAAAGCCAGAATAGAAATTTTCCATGAAGACTGAAAGTCGAATACAGAAGTGATCAGAAGGGTTGTTACAGCATACCTCACTACAACTGAGGGTGGTTCTTTAGAGATAGTGACTGAACTTGGAGCCCTTTTTTTTTCTGTCTGTTTTTCAGATTTCCTCATTCCAGTTTGTATTTCAGATTTTGTTTTGGGTTTTTTTCTTATGCAGCTTATTTTTAGCTCTTTCAGAGTCTAATTATTAGCTAGAATTCCTTAACTTAAGAGAACCTTTACAGGGGTGGTATGATATATGTCTAGACAGAATAAGGGAATGCATCAAGATTTTTTTTCCCAAAGAGATTAAAAAAAAAGTACTGCAATTACTTTTATGTAGTTATTACTTGAACTCAGTAAGAGAAGACTAAAGAGTAAAAGAAATGATAAATACACTTGGACTTTTTGGGTATTGGGGAGCATCTAGCTTGTGTTTTTATAACTGATATGTTTCTGAAAAGTCAATAAACTTGTTGCTTTATTCCCTGTTATTATTGGCTCAGGTAATTGCCTTTGCAAGTTAAATCCATATGCTGAAATTTTGATGTGAATGTCTCACGTGATCTCTTGCAGAGTTTCTGTCCTTTTATTCTGTTGGGAAGGCTTTTTCCTCCGTGCAACATCCTGCCAAGTGGATCAATATTGGAGATTGATTTGTCAGAGGCTGTGTCCAAGCCTGTCACTGCCGTTAGCTCTCTCTGTACCTTTGTTTGGATTCCTGTTCCTGCCACCAGGCATCCACTGTGTTTCGGGGTTGCTCTTTCTCCATGTCTGAACAAAAACAGGATAATTAGAAGTGTTTTTATTTTCAGTGACAGCAGTGGGAAAAATGTCCTATAGTCTCTTTTCTAAGTAAACCCTATTGGTATCTTTTACATACCTCTCTTATCCCTCCTTGGTGCATCTTTTAGACTCAGAGTTCACTGTACATCAGGTATATGGAAAGAAAGAGACAGAAATTTATTCAGAGAAGGTCCTTTTCATAAGTGAATATGAATAGAAAGACATTCTCTTCCCTAGACGCTATCATTCAAACTGGTTAAACACATTTTTTACAGATTTTTTTTTTTAAATACTTCATGTTTAGATTAAATGCTTAGACAAAAATGACTAAAGTTGACAGATTAGGCAGGAATAAAAGGCTTGAAATGAGTTCTTCAAATAGAGAAAAATTGTGCTGCAATTCCCTAGAAATATTCCACATATTCTTGATAGTATTAAAGGTCATATGTATCTGGCAGACATTACTTATGTATTTAAAAATGAATACATGTTCCTTTGAAATGCAGTGATGGGATAGTGTTTCAGTTTTTAACAGGGCTGTTAAGGGTTTTGATCAAAAATAACCAACAAGGCAGTTTCAAACCACAATCCTTCATCAGAATATTTTCAAGGATTCTATTCTCTAGTATGTAAGATCCACACTCCAGTAGACCTGAAGGGAATTTCTGGCTGTCTGCTATTTCCTTCTGTGTTCTGTGTTGTGCACACATCAGAAGGTAATTTTTGGAGAAGAGGAAGTGTATTTATTTATTTATCTGTGCAGTGAGGTTTGATGTTGATACACAAGTGCTTGTGCAGAGCCTGAGTAGTCACTGCTTGGAGCACTGAGGGGGTCTGGAGGAGAACTCTTTCAGCCCTCATATTGTTAGACAATTGCTTGTTTTTAGAGAAGAGATAGGTAGCAAGTGAGATGGATTGTTTGTCCAGTCTGGTGGATGGGCCTAGGTAAAGCCAAGCTGTACAATGATGAACTAGGTTATGCAGGCTGCTGTAGTGTGTTACTCCTTCTGTGCCATCTGCACCATGCAGAGATCTGCCCACAGAGACAACCACCAAGACAACCAACTAATGACGGGATCCTCCTACTGTAAAGCTAATTTCAGCATTCACTCAAAATGTCTAGTGTGCAGGTTTAATAAATTGAATTGCAGAAGTTGCATCACAAACTTACACTTATCACACTGATGAATATCAGGTTATAATGTGTGCATATACCAGGCAGATTATTTTTCTTTGAATAATTACATTTTTTTGAGTGTTCTGTCTAAACTCCTTGGTTTTCTTGAGAGGGATTTTGATGCTTAGATGCATACCAATCATGTTAGTATTCTGCAGCACCAGTTACACACTAATATTGTTAATGTTTTTAACCAAATCGGAAAGAAAAATTACACATTTCCTTAAGGCAGATAGGAAAACAAGAATGTACTTTTTAAGAATTCAAATTATGAAATTATACTGATGTAAAAACAAATATTAATATGCAGTTCCTATATTAGCTAGGCGAGATTTAGGTCCATGAATCTGTACTGTTTATCTCATCAGTGTATCAACCACAGTATTTCTAGCTGTTTTAAGGACTCAGTGAAAAGCTGTATGTTCCATTTCCCCTTCGCTTGTTTTTAATTTTTTTTTTATTTGCCTTTTAAAAGTTTTATATTTTACAGTATTAAAATTTTTTTTTTGTGGTTATATATATATGTCAGTTAATGGCTTTAAGAGTGGTCAGGAAAAAGACAAACATACTTTAGAGAAATGACTAAGAAAAATTTTTGCAAGTGGGGAATGAGGAACTCTGGCTTGAACTATTCATTAAACAAAATGCTGTGTTCCAGAAGGTAATAAAATAAAATGTTCAGGACAACACTGCTTGCTAATGGACACTTACAATTTCTGAGATATTTGGAACATGTCCATCTTTACGCCAGATGCTAAAACTGCCAAAATCTTCCAGCCATTATCAGAAAGGATAAGTGTATATTTTTTGTTGTTTGAATTTTTCCCATACAAATCTGACCTTAGCAAATAAAAAAGAAGACTGCTATGTGGTGGAGATTGTTTATACTCAGGTCAGTTAAAAATTATGCCAGAGATACTAATGTCTTTTTTATGGTGTATACTGTTATGCACAACAACTGCATATTGAAAGAGGAATGAAATTTCCTCACCATTTTGTTCTTCTGACCATTGAACTGGCAGAGGCTCAAGTACTTCTTAAAACTGTAGTAAGAATCTCATCACCTGTACCTAAATTTCATGTAAGGTGGTATAATACCTATTTGAAAGATTATGTTTAATCATACTGTGTTAGAGTCTAGCTGTGTAAGCACCATTTTAGACGTAACACAGTAAGGAAGCATTTCTTGTCTAGAAATGATCACAGGAGTCCTCTGAAGACCTGGAAGTATGCTTCTGTGATTTTGTGGAGATACTGCACTGTATACTGGAGAGTGGTTTGGTCATGTCCACAGAAGGCAGTTTTTTTACACAGGGTTTTTTTTTTTTGTTTTTTTTGTTTTTTTTTTTTTACATCTGCAGAATGAATGAAATTAGTATCAGGTGTTAATGTGAGTATTTTTTACTAGAGTCGAGATATGCATTTCTCACAGAATATTAGTCTTGATTGAAAAGTAAACATTACACAACATTTACCACTAAGTGGCACAGATATCGAATAGGAGTTAGTTTCAAAATCTTTATGTAGCACTTTTGATAAATGCTGGCTTTTTACCATGTGGATTATATTCAAAGTAATTCAATACCTTCCTATTTTTTCATTTATTTTATATGGTAAACATCAATAGGGATATGCATGATCATAAGTAGCATAGATTTGTCACAGAAGGGAACATGGGATCAGTGACTGTAGCACTGGGATGCAAAGGCAGGGGTTGTGTTTTGCTTTCCATAATCACTTTAAATGGATCATGACAAATTAATTCCACCTCTGTGCCTTAGTTTCCCTTCATACAAAACTGAGATTCCAATACTTACATTGAAAACATGCAAAGAGGTAGGAAGGTAAGTTATTTAAAAGCTATTTGAGATTTTACTACTATTGTGATAAATAAAACCAGAAGGTGTTCATCATCATTCACACCGAACCTTGGTTTATTCCCTGTTTCCGTCTTCTAAATGAGATGTTCTGAAATAAAGATCTCCAGCACAGATTGGATGGTATTACAAACCACCCCAAAGGTGAGGGTAACTCAGGTTCTATATATAAAAGTTAATTCTGGAAAATTTTTGTTGAAGGGGAAAGGAGCTAGGTAGCCATTTTGGTTATTAATATCTACAGCAATATAGCAATACAAAAGCATAAAAATAACAGTGAAGAAGATTTACAAGGAAAAGAAAGAAAGAGAAGGAAAGAAGAGTAGAAAGATATCACCACTCATGACATCAATGACAAAACTTGATTGTTGTAATTTCAGTGTTTGCTGGTCAAAGTGATGGTCTCAGTTTTGATCTGCCAGGGATGGGGGAAGCCCATGAAACATAGAGTTCAGTGGGTTCATATATGTTCAGGTTTACATGGGAGTGCCCAGACACTTCTCCTGGGGAGGGGAGTTTTACACTGTCTTTTGCAGCACCATGGATCTGTTGCAGCTGTGGATCATGTGCAGTCCTCTGGTGGAAGGCCCCAGAAATGAGTCTGGCTGGGTCTCTCCCTGCTAGACCCATCCAGGGCTTATTTTCAGTACATCTGCTGAGTTGGCTTTTATTGTGGATACATTCTTCTCAGCCTTGTTTACTTCTCTTTAGACCTGAGGTAATTGGACAAAAGCAGCACCTTTATCTTACCTCAGTTTCCCATCAGGAGGCTTAACTTACAGTCCAAAATTCCAGGAATTCACTGGGGAGAAGGAGAGAAGGGAGTTCTGTGGTCTCAAGTGAGCAGTTGCTTCTTTTTATAGTTTGCCATAGTGGGCAAAGTCCTTCAGTGGTTACCTGAACAGTGTTTGGGCCATTAACCATTACCTGTGGACCAGTCAGGGATTTATCAGTAGCATCTCTCAAGGCTGCAGCTCAGAGTCTTTCCTGCCTATTCTACTTCCTTAGCTGTTGCCATGCAGCAGATGTGGGTTTTTGTGAAATGTTGCTGTTTTGATTTAGTGGCATTTCATGTCTGCTTTTTTTTTCTATTTTATTTCTCATGTAATTCTTTTTATGTATATTGGAAGACAGGAAAAAAGCAGGATCTTTTAAGTTCTTTATTGGTGGAAACATTGCAAAAAAAGTTCAGATTTATATTCTAATCATTTATGTGCAGGGGTGTTTGTCAAAAGAACCTGTAGGACATATCACTCACTCCTGCTGAATTTCAGTGGAATTTCAAAGTCTTACTCCCTCAGGCTCTTCTTCTCAATTCTTTATACCTCAAACATCAGTCTTACCATAAAAATGATTTATTGGTAAGCCCCTCAGACAAAAACCATGAGGAAGCTCTTAGGGCAATTGTTTTCCTTTAATTACCTGGTATTTCTATCCAGATTTTATATACTCCCCTGCTGCTCCTGATCCTCCATGATATTATGCATTTTGTCACTTTCCCTGGTCTGCAACTGAACTGATAGGTAACTTGGTATTTGTAAATGGGATTTTAAGTCACATGATATTTAACAAATGAAACAACATATAAATCAGCAAATAAAAGAGGACAATTGAATGTGATCTGTCATAGAGAAGTGAGCAAACCACTTGTTATGAGGCAGTGTCTTCTGGCAGTGATGAGGGACTGTACAAAATCAAGTAGAATATCAAAGAAATACATGCCTTAGAGGTTCCTAATTTTGTATTAAACAGATAATATTTGCTAAAATATTATTAGAGATAGTAGAAAACGGCATTAAAGAAAACCAAATTAATTTTCAGTGTACTGTCATGTTAGTTTAGTATTATTTTAAATATTTTAAATCTTAATTAGAAAAATCACAAAATTTTATTACAATAATATACGACCTCTTGGTATAGCTAAAAATTGAACTTCTGGTTTTTGTCAGACTAGTTTATAAGTATTCATATTTTCCAAAATACCTCTTTGCATTTGTCGCAGTTCGTAATGAGAACTGCTTTCTCTCCTGCCCCTGTCATGCTCCTTCACGTAACAAAATTCTCTTTCCTTTATTCCACGTGCTCTCCTTAGCCTCTGGCCCTGACCTGGAAAAGGTCCTCACAGCTCTTTGGCTCACAGACCAGAGGGGCTGAAGAGAGCTGTCACTTGCTGCTGTCTAGTCAGCACTCCTTTTGTATTGCTGTATGATAGATGGAAAAGAACCTTAAGCCTTGTTAATCAGCACACAAGGGAGCCAGCAGAAAATGATAGAGGCTGATAAGTTCCTTGAAGTCACTTTTATATTGAAATCCCTTGAAAATTTTATATTGGTTAAATTTTATCAGGCCTTTTCCATTCAAAGATAGTTTACTTGAAAATGGTTTGTGCAGAGCAATTGCAGTAGTAGAGACTGCTGCAGCATACTAATACTTGGAAATCATGACACCATTTTGTACCTGCCCAACAAAACAAAATTGCTACAAATTGTAGCATTTGCCAATATGCCAAATACAGTTTGCTTCCAACATAGTTTTTAAGCTCTCCCATACCCAATTTATGTGCTATGCTGACAGTAGCAAAACACTAAATCCATTTACAGTTCCATTTTGAAGATAGTTGATGAATTTACATTATCAATGTAAATTGATAATGTATCAAATGTATCAGTTGTTTGCTTGTGTTGTGGTTTGGCCCCAGCCAGCAACCAACTAAACAGCAACAAAACCCACCAGATGGGATAGCCAGCACTGGTTGACACAGGCATCTGGTCTAGGTCATCAGTCTATTTTTGCTTGCATCCTTTTTTTCCAGACTGTACTGCCTTCCCAAGACTAGGCATCAGAGTAAGGTTCACCAGGCAGTGTTTGTCACCTGTTAATCATAAGCTATTGTTTCTTACCTATGCACTCTTGTTCATAAAGTCCACACCACTACAGGCCCTTACATTCCTTTTTGGAAAAATCTTACATCATTCTGCTTGTATATACTGTACGCTTTGTGGTTTGTCTTGTTTCCTTACTTCCAGCCTCAGCCATCCTCCATGCTCTTGAAATGCTGGGTTACTCTACAGGAGAAGATGCTGAAAGAACTATTTAATGTCTTCCTGTGTATTTTTTCTTTACTTTCCTTCCTTACCGTGTTTAATGAAATTTCCCATGTCACAGATACTTTGTATATCAGATCCAGAAATCTAAATATTGAATGAGTTCAATATAAAAACAACATGAACAACAAAACAATCATGAAGAAGAATGTCAAACCCTTAATACATTGACCTCCTGTTTATTATTCTCAGTATTATGCAATTTTTTGTGATGACTGTTCTCCCTTGACAATTTTATTAGGGGAATTTTTCAAACAGAGGTTTTCTATTTTTGTTCTCAGAAAACAGATTAGTGTTTCATTGTTTCAAAAAAACCCGTATATTTTTTCCATTGCAGGAGTACACGATAGATGTTTTCTTCCGTCAGAGATGGAAGGATGAGAGATTAAAGTTTAAGGGCCCAATGAACATTCTTCGATTGAACAACCTAATGGCCAGCAAAATCTGGACCCCAGATACATTTTTTCACAACGGGAAGAAGTCGGTGGCACACAACATGACAATGCCAAACAAGCTTCTGCGAATCCAAGATGATGGGACACTCTTGTACACCATGAGGTATGTCTGTCCATCTCCACTGCTCAAGCTATTTCTTGATTTTTCCATTAAGCAATTAAATCAGGTTTCAGGAGAACTCTCCTTTGTTTTGTTTCTCTCAAAGCAGAAAGAAAGCTAGGAAAATGTATGTTTTGTTTCCAGTTCTGTTAAAAGTCTCTTGGCTGATAATGAGTTAGATCAGTTTTCCTATGTGTGCCTCAGTTTTCGTATTTTTGTAATATATTAAAGATATTGAACACCTCTATGAAGTTGTTTGAGACCTTCAGACAGAGTTTACCAACTCTGTCTTAGAATGATTAAAATAGTATGGGAGTTTTGCCTGTTACTGCAACCATTGTACTGAATATGTGAGCCCCTAAGTAAATTTATTATTAAGATCAGGAGCAGTTAAAAAACAGAGAAAGAATAAAGAGGTAATAAGCTCCCAAATTCTTACCAGCAAGAGCTACAGGGAAAATATGTCTTACTCTGTAATTACTGTTTCTTTATGTCTAATTACAGTATTTTACTTAGAATTTTAATTTTTTCATCCTGTGCATCATTAGTAGCTAGATAAATATTTAGCTGGTAAAATGCTAAAATTTTCTTAGAAAATAGAGTATAGAATATAAAAAAGTATAAAAAATCATATATACATAGATACAAGCAGCATTTTTATAAGATTGATTTTTCCTTTGGTAACTCTTTTTGTAATAATGTTACGAATGTGAATTTTTAAAAAATTTTTAACCAAATTTCCAGAAGCCCCTGACTTAATTTCTTTCTTTTTCTTGGAGAATACTTAATAAGTTGAACTTGTTGTGAGTGTAGACTTAAAATCTCCAGCCTAAGTAAGATAGAAAATGTGAGCTCTAAAGGGAACACGTACTGTGGTACTTTTTCCATGGAGCCATGCCAGCATCCCGGAAGGCCAGTTTTGCTACACAACTCTGAAACCCTTACACTGTTGAGTGCTGATGGGCAGACTGCTAATGATGCTGGGTGATGTAGTGGTCAGAGAGATTCAGAAAAGTTTGCTTGAAGTAAATTGACTCCCCATGTATTGTATTTTTGCTGGGGCTCAAATCAATATTTGAACTATTGTCTGTATAAGCTGATTGAATTTCTCTTCTTCCAGAAGCTATAATAATCATATGCTATAAATACAGAAAATACTGTTTGAAACCATTGTGAAGTATAAGCTGGGTCAAGTTAATTAAAATTAACTAAGCATTTTCATTACTTTTTAGCATGTTGGTTCTCAGGGTATGAGATTAATGTGTACACTGTTCTAACTGATTTGCCTAGATTTTAAACAGCTATTTTTGTCGTGTCTACATAAAATGATTGTGTGATTTATATCAGAGGCTCACACAGTTCTTTCCTTTGCCTTCAGCTGTTTGCTGATTCTTATCACTCGATGCCCCTTGAATTCAGAAAAACATTCCTGGGGAGTGGAGGAATAGAAAGATGAAATATTTTTTTGGTGGAAGGCTGGGAGAAAATAGCAGAGAATACAATGACTAGGAACCACTGGGAGTACAGAGGGATGGAACTGATGTTTGAGGCTGAATGAAGAGGAAGAAAAGCATACAAAATGAAAGAAAAAATCTCTACCCAGAGGAGACTTACAGGATAGGAAGGAGAAACACAGGGCTTTTTTCTTGGTTTTTTTTTTCTTAAATTAAAAATAATGGGAAAGTCCATGAAAAGCTTTCTTCAAATTGCTTTAAATTATTTTTTATTGTACCGATCCCCATATAGGAAACGGGGATATTGCTGGGTTTTTTTCACAAAATGAGCAAAAGTGGGTGCTTTGTTAACATGTGGTCACACTTCACATAAATATAAAGAATAATCACAAGTAACGTGGAGAATGAGCAGCAGCAATCTTTTTAAAGAACACAAATATTTTTCCTCTGTATCTTTCATCCAAACTGTAAAAAAAATAAATTCAGAAGACTGGAGTACAGTTCTTAAGCAAGTTAATTGTATTTTAGATGCTTTTATGAAGAGCGTATTAGTCCCCATGTACCTCAGAATACTATGAGAAGAAAATGATTGTTCTTAACAACCTGAAAATACTTAATTTTTATTTTTCTTTTTATGGCCTCTTCTCATAATTTTGAGGCCAGCTTTTACAGGTTCTTGATGTGATAAGTAAACGCCTTTCAAAGGAACACATAAAATGGAAGAAGTAAAAGCTAATTTAAATTCTTGTTAGTTTAATATAAAATTTCAATTTAATCTGCTAGATCGGCATGAACTCTGTTCATTTCTGTGGAACTGATTTTTTTTGTCCTGCTTTTTTTGTCGTTTGACTTAAATGCATAGTGGTCTTTTTCCTTTTAGGCTTACAGTCCAAGCTGAATGTCCAATGCACTTGGAAGACTTCCCCATGGATGCTCACTCATGCCCACTGAAATTTGGCAGCTGTAAGTATGTAATGTGAAGTACAGCCTTTGATTAGGGAATAACTAACATTTCTCAGCATAATTCCATTTCAGTAAGTTGTTACAAGAGAAATGTAAACCACAAGATGGGACTTTAAAAAACAATTGTAACCTGACACATCAAAATCTCTTTTCTCTATTCAATGTTGTGTCTTCTAGTGTATTTTATAGATTTCGTGACTCCAGTTAACAATAAACACCCTGCACCTGATCAACACTGCACTGTTCTACTTTGATTGCAGTGTGCAAACCATGCTGATGAACAGAGAACTGGATGCACGTAGCCTGTGTAGTATTGACAAAGAGCAGATCAAAGACTTCAATGAGTGGGTTTTCTCATTTATCACAAGAACTTAGTTTCTCTTTATTGTTAATGATATTTTTTATGTTCTCAGTCAATGAAGGCAATAAAGAATGGCTTTGTGTGATAAAAAATTTCATTCCTTAGTGCATCTGCATGTTATAGGCAGGTGGAATTTGACCTCACTGGTATTATTTTAACAGCAGCATTATTTCACTTTCTTTGATTACAGCCATTCTTCTTCTTCTTCTTGATTATAAATATCTATCTTTCCTGGAATTTTTTACACTAAAAGTTTTCTTTTTTTTTCCCTTTGGCTGCAGCCTACATTCTCTGCTGGGAACAGGAAAGGAAATGGGGTCTTTTTGATGAAACAAGTTAAAACATACAAATTCTGGCTGATACTACAATAATTGTAGCAACCACAGAATACAAAACAGGGGATATGCTGCCACTAAGGACGTCATTAACCAGATGATGCTTGTCATAGCACTGGGCATTCTCTCTGTTGTGCTCCAATATCCCTTTTTCTTGGAGTTTGCAGCAAATTAAACCAAGCCTGCACTTCTGATGATACTTCCACACTTGAGGGAAATCTTAGCTATGGAGATAAAAGATCATTGGAATGAGTACTGTGTGCATCATGGAGCCTTTTCTTGCCCCATCAGTATTATATTTGTAGTACATAATGCAGCTTGAATAACTAACACCCCAGATGTTAGCCAAAATCGGCTACTGACTGATAATATTTACATATATGTGCCCAGCAAGGCACGTTTGATTTATAGGGTGTTGGCAGGAAAAAAAGGCTCATATGTAGCCTCAAAATAACTTGGAAACTCCTGTAATAAGCAAACTCAAACTCAGGCCAAATGGCTACTTTCTTCATGTGCATTTTTAGGTTGGAAACCCTTATGACTAGATATATTAGACTTTGTGTGAACCACTTCCTTTTTTCCTTTGATCTTGATTGTTTGCTTTTCTTACCAGCTTGTTCTTTATTCCCTGCCTATGATTTTCTAATAATCAGAGGAATTCCAAATGTAAGCAATGTGATTTTAAAAAAAACCCTGTGTTTCATTTCCCTCAAAGTCACCTGTGCTCCAGCCTGTTGGCACATCCAGGGGACTCTTATTTCTGTTCATTTTGAATGGCTTCACACACATTTTATTTCTTTACCTAGGACTCATTTCTAGACAGCTGTGCATTTTTCAGCTTTTATTCTGGGATAGAATCTGAATGATGAATAGTGGTGAAAATAAGCAGGAATCCTGGGGATTTTGGTTTAACTAAGGCAAGTTTGCCAGTGGTATATATTTGTCACAGCTCTTCATACACTGCTAATCTTACATTGCTAGGAGGATCATCAGCATGTATGAATATCTCTTTTTATACATAAGAGAAAAACCAAACAGAATGTATGGGAGAAGCTGTAGCTTAAAAGATTGCTTTTCTTTATTCTTTTCAAGAAGTCTAGCTGACAGTGAAGAGAATGAGGACAAATCAACAATTTCCCATGCTGCTGGTTTGCATTAAAGCAGAGATATTTTTGTGGAAAGCTGGAAGGATAGATGGGAAGTGTTAAAAATCTCTACTTGCTACCCACCTGCTAGATTTTGTTAGTCATGCAATTTATGGCTAGTTGCATGAAGAAGCTACTTTCTGAGCCTCTAGAGATTTCTCAAGTGAAAATGTTTGCAGACCAACAGTAATGATGCTTTACTTTTTAATTGCACTGCAATTATGGTGTAAGATGTAAAATGTACTTGTCTCAGTCAATCAAAATGAACATACAACTTCTTCCATCAGTGGTTTAACCTTTTTCTTTCACACTCCATTTGTTAATAGGATATTGGACTGGAAAAACTTTCAGGACGTACTCATTTTCTTTCTTACTTACGGGAGAGGCATTAATGCTTTTTAAAATATAGCATTGATTTGCTTTCATACTAGTTTATCTTGACAGACCCCAGGCTAAATGTATGTTTGATCATGAATGTAATAAGAGAGCAGCCTGTTTAATATTAGTCAGTATGTCCCCCAAAATAATGCCAGCTAGTGAGATTTAAGAGGGTAGGCAGGGCAAGGTATCAGGGTGTTGTCACTGCTGGCTTCCCATATTTAAGTCTGGATTTCAATTTCAACTAATAATAAAATGCTTGTGGTACATCCCTGAAGTTGAGAGTGGAGACAATGGAAGGTCAGAAGTACATAGCAATGAATTTTCAAAAATTTTGTGTGTCCTGAATCTTGCAAATTGTCATTCTTTTCATCTGCCTTATCACGAATTATAGGATACATTTATCTAATCTCTGACAAGTCTTTTAACGTGTAGAAGAGATGTTGTTTGTAGTTTAATAAGTTGTGGTTAATAACATCACAAGTGAGTGCCCTGTTCCTGTGCTGCAATAGGCACTTATGTTACAGTAAAGCTATTTTAAACAGTCAAAGATATTTTTTTACCATATAATTTAAAATTCTTTGGGGTGAATTTTTATTTGAAAAATAAGTAGCTCTTGTAATTCTGTGAGTTTTGTTGGAAACTCTTTAATTTGAATTGCTGATTAAGTATTTTACCTTGTTTCTCACAGATGCATACACAACTTCAGAAGTAACATACATTTGGACTTACAATGCTTCAGATTCAGTGCAAGTGGCACCAGATGGCTCAAGACTGAATCAGTATGATCTGTTAGGCCAAACAATTGGAAAAGAGACAGTTAAGTCAAGTACAGGTTAGTAAAAGATATTTTGGAGCAAAAAGCAGTTACTGGCTGTGAAGACTATATTTCAGGTGGTGTTAAAAGCTACTGGAAAAGAATATGCAAAATATGATCTATTAGGCATGTACTGTACAGGTCATAGTCAATATACTGTACAGGTAACACAAACCAGCACTTTACTGATTCTTTCAAATTATAATTAACTGGTGATAGAAGAGGTGAACTTGTCCTCAGTAACTGTTTTTTAAAAAGCTATCTGGATCCCCATGTTGAATCCTAATATTTGTAACCCAGGGTTGGGATATTTGTTAAATTTCATATTGTAAATGACATAGATTTTGTCTAAAGCAGACGGATTTCAACCATGTTTCCCTTCCATCACGTTTTTGACATTAAACACTGGAGTATTCTTCTAGACTCTAGAATGTTTTCCTGCATGTGCTGGGCTGTGATGGGCCCCCATGACTGCTTTCTGACTGTGATTAAGCTTGCAGAGAGCTGTTGTGTGAACACAGAGAGCTGCTTATGAGCAGAAGCCTTCAGGGCTGGAGTTCTTCTCGGTGCATACAAGAGTTCCTGGAAATTCCTTAACACTCACCTTTCATGGAACGCAGTGGGAATAAGATATAGCTGTACTCAAAATCTTACTTATATTCTGTAGGATGCTTTCTATTACAAAATACCTGTGGTACAATATACCCCTAGAACATTTGTTTCACATAAGTGTAGCAAACTTTCTCTTATCCAAGAAATGGGCGTTCTTAAGATGATAACCTTTTGTTTCATTGTATCTTGTTTGTTTGTGGCACCTAGGTGAATATACAGTAATGACGGCTCATTTTCACTTGAAGAGAAAAATTGGTTATTTTGTTATTCAGACTTACCTCCCCTGCATCATGACTGTCATTCTCTCTCAAGTGTCATTCTGGCTGAACAGAGAATCTGTACCTGCAAGGACAGTCTTTGGTGAGTATACTGAGTAGCATTGGCTCTGTTTGCAACAGCTGAAGATGCTAGGAAGTACTTCTGAAGTAAAGGGCTTTTTCATTCAAGTTCAAGTGTTTGTAGAATGTGATATGATTTCTAGTCCAAACAGCTTTCTACTGCAGTTTACATGTCTCCTGAGAAACCCAAAGATTTTGGAAATTAGTACATACAAGCAAACTGTCCTCATATATCCTTGACTATTTAAGAGGAAAAAAAATATGCAGAATAGAAAAAGATGATAATGTTTCTATTTAAAAAGTAAATGTGGTAAACTTAGATGATTTTCTGAAATATCTTACTTACCTTGATATTATCCAAGTATTCTGGTACTTAATAGATAAGCAGATTTCTAAATTTATTTGTAAATTAAGCAAATTAAATTTGAATTTGTTGAATTATTTGTGTTAAACTTTTCAAGCTGAAGTTCTTTTAAAGAAACACTGTTCTGGGGTTTTGGGCAACACTGTTTCACTAATTCGAATTGGAGATTATTATGAGGCAGCAACCAGTTTCAGCAGAGTAATATAATGGTGTTTCTCTTCCAGTAAGGTTTTACTCTCTATTTAAACGAAGTAACAAAGGTCTTTCTTATTTACAAAACAAAGTTCATTTAGTTTGTTTGCTTTTAAAGGAAAAGAGATTAGCACAATAAAATTAATGTCTGTGTGGAATCAGCCATCAGAAATGCTGCATAAAATTGTATGATTAGTCATCAGTAAACACCATGTACTCTTCAAAAAATAGGCCAAACTCGAATGCATATTAAATATGATGCACAACAAAGCATTTACTGTCGCTCCTGCTAGAGAAAAGGCCACACAAAGCATTGTGAAAATTGCAGGTTTGAATATGAGCCTTATTGAAGTCAGATGAAATAGGTCAGTGGTTTCAGTGGGACCAGAATTCTACCATGGTTTTCCAGGCAGCTATCAGGAAGATTTTTTTTTTTTTGTCTTTCTTCAAAATCTTCTGTGAATTTATCCATTTTTGCTTATGAAAATGTGCATTCCTGTTTTCCAGCCTTGCAAGTACACTGTCAAATCCTTCTATATCTGTGTCTTTGCCCTTTTCTGTACCCACTCCAATACATTTAGGACAGTGTGACTGGTTTCTCCAAAAAAAGTGTCACATCTGCTCTTCCTAAAATGCACTTTCTGTTACTGTGTCACTGCTAACAAGGTACTACACCCGTAACAAGGCCCTGGGATAATTTTCCTGAAATGTGTCCCTTCCTGCACACCTCTCTCTTGTTCTTGATTTATTTTTTGTCTATTTTTTTTTAGAAATAAGTAGTATCTTCATGGCAGCCTGCTGCTTTGCTCTCCTGGGGTTTAGTATAATGTGGATAATGAAGTGTCCTGCTTCAGGATGTCTTGAGGGAAGTGCGTAGGAGGGCCGCAAGAACAGAATCACACCACTCAGTGACATGAAACCTGAAATCTGTGTACTAAGAACGATGGGTTTATTGCAGACACAGCAGTTTTATGCTAGTATATTATTCCTGCCACACAGACATGCACCCCGTGTGCCACTCAGCACTCTGTCCCCTCCAGGCCAGCTTAGCCTGGCACCCTGAACCAAGGGAAACAAGACACATCCAGGCTCTGCCTGATGGAGAAGCCTTAGCCCCAGCATGCTGCATTTGCTCCTCAGGCTTAGCCTTTTTCGTTGGGTTGGGCTGGATTTTCCCTGAGGATCTATTTCTTAACATTCTTTTACACTCTAGATGCAATTGTCAGCATAAGCTGCCAGTGGGCTCTCTAAATACACAGCCTCAGGTGGATCTCCCAGTCTTTCTCAACACCTACTGGCAGCAGCTGTCACTGGGATTTCTGATACCCTCTGGTCTCTTGCCTGAATGTGTTACAAAAATGTGCAGTTAGCCAGAGTTCCGTAACAAGGTTCATCTGTTGCTCTTTACTGGTTTTTGGCTGTACTGAATTACTCTTGTCAGTTAGAGCTGGGCAGGTACACTCAAGGTTTCATCTGGGTGATACTTTCATGTGGACTCCATCCAGTGACACAAGAAGCCCATTCTACAGTTAAGTTAATAAAACAACCTACGTTCAGCAGGGTATATAAAAATTGTAGGGGGTATTCCTTTACACTCTTATTGATCATACTTAATTTTTAGTTTTTATATGAAGTAGTCACTTGCTAGATACCCATCTTTGCATTGTATATTAAATATATCAATATTAAAATATAATTAAACAGCAGTTATTGGTTTTGATAAAGTGTTTTTGAAAATCAATGAGAAATTTATTTAAATGACCTTCTTGAGAGCCAAGGACTAACTACTGGAATACTGTTCCTTTCAAAGGAACAACTTCTAGTTATTCAAAGCACCACTTAGCATGTATTATTTCAAGAGTGAAAGAAGTTACTTTTCTTTTCCCTTTCTATTCTCTTGCAGTGTAGTTTCAAGTTCTAGGTTAACATTAAGGGATTGGTATAATGAGGTTTATTTTATAGTTGAGCTCTTTAATCCCTTTTTTTTTATGGCATCTATTTAATATTGCTGACCTACCCTATCCCAAATGAATTCTGGCCTAATGCTATATTGCTTCAACTTTGCTTTAAATTATTGGAAGAATAAAGTTTTTTCATTGTTGATTAAATAAGTCTTGAATGTGTTTTCTCTAGCACATAAATCTGATTGCATTCTTAATGAAAGAGAATAAGCCTGGTTCATAATGCCTTCATTTAGTGCAAGATTACAATCTGTTTCATTTAGTAATGTGTTTATTGTTATGCATTTAGTGTCAACAATATTAGCAAAACTAATCTTGTGCAGCGTATTGGATTCTTGCTTCATTTTTAATGGGTCATAGCATTTGGAAGCATCACATGTATTTGAAGAGCAGCGTTACATGTAGGTGACAGAAAATCAGAAATTAGTTTTCTTAGTGCTACAGTTATCTATGTTTTAAGTCACATGGAGTGTCAATGAAATGATAAAACAAATGTAGTTAGGTATATATTCTTTGTTAAGTGAGCAGGAAAGAACAAAAATTATATTTAGTAAATTGTCCAAGATCCAGAATTTTAAATTCACATAGGTATATTCTTTTGTCAGTTCACTGTGATAGTTTTATTTTTACTCTGCGTTCCTGTGTCTGTTTTCAGTTCTTCTTGATGTGGGTCCTTTCCGTGGGGTGCAGTGCTTCAGGAGCAGACTGCTCCAGCGTGGTCCCCTGTGGAGCTGCAGGTCCTGCCAGAAGCCTGCTCCAGCACAAGTTTTCCATAGTGTCAGGCATTCACCTGTTCTTTCATGGGGTCCTCCGTGGGCTGGAGGTTGATCTCTGCTCCACCATGGACCTCTCTGTGGGCTGCAGGGCACAGCTGCTTCACCATGGTTTTTACCACGGGCTGCAGGGAGATCTCTCCTCTGGTGCCTGGAGCACCTCCTCCCTCTCCTTCTCCTCTGGCCTGAGTGTGTGCAGAGCTGTTTCTGTCACGTATTCTCACTTGTCTTCTCTGGCTGCAGTTGCTTCTGCTCAGTATCATTTTTTCTCCATCTTAACTATGCCATCCCAGAGGCACTGGCAGTGTTGCTGTTGGCCTCGGCCGTGGCCAGCAGTGGTGGGTCCCTCTCGGAGCTGTGTGGCCTTGGATCTCTCAGACGCGGGGAAAACTCCCGGCAGCTTCTCACAGAAGCCACTGCTGTAGCCCCCAGTACCAAAACCTTGCCATGCAAACCCAAAGCAACTTTATAATTGTGACGCTACAGAAAGAGGAACCCGAGAAAAGTTCAGATTTCTTCTCTGGTTATTTTTACAAGGGAATTGAATGATAGAGACCCGTTCTTTTGAGCAATTCTGTATACACAAAGTACCTTTTCCCATTTCATTGAAAAAAACTCAACTGTCTTTATTCTTCTCTCCTGTCACATGCTGCAGATTATCTTTAGTGTCTTTAGAGATATCCTACCACTCACACATTTCTGTTTATAATTTCCTAATTTTGACTTTCTGCTAAATGTAGGTATAATAATATAGTGATGGGCAGTGGGCAGTGGAAAACTAGCCCTGAGTAAGAGACTGAGCTGGCTGCAAAGAAACTAGTATGTCTCCTCAGCCCAGTGATGTGTGAAGACACTAGCTCATATTGAACTGGTGGCATAATTGCATGCAACTTGTACTGGACTTGGGGTAAATAGCACTTGCCATTCGGATTCAGGAAAAAGCTTGTCTGTTGCTCAATGGGGAATTGTGTTCCATTGCTCAGTATCGATACAGTGAAGCAGCATGGTACCAACTTCACCATATGGATATGTAGCTTCCCGACTGATTGAATTCAACTTTTCTAGAAATAGATTATGTTATGGTTCTTGCCTCCCAAGCTATTTAAAAAGGGTGGTTTGTTGTTCTTTTAGTAGAAAGGGTAGACAGAGTGCTTGAGCTATTTTCTGTAATCTTTCTCTCAATGGTTGTTCAGGCTTACCTCCTGGTTTTTGAGCAAAATCATGGTACACTCCTTTTGTATTGCATTTTCTAGGAACATGTACACATTGAGTAAATAAAAGTAAACAACATAGTGTGTAGCCAAATGTTATGGTGCAATACTTAAATATCATGCTGCATCCAGAATTTTTAAGCTTTTGTTTACATCTCTAACCATTTGCTCTTGGAGTGATAAAATGAAGTAGTAATCTGTATCTCTGAAATGGTCAACAATCTTTTCTTTCTGCTGTTACATGTATTTATGAATCTATTTGGGCTTTGGACCAGGTTGGGATATCCAATTACCAAAAAACATTTGCACTTGCTGTTAAAAAAAAATAGAACAATGAAATTAACTTCCTAATTAAAAAAAAAAAAGTAATTTATTAATCCTTTTGTGATATGTTCTTCAGCCATTGTGTGTAACTTTGCAAACTTCTGTGATATAAGGATAAAATAGTAGAAGGAGTAGCATGAAATTATAAATTATAGAGCACATTTTAAACATCTTGTACAAATTATTTACAAAGCTGCAGTGCCTCTTTATTACAGAAATGTGCTTTGGTAACTCATTAATTAGGCTTTTCACTTCCAAAGAAGGTGTCCACATTCTAGCACAAAAAGGCTAGCATATGTTTAGGTGCCGAAAGTCTCTTCAAATTAGAAAAATCAGCCAAAACACAAGAGATGAAATTAGGGTCCAAAAATTTCTCCCTGTCAAGGAGTAGCCTGACTTTTGCACACAAAAATGGGCATAAACTAGTCATGATGGCAGATTTTAAATTTTATATATATGTGCTAGCTCCTCCAATTTCCACTCTATGCTTTTAGTTAGACATTTCTAGTTTTTCAGGTTACCTTTTCCACTGTTATAAGCATAACAGAGGTGGTAAGTAAACTTAGAGAGATGTAAGTTTAGTGCCAGTGAAAAGTGTTGAATTCGTTGAATTTGGTGGTAAGTACACTTACAGAGATGTAAGTTTAGTGCCAGTGAAAAGTGTTGAATTTGCAGTTCTGTAGACAGATTTTCTCTCTCCAGTAAGAAAATGCTGTTTCAAAAGCAGCACCATAAAAAAAAAAGTCCCAGGCAATCAAATAGCTCCAGTCTTGTCTTGAATGGATAAACCTGTAGTGATAGAAGATATTTAGCTTTATAGCCGTGCACTGCTGAGAACAAACCTTGTAAGGATGTTTACTGTCAAGTAAAAAGTGCTTGGTCTTCTTTGGAGAAAGGAAATGTCGGTGGTTTATTTTTTGGATCTTTTTCAAAGACAAACTGATGACTGCTCATGGTCCCTTATAAAATAATACCTGACCATTTCTTCTGGCATCAATTCAGTTGCCACATCTGCTGGGTGCTGGGCTATAGGAGATAGTTCTTGACCTGTATGTAAACTGTGGCTTTTTCTACATCATGGTGAGATATCGTGCAGTCTTTACATAGTCTTTTAAATATTTTTTTGACTACTTCATTATAGGGGTTACAGTCTACTCACTATTTCTTATACCAATTTTATTTCACTAGTGTTATGAATTAGATAAGCAATGAGGAATGGTTTTGATCTGGTCAGTGTATGGGTTTTGTGGGGTTTTAAGTTAAAGTTTTGTGAAATAAATGAGTTTTGTATTACAAGTTGACAATGTTCTTCCACTTAATAACTTTTCAGTCCTCTCAGGTTTAGCAGTAGCAAGGAGGCAGGGTTTTTCCATTCAGTCCTTTTTCATAAAGAAGACTTGATAATACTGATTTTTCGAATTAACTATAATGTGCAAAATCATCTGTCTTTTCTCTGAAGAATAATAGCAATATAAAAGGACTAGAGAATCCTAAACTGACAGATATTACAGATGAAATTTTCTGTTCAATTTTTTCCCATTCAGTTCAGGTTAAATTACTGTGGTAGCTTGAACATCACTGAGTTTATAGAGTGAAGGAATAAATGGAAGTGTGTTGGCAGTGGTCTGACAGCGTGCTGCTTGATTAGCATTTGGGTCACAAAGTGGTGTAGCTTGCCGAACTTTTTAGAGAAATTGTGAAGTGGTAGCAAGATGCAAGATATAAATTCACAATGTTTTAACTGATACTAGGAAAGGTCAGCAGTAAATCGTTAATCAGATTTCTGAAGAAGTCAGTGGGGTTTCCAGAAGATTATTAATTCTGTAAAGTGGGACTTAAACAGAGCAGCACCTTAGGAGCTGTATATATTTATCCGTGGATAAGGTCACCTTATATCGGGGAAACATTCACTTTACTGATACTTCTGTGTAATTATAACGATTTATCTGCAGCCCAGGACCAGTGTTAAAATTTACATGTGATAATTTTAAATGTAAGATAGGCTGTCTTTTCTCTGAGGTGCTGAAAATAATTAAGCCATATGTTGTCTAAGTGTTAGGAGAGACTAAGTTCTTTACAAAATATGTTTTGTCTACACATTTTCATCCGGTACAGTTGATAGCTGCTTCCTTTTCATTGTATAGGCTAGTAGATTCCAACAGTCTCATGGCTGATTCCAGGCCAAATCCACTTCTTTAATTTGTGGAGGCTGAAAAAGAGCAATTAGAGATTCATATTTGCTAAGGTGTCCCGATACTGTGTGACTCAGCAGGATGCTTCTGTTCCTTGTTCTCCCTGCTGCACAGGCCTTTGAAAAGCACTGAGGCTGAGTCCACTTGGCTTTGCTTTGTCACCCTTTGTGGCACCTTCAGAGATGGAGATTCTTTACTGGAGGGATGAAAATTTGTGAAGCCTGAGGAGGTCTCAGTAGATGTGATTGCTGCCTCTCCTCCCTTTCCCTCAGTGGTTAAAATTGCTTCTTTTCTTGTAGCAAGAAGGAAAATCAGAGCTATGTCGATCCTCCAGAACCCAGGTGACAGATTGCTGACAGCAGAAGATCTGGCTTAGGGAAAGTGACTTTACTTTCTCTTGGGAAGCCTCCTACAACAATTTCATGAGTGTGTATTTGTTGAAACTGTGATGTGCTGTTACTAATATTTCTGCTATGGCATCTCCTTTGCCTGTCATAGTGAAGTGTAGGTTTGCTGATCTGTGCTAAGTATATCACTTTGTGTCACTTTTAATTCTGGAGACGTACTTAATGGTGTGCCACAAAGGGAATAGTTTAGTTTGTCTATGTGTGATTCAGCCTGAGGTGGGAGAACTGATTTACTTAAGGAATGGAGACTGCTTTTATGGCTGTGGGTTTCTGCTTGCTAAATCTGATTGAGAAAAATGTTCTTTTTTTCCTTTCCTTCCATGGATCTTCTTTCCTGATACTTTTGGGAGGGATTTTTTTTTTTTACTGGGTCCTCATTATGTAAAAAGTACTGCAAAGTTCTTTTAGTAACTGCCACAGTGAATGAACAGTCTTCCTGGATCACCAACTCCTGCTTTCTGACACATAATACAGTTATAATAATCTGTCATTTCAAATCAATGCTGTTCTAGAAAACAATCCATGTAACCTGAATGAAAACTTACCCTGTTTATGTCTTCAACTATGTCACTGGATGGTTAGTAAGACAGCTAAAAAAAAAAAAAACAACCTCTCATAACAAAAGTGTATTTGTGTGGTAGTTTCAGTAAATATGGGTGCCAGACCTGCAGCCATTGCAGAGAAGCCAGCTGCCAAACATTAACATATTAATCATTATTACTCTAATGTTGCTAAATATCATGAATCCATTAAGAATTGTTAATTTTGTTCCTTACCTGCCCTTATAGGTTAAAAAAAAAAATATTTTCTGTAAGTAAGACCATCAGCTCATTAAAAAACGGAAGTTTAGACAAGAAATTGAACTGAAATTACTTCAAAGGAAAATCCAGATACAACCTTTAATGTAATTGTAGCAATGTTTGTCACCAACTTAGAGCAAAAAAATTTGCGTTGTGTTTCAAAAACATACCATAGTATTTTTTGGTTTATTTTTGCTAACATTCAAAATCCAAGTGAAATTGTTGATGTTCTGTTTTTGTGTCCTCTTGCAGGAGTAACAACTGTGTTGACAATGACAACACTAAGCATCAGTGCTCGAAATTCACTCCCCAAAGTAGCATATGCAACAGCTATGGATTGGTTTATTGCTGTTTGTTATGCATTTGTATTCTCTGCATTAATTGAATTTGCAACTGTAAATTATTTCACAAAACGAGGATGGGCCTGGGATGGAAAAAGTGTAGTGAATGATAAGGTAAGTCCTAAGGAAACAGTCCTATTTCTAGTCAATTACCTAAACCAGCTCTAATATATTTTGATATTTTGCTATATAAAAAAAAAAAAAATGCTTTAAATCAAAAGAACGTAGATGTATTTTCTGTCGTAAACAGAAATATATCTGCCCTTGTGTAGCTAGTCTCATTTGGTCTCACTAATCCACATTTAGTAATCAAGAACTTTTTTTTTTTTTGAAACTGTCTTGTCTTGTTTTTTTGATTCTTCAGATATAACTGTTTGTCTGGTTATTTATAAAATTTAATCCAGATTATATAGGTTGATCACTTTTTAAAAATGTTTAATTCAATTGAGTTGGAAATAAGAAAAAAAAATACAGAAATATATAATGTATATTAGTTTTCATGTTATATAAGGTTTAGGAAAACAGATTAATGTCCATATATGTTAGGACTACGAATAACAAAATCTAGAGCTTCTGAACATTTCCAGTATTTTGAAACCTATCCCTAATGATAGCTAAACATTAATTTTAAAACTACTTTAGATAGCAAATGTATAAAATTCTTTATCTATGATGTATTGATGCTTTGAGTACACAGAAGTACAGTCACGCCTTAATTTTCTGGTCTTTATAGTGGTGTAGCCATGATAGCATGAAGAATTCTTAACCTGATAGAATTTCTCATTTCATGAACAGAATGAGCTGGTGATACACCTAAATCTGTGTATTTGCAGTTTAGAATTGGAGTAACACAGAATAAATATTAAAGCTCACTCGTTTTGACTGACTTAATACATGATATCATTTTATCCTATCCCAGTCCTTGATTTTACCAATGAAAATAGATTTCTTCTGACAAATACATAGATTTCTGTGATTCTTCTTAAAATAGGATTAGAATTTTATTTGCTTCCTAAATGATTATTGTAAATGTGAAGCAGGTTTCATTAACTGATTTCTCATCATTTTGAATGCATAAAGAAGTAAAATGTTCAGTTAATAGTAAAGAAGAATTAGAGGAAATGTACATTCTTTGTAATTCCCTGTGACTTCTGGAAGGGCATGAACTATCCATAACTTCAGGATCTGTTACCTCCTACTAGAGGTAGATACCGAATCACTGCAAGTTCATCATCATGTCATGAGTGAAGCTTTTCAGAGTGGCACATTGCCCTGGCATTTTAATAATGTAGGGAATGCTTATAAACTCTGTGATCATCCTTTGGTTATTCCTTTAAAGTTGTGCCATCAGTGTTGTCTCATGATCTTAGGAGTGACAATTGTTTAACAGCTAGGCAGTATTCCTTCCCTGAGAGTGACAATATTATCCATTACATTCTAAGATTTACATACCATTCACGTGTCCAGTTCTCTGCTGTCTTCAAACTGACTTAAAAAAAAGCTAAGCTTTTAACATAGTCATAGTTTCTCATACAAAAATGTGGTTCAGCTTTATTATGCAGTTCTCATTAATGCTATTACAGATACTTTTTAAAAACACTAATTGTGTCTGAAAGGAAGGACTTACAGATGAATTAAAGTGTTCCTCTTATAATTTGATTTGGTAATTTGCTCTGGATTTTTGCTGATTGCATCTGTACACCTAAAGCCAGGCTGACTCTTCACCAATTAAAATGAAATATGTTTCCTCAGTGACAGTCGTCTGTATTCACTTTAGATGCAAATCCTTGTCTAAGTGCTGTTGACATGGAATTTGTCTCACAGGAAAGCAGGTGCAGGAACAAGCTACATATTTGATCAACTATTTTTCCCACTCCAGTCAATAGGGAACAATGCTGAATTCCCAACTGATTCCCAGATTCTCTTTTTATGTGACACCTTCTCCTAAGACAAGGTATTTTGGGCACAACATCTAACCATGAAGATATTACCAAGATTTTTAGATGGCCCAGATAAATATCAAATTTGATGTAATTTAAAACCAAAATTGCAAATGGAGTAGATGCCTCCCAGTGGAAGTAAAAATTTGAAATGCACCTGTATCAGAAATGTCACAAGAATTCTCTTACTTGCATCACTTCCATTAGATTAAAAATCAAAAAAAAACCCAATACAACAGCTGATGATTTCTTGTATGATCAAGAAATTAACTATTTCTTCATCTGCTTAATTCTGTGTTTTGTGAAAGAGATTGACTAAAACTAATATTTATTTGCTTCTCTCTAAATGACATACATATATTTTAAATTACATTATATTATTCTATCGTATTTTATATATAAATTATGTATGTTATATTTATATATATTTAAATAATATATATTGCTTCCTGAGAAACAGCCTTCCATTCTTTCCTGTAGGTTATTAGAAGTTCCTAGTTTGAGCTTGCTGCAAAGCACTGGATCAATTTATAGCATTATAGTCTTATTGCAGAGCTAGTCTGTTAACCTATGTAGAGGTCTAAAACCCCAGGCCTGAATTCCTTCCCTAACATCCCTGTGTCCGTGTGTACACATGGACTCTCCATTGAACTGCCCCTGGTTAAGCTTTAGCCCTTTGAAAGCATACACAATCCCATAACAACACAGAATTGGTGAAGTTGGAATTGATCTCTAGAGATAATCAAATTTATCTCCCCTAGTGCCAGCAGGGTTGGCTAGGGATGGGTGCTCAGGGTCATTGTCGAAATATTTTTTTAATATCTTTGAAGATGAAGATTCCACAGCCTCTCTACATAACCCGTGCCAGTGCTAGGTCATGCTCACAGTAGAAGTTGGATGGTTTTTTATATTTAAGTGGAATATTCTGTATTTCATTTTGTGCTCATTGCCTCTTGTCCTTCCACTGGATTTCACTGGGAAAAGTCTAATCTTCTCTATTCTCTCCCATCAGATATTTATATACATTGATAAGATTCCCCCTGAGCCTTCTCTTTTCCAGGCTGAACAGCCCCAGCTCTCTGGGCCTTTTACATTTCAGATGCTTCAGGCTTTAAATCACCTCTGTGGTCCTTCACTAGACAAGTTTCATTATGTCCATGTCTCTCTTGAACTGGGGAGCACAGAACTGGATCCAGCACTCCAGATGTGCCTCACCAGAGCCGATTTGAGGATAATGATCACTTCCCTTGGTTGGCTGGGAATACTCTGTAATGCAGCCCAGGAGGCTGCTGGCCTTGGTTTCTGCAGGGGCTCATTGCTGGCTTGTGTTCAACTTGGTGGCCACCCAGACCCCCGGGCTTTTTCTAAAAGCTGCTTTCCAGCCCATTAGCCTCAACCTGCACGGGTGCATAGCTTATTCCTTCCCAGGTGCTGGACTTAAATTGCCTTTTTGTCTTTTTCTGAGCATCATTAAATTATTTTAGTTCCATCCCACTCTTCTTCTGCAGTTCTTTAGGTTCTTATTCCCGTTTTCGTCGTTATTATGCATGTTTTTAAACAAGAATTTATGAAAACCAGAAATAGTTCTAGGTCTAAATCTCAGCTCAGTTCTACAAATATCAGTCTGGAGTCCTTCTTTCACTTAATCGCAATCTCTTCCTGACCTCTCTGTATGTTTGTCTATGTAAATATATGTGTAAACACATTTCTCCAGAGCCTCTAAAAATATATATACCCTTAGCTGAAATTAATTTATTTGTTAGTGGTATGTTATGACATGTCCAAATAATAGTGATGCTAGTTTTATGTGAGAAAGGTGGCCTAATTTTAATTTTACTACAATGACGGGTAATCTTCACAGAAAACATTGTAAAGACCTTGCAATTCTGTTGTAAGGAGAGAGATGCAAAGCCACTACAGAAAGACCAACTCTTTTCCAGTTATGCTTACAATCACAGTAACAGAGACTTCACATAACTTCAGTATGGCATTTGATGGTGCAAGAGCAATCTTATGTCACCTCAACCTTCTTTTTGGATAGGCTGGAAATGTCTTTTTTTATATCTAAATTTTTCAGTATGGTATTTATTTTAATATGCTCACTTGTTTCTTTTACTTTTGAAATTATGTTTTATTAAGTCTATTCTGGCAAATACACATGAAATATTTAACCTCCTGCTGTCTTCCAATAGAAAAAAGAAAAAGCATCTGTCATTAAGAAAAACAATGCCTATGCAGTGGCTGTTGCCAACTATGCTCCAAATATTACCAAGGACTCAGTGCTACCAACCATCTCCAAGAGTGCTACAACTGCAGAACCCAACAAGGCAAAACCAGAAGCGAAGCCACAAGAAGCAAAGAAGACATTCAACAGCGTTAGCAAAATTGACAGAATGTCCAGAATAGTGTTTCCAGTCTTATTTGGTACTTTTAATTTAGTGTATTGGGCTACGTATTTAAACAGGGAGCCTGTCTTACTTGGCTTTGCACCATCAACCTAAAAGCTGACTCTCACTGAGGACTCCAAGCATCATTCTAATCAGATAGGTTGTTCGCCATGTACAGTCCGACTAATAACTGCTAATCTGTGAACCATTATGTACAGTGTGTATATAAATGTCTTGTCTGTGTGTCTCCGAAGGAGGGACACAGTGTTAATTCATGGGTCTGTAAACAGATAGCACCCATGGCAAATACAGCCAGCTCTTTAAAAGTTAAGCCCAGGACTTCTGTTAAACTAGGATTCAAATATACAGAATTATATTCTCTCCGTACAATGAAATGAAGATGTGATCCTACATAATTATTTAGGAACAGTATTTTTTTAATTTAAAGTTAAAATATTTTTCTATAAAGTAACTAATTCTACTTTAGTGAAAGAAACTGTCATTTAAAAAAGTGATTTTTTTAAAAAGGTGTAATTGTTTCATACAATAGCAGTACCCATGTACATAACAGAGTACGGAGGTCGTACAGTTCTGCTCTTCACAAACATTCTGGATACTAGTTAGATTGAAAAGGTAGTAAACACTAATATATGGCAAAAACCACAAGTTTCTTACTTCTGTCCTCTTTGAAGTTTTTAATAAATTCATCTGATTGATTTCAGGGGAAAGGGTTAATCAAATTCAATATCAACCAACTTCTGCTAGTGAGATACTTGTTCTTTTCACTGTTTTATTTATTTGGTATTACTAAGTTGGGTTGTCCGGTTCAGCAAAGCTGGATTTTTTTTTTTTTTTTTTTTTTTTTTTTTTTTTTTNNTTTTTTAGATTTTGTTTTTGATTTTTTTGTAATTGGATTATTTTCAGGTTTCCAAAAGCACTCAGAAATTTTTCAGGGTTAAGTTTATCAGTAATATAATATACTTTTTTTCTTTGCTTAATGTTTTCCTAAGGCCTGCCCTTAAAATATTTACCTGTATTTGTCCCAGGAAGCACTGTTTTCAAGGGAAATAAGAACCATGATTTAAGTTCAGGAAATTGTCCATATAATAAAATTTACTGCTGCTTTTGTAAATTGCAACTTTACATTTCGCTGACATAACTTTACAACAACTTTGTATACTAGAAATGATTTTGCTAAGATTTGAATGTTATTTTTTTAATAAAAGGTCATGCATCATTAGTAGGCATCAACTGTATTTCATATACACAAATATAACAAAATTGGATCTGCCACTGGCAATTTTATAAGAACATTTAATACTATCAGTAAAATTGTTTTTCATCTGAGCCTTTGCAAAGATTCTTTATGCCCCTAAAGGTAAATCATAACATAAATAATAATTGTGTACTGTATTTAGATTTTAGTATACTTGGCCAATCAAAAATATTTTGATTCACACATACATTAGCAGTTATTAGTTGACCTTTAAAAAAGATACACCTTTATGATGATGTCTTCTAGTAGAGACATATGTAGTCGTATAGTGTCATTTATTGCAGTTTTGTACAGTAACTTGAGTATAGTGCATAAAATAGATATGTTCAAAGTTTAAAAAAAGTTGTACAAATTTCTAAAATCAAATAAAAGAGTATCTTAAGACATGGAAATGTGCTAAAAACAAAGAAGAGAAACACTGCTTTCTTTTGCTGTTTTATTTTCTTGCTTTTTCTTTGCTTTTGATGTGATTTTGTTTTGTACTTTGTGTGACAGTATAGATGCCAAGGTCACAAATGCATATTATAAATAGAATTAATAGTTAAGACAGAGTTGACATCAGTAAAATAAAGACATTTAGTAGGCTATAAAAGAAAGGGAGAAGCATGGACAAGGTGTGTATCCCTTGAATTTCCTCTAATTAAACTGTCAGACTAAACCTTTCTCATCAACAGCAGCTTAAAAATGAGCACTTTACTCATAACATTAAAATAAAAAATATCCTTATTTTCATATATATTTATATGTAAATGTAGATCTTCCATGTAACATGGAGATGTGTGCAATAGTGTGATTATGAACAAAAGGCTAGAAGGCAAGCAATAAATAAAAGGGTTTTTTCATGGTATAAGCATACATTTTTAAAATGTTTCATTTGTAAATTATAAATTTTCCCTTCAACATCACGTTTTCCAGGTATGAATAAATATATAAATATGTACATATGTACAAATAATTGTAAATATTAGGACTGTAGAAAAATCCCTTCACTTTCAAGTCTGTTTTTGGAAAAGGGCTCTGACTGTATAGTTTAATGGAGGCCCCTGCTAAAATGCTCTTGAACTTGAATAGCTCGATTATGTTTTCTGTGGCTGAGGTCTCCTTCCTGTGACCTAGTGAGAGTTTTTACCTTATGTTCACATCAGCAAGATTTGGGGACTCTCCAAACCTCACTGGACTGGGGTATGAGAAGCAGAGGTTTGTGTTTCACCCTCGGCTGCATCCCAGGTACTCCAACCCTTCACAGTGCTGAAACTGTTGTGTATTTCTCCAAGCACGACACTGTATAGTCAGAACTCTCCCCATGCCAAATCCGAGTGTGCTCAGTCATGTCAAATCACCTGATACGGGAAGGATTTTGCATACTTATCCAAGAGTGGGCCCTCCCCAAAGGTCCCTTCTCCAAGACTCCTCTGGAAAATAACATCTGGGTAACTCAGAGCTGCATGCAAAAAGCATTTCTTCAGTTTGCACAAGAAGCCCAATGCTGTCTCATGTTAGTCAGCCCTGCTGCTACTGCTCTTACTGGGTACAACTATTTTTTCACTCACTGACCCTTTTCTCTACACTTGCTTGAGTTGGTAGAAAAAACAAGTGTTTATCACATGCTGAAGTTACATTTATCGCCCACTTATATAGAAAAGTAGGCATACTATATAAACTCAGTGAAAAAAAAAAAATTAATATATTTTCATGCAGTTATTGTGGGCATCAGCAAGGCTTTTAAATGGTTATGCACCAGAAAATTGTTAGTTGGTCTACATTAAAGCAAGCTCCTTCTATGGGAAGAAGGAGTATGCTTTACTGTTTCACTGCTGAAACATTTACAGTGGCCCAACTGAGTACACATAAGTTGAATATTTGTAGGACTACCAACTGGATAAGTGAATATAAATGTAAAGATTTAAGTGGATGGGAGCATTGTGCAAGGAATACCAGAATACAAGAGTTAGGCCTTACTTTAATTTAGAATGAACCTGTGTCATTTCATGTAGTATAAAATCTGTGCGTGGGATTTTAAAGCTAATGTCACAAATTTACGTGCCAAATATCTAGAGGTTTCATATAATTTGAGTAAAACTTGCATAAAAAAACCCTTAAATACTTGAAGTGGGGAGAACGAGCGAGAAAATGCAAGCCACTTCTCTATCAAAGACTTGCACATGGAATCTGCCAGTGAACTTTTCTTTGACATATTAATCTAATTTATTCCTCCCATTATTCTTGGGTCAGTGTGTCATATTGTATGACTTAATAAGTAAATAAAATAAATACAAAGATAAAACACTGTGGTAAAGTTAGATTGGAATTACAGTGATTCTAAATGAGGTTTATGAAATAGGCTTCCAGTGTAGTACTGGGGCACATACTTCTGGATGCATGTGTCAGTTAATTTAACAGTAATTTATAAATCAGCATGAAAACTAGAGCTCAGCACAGTTTATCAGCCTGAGTTGTCTGCTGGAGACGTTGTGACAGAAGAGTGGCTTTGAAACTTCTCAGTTACGCTGTGGCCAATTAAATTACTTTCATCTGCCCTATCTGGGCTAATTCAACTTGTAAATGCTGCATTGTTGAGCATCTTTTAAATAAATATTATGGTAAGTGTTCTGAGATACGAGCTTTAGTTTGGGAGATTACTCATACCACTGAACATTATTCTAAATTAAGGAGCCGATTTGCCCATATAGTCACAGGAAAGAGCATCTAGACATCAAACAGGATCCTTACAGAATCACATTCCCTCCCCAGTGATCACAGATAACATACAGGGTGGTGAGACTTTTCAGCAGTGACCAAAAACTGTCTGCGTGAAATCAACCAGAAGCAGCAGGGAGGAGGTAGGGTTGTATGGGGGAGGAGAGGAGAAAAGAACACACAAATGGCTTTGTTACCATGGCAGTGGAATGTGAGATAACTGAGGAAGAAGTCACTTAGCGAGGTAATGTGTATTTTTGTTTCAGCTTCAGTTCTGAGCCTTCATTGCCACGTGTGAGTTGTGGGACAGTAGCTTCTAGAGCACATAAACTGGAAATACTTGTATGATTCTGCTGAACTTGAGGGACATGAGTTGTGCCTTTGAAAGTGAGAGGCCTCTACTGACTGCTTTGTGAAAACAGAGCATGCAATGCTGTGTGTCTCCTGCTGTTTGGGACATCTTGGGTGGAGGGAGAAAAGAAGCTTCAGAAATTAAGTAGAATATTGTTAATTCTACACTTTGTTTTCTTAAGGAGCGTGGCTTTCACTTAAGCACAGAGAGTCGGCATTCATCCTCCACACCTCTCATTCCTATTCTGAAAGCTTAGCAGTGCACAAGTTTTGCCTTGGCCTTCACAAGATAGATGAAGTCTATGCTGCTGTACGTTTCCATTCCTAACAAATTTGCATGAAAGATTATTTCAGTGTGGATATGAAGCTATCATCGTCTATGCCCGATTATGTGTAGACACATAATGCTAAAATTTATAAAGCCATGCAATGAGTTTTAAAGTAGAGGAAGAAAACATTTTAAAATAAACCCAATAGGTTAAATAGCTTCATTTTAAAAACACAGAATATGATAATTGTACAAATGTCTAAACATATCTAAATAGAGTGTGGTATAATTTCATGTCACATATAAAGTTTTTGTCTCCCACACATTAAAAAGCTAAAATAATTATGTGATTTTATGTGAAAGTCAGCTCACACTTCAGCCCAGAGTAAGGGGAATTGTCCTTTTTAAAGCAGTGCTAGGATTCCTTTCATCTCATCCCAGCAACAGTGAACCTCCTGCTAGAATGCTCTTAGTGTGCAATATAACTTCAAATTACATCCTTTTAATATCTCAATTTTTTTTCTTTTTAGTCAAGGAAACCTCCTCCGCCTCATTTCTCTAGATGACCCAAACTCCCTAACAAATAGAACTTTTAATTATTTTCTAAATCCAGTTATTAATTACAGCCATCTGAGAATCAGTGAGGGACTTTAGGTCTCTAGGAGTAGAAGTTAAAGGCTCAAATCTTTGTTTCAATGTATGGCAAATGTTAATCACATAAAATGTTTTTCCCTCTACTTTAAACCGCTTAATTTTCTAGATTCAGATCTTTCTAGGTGAATCTTCTAACTCGTGTTTTGGAGTCTGTGATTACACCTTACTGGAAGAGGATAAACTTTGAGGGCTTGACATCTCTGGTGGAGATCAGGGCAAAATTTGCACTGAATTTAAAAAAAACCTGATCCACATCCGCATCATATTCATCTCTATCAATGAAGTCAGTAAGGACTTTTACAGAAGAGAAGTACACCTAGCAGTACACCTGGGCTCTCCTTTGGATATAAGGATAAGCCCTTAAAAGAAGTGTCAACCCTACTGAAATACAGGACTTTATGTCTGTTTTATTCTTGGTATTTATTAATGCCCTTTAAGAATATTGTGAAAGTGCTGTAAGTTAGGATGAGGTGATAACACTAACAAAAAGGAATTTGGAGGATATTTTAAAATATGCAAGATGATGTATACTCTACCTCTAGTTGGAGTTGGAGTCTACATAAATAGATATGATTATATTTTTATTGTTGGATAATTTAAAAGTTCTATTTTGCTTTCAAATTTTAATTCTTTACATAATGTTGTGAATACTTCACTCGATAAGGTATTCTGGAGTGTGTCCTTATGCATTCAAGGTTTTTAATGATTGCTATGAGTGCTTTCATTCATCTGATATTAAAAGAGGTGAGCTTCAACAGGTTGAAGTGTTATATTTTTTTTCCAATACTTTATCCATCAGCTATGCCTTTGAGGATGGATGGAAATAGCGAATGGAACAAGATATTACTTTGATCAACTGCTTTTGATATTCTTTATTAGATATTCATTTTGGCTGAATTTATCAGTTTATAGGCTACTGTAGCTTAGCAATAGCACGGAATGCAATGTAGTATTTTACATCTATTAGAATACATATGCACCGTATCTATAAACTGTTAAAAATCAGTTACTAAACTGCACCCCTTCGCCCTCTCCCCTCCAAATACTCACTTTATTAGGAAACACTTTAAGGCACTTTAATTTTAATGGAAGTGATTACACTAAATGTTGTTATACTTGATTTAAAAAATAGTAAAAATAAAGTGGGCTCTGATTCATACATGGTTTGCAATTTCTCAGCTGGGCTGGAGTCAGAAAACATTTATGCATTGTATGACAAATCTACTTTAGTGAGTCACTTAGATGTGAAAATGTATAGGACTTGGAAGATAGGCACTCCCAGTATATTAAAAAGAAATAAGGGAATGGGAAGAATGAAACCAATAATTTTAAAATTAAACACCAATCAAATATGCACAGTAAGAAACTGCATGATAAATGTAAGTATACTTAACCTTCAACATCAATGTCATAAAATCTTCTGGGTGACAGTTTACTTATTTAGTAGGTTTCATAGTTATAAATAATTAAAGAGGATGATAATATTCTGTAATTTGTGACCTTGTTTTAACTGGGAAAATTGTTACTTTTCTAAAATGTAAAAGAAATAACTGGATTTATGTTTGAATGTGTCACTGCTTGCTGTTGAAGAATATTTATTAACCACATGCAAAATATTGCTTAACATTATCTTTTTGTACTTCTTATTAAAGTTAATTTAAATATAGCACATTTTGTATTTTTGTTTTTAATGCTTTGACAGCAAAAATATTTAATTCCCTTCATGTCTTTTCTCTTAGGACTTGTGTGTGGGTTTTTCATTTTCTTGTTTTTAAACAACCCATTACAGCCTCTATGAAGGTGCTTTTTTATTAAAGACAGTATTTCCCAAAGGAAACAAACAATATATTGGAAAGAAAATATTCCTCAGCTTGGTGAGAGTTTAACAGGTTTCCTATTTATATAATGAGAATACCCTCATGTATTCATATTACAAATGGCAATGTTTCAGGTTTTCTGAAGGTTATAAAACATACTGCTGCTGGGTATACACTAACCACCAGATGATGTGGAGCATAAGAAACCTCCTACCAGACAGCTTAATTCATCAGTGGGAGTATATGGGGTAACAAAGCTTAATTAGAAACAAAAAAATGACTATGCTGTTAGTAAGTTGTGGGTTTGTTTTTTTGTTTTAAAATGAGTGTTCTGATTACAAGTCTTTCAGTGGAAAAGCTGTAAATTTTTCTGGGATGGCCCTTTCTTTTCCTGTAAAGTTGCATCTTTTCACAAGAAACACATGAATGTTCTTCATGGATGATGAACATGACATCCTTCTGTCCAAATTGTAGAGACATGGATTTGAGACACGGACTATATGATGAGTGAGGAAGTGGCTGGATGGACACCGACAGAGAGCTGGGGTCTCTGGCTCAGTGTCCAGGTGGAGGCTGGTGACAAGAGGTGTCCCTCAGGGCTTTGTTTTGGGATTGATTCTCTTCAGCATCTTTATCAATGACACAGACAATGAGATCCAGTGCACCTTCAGCAAGTTTTTACAGATGACACAAAGGTGAGTGGTGCAGGTGACACAATAGAAGTAAGGGATGTCATCCAGGGGGACATGGACAAACTTGAGAAGGGGGCCCATGGGAACCCCATGATTGTCAGCAAGGCCAGGTGCAAGGTGCTGCATTGGGGTTGGGGCAGTCCCAGACATGAGCCTAGACAGAGAAGATGTCATTGAGAACAGTCCTGCAGAGAAGGGCTTGGGGGTTCTCGTGGATGAAAACGTGGCCATGACCCGTCAGTGTGTGCTCACAGCCCAGAAGGCCAATGGCATCCTGGGCTGCATCAAAAGCATCTCGGGGAAGGTGATTCTCTCCTCTGCTCTGCCCTGGTGGGACCCCATCTGAGGTACTGTGTCTGGGTCTGGGGTCCTCAGCACAGGAAAGACACGGACGTACTAGAGCAGGTCCAGAGGAGGCCACGAAGATGCTCAGAGGACTGGGACACCTCCTGTGAAGACAGGCTGAGAAAACTGGGATTGTTCAGCCTGAAGAAGAGAGGGCCATGGGGAGAATCTCACTGTGATCTTTGAGTACTTAAAGGGGACTTTTTAAAAAGAGGGAGAGGGACTTTTTACATGGGCAGATAGTGATAGGACAAGGGGCAATGGTTTTAAACTAAAAGACAAGAGATTTAAATTAGATGTTAGGAAGAAATTTTTTGCTCTGAGTGTGCTGAAGAACTGACACAAGTTGTCCAAAGAAGTCCTGGATGCCCTGTCCCTGGAAGTGTTCAAAGCCAGAGTGGATGGGACTTTGAGTAACCTGGTCTAGTCAAAGGTGTCCTTGCCTATGACAATTTATGGAGTGCTGAGAGATTTACAGCAATGCAGAAAATGGTCTAAAATATGGTATATTTTTTCAGGAAACTCTTAATGCAATAAGCAGACTGTAATGAATAAGGATTTAGTTTCAACAGTGTGCTTTATGTATGGATATGAAGCAAACAGGGGCCTGAGTAATATTTGCAGAGTTGACAAATCATATGGGAGAAGAGAACCATTTAACTAGATCCAGCATGGAAAACATTTTGAACAGTTGTCCTTTGCATTTGTGGTGGATGGGAGTCAGAGTAAAAGTGAAAGATGAATATTCATAACATTTTAAATATTGAAAAGCAACTCTGCTTTCAAGTTCTTTGCAGATCTTTTGAGACCCTGGTATAAATTATTAAAGAGGAAGGAATTTAATGTGTCTTCAACTCTCCAAAGATTAGCATCACTTTTTCATAATGCTGGACATGAGTGGCAAATACAAAGAATGTGACAGTTTTATGAAGATTACTGTTTTGTGTAGAGAAACAGATTTAACTGCTGCACTCCCCCTCCCCGCCCCGCACCCCAATCAATTTTTAATATTGGAGGTAGTAAGCACTGGCAGTAAAAATTACCCTCAAGTTCTGGCTGGGCATATTGCTCTTAAAACCTTTCTGATGGAACACATTTTCCTTCAAAACACCTGTCTGTTATTTCTTTCTACCACAGCCACCTGACACTAAACAGGTTAGTGTTTTCAGAAATGACAGTGGTGGTGGTTTAGTCAACCACGCTTCAAGTTTCATTACAAGGCAGAGTTCACTCTACCTATTTGTACACAACTTGCAGTTTTACTGCAGGTTGTGCACAAGAGTCAGTGTTTCTATTTTTTAAAAAAGAATTCTGACAGCATTAATACACTCGAACAAGTGTCCAGTAATGAGCCAGTGATGAGGTGGTACTGGGAATATCAAAGACTAGATCCATCTGGCAACTTTGCCATTTACCAATGGTGAGAGTAACTTCACACCTCACACTAAGACACAGTATCAAGAAAAAACCAAAAACCAAAAAGAGTCTAAAAAACGCAGGGAAATATAGGAGGCTTCTGAAGTGCATTGATGAAATCAATCACCTAGCAGAGGTGATGGAGGGGTCAAGAAGGGGTGGCACTCTCCTGCATCTCATACTTACAAAAGGAATGCATGCAGTATTGATGTGCAGCCTTGGGTGACCATAAGATGGTGGTGTTAAGGATCCTTAGAGAAGGGAACAAGGCAAAAAACTGGATACCAGCCCTGGACTCTAAGAGAGCAGACTGGCCCTGATCTCTGCACAGTGCTAATTCCATTCACAGCCCCAGGCAGCTGAGGGATAGGCTTGAAAGAGTCCCTTGGTAGATGGTTCTGGAGAGAAAAGAGGTCCAGAGCATCTGGACATATTCTTCTCCAACCTCAAGAAAAGTCCAACTCAGCAAGCAACAAGTCAAGCCAAGGTGACAGGAGGCCTGTATAATTGAATAAGTTGGCCTTGACTAAATTCAAATACAAAAAGGTGGAAGCAGGGCCAGATGACCTGGAAGTAATATAGAGAAGCTCTCTGAGTTTTTAGAGACAGCCATGGGAAAACAAAAGTCTGAGGATGGGTAGAAAGCAAATATGACTCCTACCTTCAAAGAGGGATAGAAGGAGGGTCTGGTGACCTCCAGGTAATCTTTACTTTGATTCTTGGTTGGTTTCTTTGTAATGAAACAAATACTCCTGGAAAATATTTTCAAACATCTTGAAGACAGCAGACCCATTGAACTCCATGTGTGACGTTACATGTGAAAGTCTGGCCTCAAGGAGCGCATCTTTTCCAGCAGTACCAGCATGCAGTATAACACTACTGTTAGGGTGCTAGGATTTTTTTAAATTCTGCAGATATATTTTTCCTACATTAAGGAGTTTAGGAAAAATTAGCTGTATCTCTGGCATTCCCACAACAGTCAACACAGAAGGCAACCCTCCACTATTGCCCCCTTTCTTGCATTGTATGCTGGCGTCTCATTTTGCCTTAGAACAACAGCTTCTATTCCTTGCAGTTACAAAGAAAGCCTCTGAAGTGTACCCTCAACATCAAAAGATACAGCACTCCCTGAATCTGCAGACAATCTGACTCAATAGATCACTTCTGAGAAGTGTCATTTTAGTGTGTTGTGGAAAAATCAGTTAATCATTTAATTGGTGCTCCAATTAAGACAATTTAAGTAATTTGAGCATGGCAGAGGGTTTGTTTCCTCTGCTAGGCTACAAATACATATTTTTAACTTAAGTGCTTAGGAGATGGGAAAGAGGAAATCATAAAATAAGAGCCAACTGAGATTTATGCAGTGCTATGCTATTATGAATCCAAAAGAACTGAGTTTTGTTGTAAGGCAAGGAAGGACATTTTAAAAAGTACCTTCTGAAGTTGTAAAGCTATAACTTAATATAAACAGGACAAACCCCTGCCCTTCAATAAGGACTTTTTCCCATGGTAGGACACATACTAGGAATTGCAGTCCCACTTTGGTGTTGGTAAGGAGAATTTTTTTACCCATCACAGAAAACCAGTGTGTGAGAAGGCTTTTCATATGTTTCATGACTTTAGTAGTTTCTTTTGTATTGAATGACTAGATTGCTTATTACACTTTGATATCTTATGTTTATGAGCCTAAGAATGCATGAAATAGTCCTTTTAATGCTAAGATGATGCAACTGAATCAGTGTTTTGCTCGCTATCCCTTCTCCATTTTCACAAGGAAAATTTCAAAATTGTCCTTTCACTTCTGTAGACAATTAAAGGCAATAAGATGATTTCTATTTATTGTGAGCTAATCATGACGTCATAAAGAGACGACTACGAAATTATTGCCTTTCTCACTACTCATACATCCCACTTGTTGCTAAAGCCTAAAAATTTATGTCTGAAGTGTAATTGCTTTATTCACAAGTTACAATAATGGCAAAACTTTCAAGAACTTTGAGCAGGATGCACATGTTGTTTTAATTATTTCAGTGTTGATGAAATAGTGATCACCAATGCTAAAGGAATAATCACAATTAAATGAGAGTCTGCTATGAGTGATATTTTGCTAATTTTAGCAGTGTATTTGGGTTATGACAAGAAATACGTCTCAGCTTGACTTCCCTCACTAACTCCCATCGCAAATCTTATTCTTTTCCACTCAGTTTCCACCTGGTTTTATTGACTGGATTTTTTTGAACAAAGGTGATTAAACTATTCCCTTTCCACATAAAAGTATTACTTCTGACATTTATTTTTTTATGTATGTCAGCATTTCATTTCTCACAGTGGTAATTATTCCCGAATCCCTTACACCTGCTCAAGCACCAATTTCTATATCCTTGCATCCAATTCCATTTTTCAGTAACAGGTAATTTTTTTTTTCATTGTGCTAAGTGATGCAATCACAGATTATTACTACTTTTCAGAACATTTGTAAGTGTCCTTAATCAGAATTTATTTTGATCCATGCTGAAGGAATAAGTTTAGATTCTCTGATTAATAGATGATACATATATTATTCATATTTAATTTGCAAGTTCATTTATTGATTACAATTTCTAAAATGTAGACCATATGTAAAACCTGAAACAAAAGTCTCTGCCTAAAGATTTCTTCAGTGGTGTAGTGGTTCATTGCATATCAGAATTACTTATCTGTATGAGACGTAATTACCATTGAGATGATGAGGTCTGCTTCCTGTCTGTTCCTTGAGGAAAACCATAGCACTCTCCTGCCCTGGTGGGCTGTGAGGGCAGGTCTGCTCTGCTTGACTTTGGTTTTCCCCCCTCGGTTCCCTGGTTCCCTTCAGCACCAACAGGCACCTCGTGGGATCTCTGTGGGAGAGAGAAGCTTAGTGGCTCTCTGTCCTACATCCTGAGGCGTTCTGGTGACCTGTGGCAGGGTATTTGCTTTGATACATGGTAAGTGAGCCACCAAAAACTGGCTGAGGAAGGTAAGAGCCCTGCTGATCACCCTCCATGGTGCGGGGGCACCAGTGGAAGGTCCATAGCTGTCTCTAGGAAGCAGGATGGAATGCAGTGAGGATGGGGCCAGTGCTCTGTCCTCCCACTGTAGTGGTGCATGGCATGGTCTTGTTGCAGCAAAGAGAATGACTTTCCACAGGTATTGTACCAAGAATTGTTTTCAAACTACCTAATCCAGGATCAATGCCAGCAGTTAAGCCTGAAGGCATTATCTAACCTTCAAGGACCATTATTTTTTATAGTTTTGCATTTTGCATAAAAGCTTTCAAACTATAAAGAAATGTTGGAGCCATAAAATAGCCTGGGTATCTGTTTAGCAGCCCTTTGACATGGTATCTCAGTGAATTCCCCTACCCATGCACCATTTCCCCCCCCCAAAATGGTTTAATTTAAAGAGCAAAAAGCTAAAACACATCTGTTGTATGGTACAGTACCATAGGGAATCAAAGAAAATGAAATATGCAAAGCATCTAAGGAAATAATTACTTTAATTGAGAAATAATTGGAAGGAGAGAAATCGTTCAAGAAGAATACTTCAGGATAATGACTCGGACTATTTTAATTGCAAATTAAAAAAAAATCTTGGCAATTTGGTATATTATTTGTATTTTTAAATATTTTGAATGGATTTTAAAATTAAAATCTTAGAAAATGTTCTTTTTTTCTAATCCAAACTGCCTCCTAGTCTGACGTACCTTTAAGGAATTGATGCTTATAATTTTCTTTCGCACTTCAGAAAATCTGACTGCATAAAGGAACATGATTTATTGATAGAGCTGTTTTAAAAAGCAGTTCAGCAAAAAGCACAACCAACATATTTCTTTTCAAGCCAGAAATACAGTCATTTCAGTAGAGTCTTAAATTAGGGTTAAAAATGTAGATTGCACAAAGAACATTGTATACACAAGCATGAAAACTAAGTTTCTCATTCATAGTGAGCATCTATAACAAAAATAAGTGAGAAAAGTCTTCCATGAGAGACATCATTGGTTCTTTAAGGATTATTTTAAAAGTAATTAGAAAAATAATAAGAAAACCTGTATAAGCATTCCATCTCACCTGCTCATGCAACTGTGTAATACTCTTTAAAGCATAAAAATACTTAACAGGCACCTGGATTTCTTTAAATTTTTTGTGGGATAAGAGTATGTATTTTCATTTCATGGACTATTTCCCTCATTGTGAATCAGAAACTCAGTCTAGGTAATTGTCATTAGTTGGATAATTGGGGAGTAACTCAAAGTTACTCACAGAAAGCATCAGAATGTGAATATCAGTACCTGTACTATTTATGAATAATTTAAAATTAATATATACGTGTTTAGATAAAGTTATTGCTATTTTCAATAGGCAATATTTTGAGGCAACTCACATCCTGATGAAGTCTCTGAATAAACAGACCCTTGACTTAATTTCTTCCCCCAGGCAGATGATGGTGCAGATGTGCAGCTCCAAACTGGGCATGTTTCCCTCTGACAGAGGCATGCATAAAAAAGAGGAAATTCAGATTCTTTCAAATTAATGAAAAAACATTTTTTTTTGTGATTTTCTCTTCTTCTATACTGTTTTCTTCCCCAAAACATTAATACTTATATGTGCTTTTTATTTGGAAGCCACCCCACAGAGATTTTGGAAGAGGGGGCTGTAGTTGATTAGACTTCATACTTAACGGGAGCTCTTGTTGCAGCTGACTTTTAGAAAGTCTTCCTCTACTTAAAGTGCCTCCCTTTTGTTCTTGCAGTGTTCTATCAGACTACAAGAGGCTATATAACAAAGGAGAGATTATGTAATAATGTACCACTTCAACTAAAATGTATTTCATATTCATTCTTCAGTACTATATATCCCTTTCATTGTCATATTTCATAGTCACCATAAATAAATTCAGGGTTAGATTGTACCTCTCAAGGTGACATGTTCAGGATAAAGGCAGTTGTTATTGTGTTTCAGCTCTTTGTAATGCATGTACAAGGCAAGGAGGGTTTTATCAAGAGAAAAATATTTCAGTTTTGTGCTTTTTTCCTCACAGCAGAAAGTCAGACAAACAGAGAGCTATTGAACTGGTACTTTCTCAAAGAAAACAATTGAGGAGGAATACCTTTTAACAAAACCAGTTTGTTTAGATTCCATTTGGTTAAGGGGTTTTTGTTTGCTTTTGTTTTTTCCTAACACTTTTAATCCCACGGAATTTTTCCTTAGTTTAGTTGAAAAGAATTTTTCATTAGGATCAGGCTTTTCCAGTATTTTTCCAATTTTTTTAAACCTTCAAACTTTTCTGAAAAAAATTGTTTAAATTCCATTTGTTTGGGGTTTTGGAGGTTGTTTCCTATTATATTTTGGTGTTGGTTGTTTTCCTGACATGTTTCATTCTAGTGAACTCCTTCTTAGCTTAGTGAAATGAATTTTTCCTTGGATTCAATACATAAAATCATATTTCTTTCTATAAAAGTATGAGAGCTTACAAGAGCATTTCTGAGTCCCCTATCTCCCCTCAAACCCAAGGAAGATTAGATTCAATACACCTCTTATTTCTGAGGCACAGAACTCTGAGAAAGAAACATTTTTGTTTACAGAAACTTCTGCATGCATCGGAGAGAAGTCAGGCAAAATAACAGGCAAACCTCAGCTACATAATACCCTTTGCAGATGGTTTGAAGGTATGAAGGCGTAAGCATTTATAATATATGTAAAGCCATAATCCTTTCCTTAGCTTTTCTGAATCATCTGAGAAATTCTGGCTGGTTCCTGTAGGCTGGCTCAGCCCCTGGCTCAGGCAGGGGATAGTCAGAGGTGTTTTTGGAGCTGCAGGTGGGTGCAAACAGCAGAGTGAGCCTTCTGCTCCTGCGGGGCAGCAAGGGCAGGGAGGGAACTGCCAGCTGCCAGGGTGTTTGGGGGCTCCTCTTTTTCCCTTGCAAACTGACTTCAGACTGTGCAGGACAGGATGCAGGTTAGTGTGACCCATCCTTTTGCAGCAGAACAGAAGGCTTGTGTAAGAGGAAACAGCAGCAATGAAAGTTATTCCAAAAATCCATGGTGGAGAATCACAGTGAGTTTGCTGGAGACAGTGGGAGAACTTCTCAAGACAACACAGAAAACATGCATTTAAGTCAAGCAGAGGATCTGTATCATTAGATGTTTTTTTCTGCAGAAACCAAAATTTGCTCAGAAAAGGCCTAGAGACAATTCAAACCCTTATTAATTCCCAGAAAATCCCATGTTAGTACTCTATAATAAAAATGATGGAGTACATTTGCTGTGTTAGTAAGATAGCCAGGTGTCTTAGAAGCACTTTAGGGAATAAAATTCCCTCCAGATGCATCAGGTGTAAGCAATCACTTTACCTGGTGTATTTTGGCAAAGTAGCTTGCTGTATTTTTTCCATTGAGAAGCAATTGGGATTGTTCAACCTTTGGAATAATGTGGGAGAAAATTAGAATTGTAACAAGTGTTAAATATCCCTAAAGGAGCTTCTTGGCTCAGTAAACTTCACAATATTTTTATAAGGGATATTTAACTTAAATTTATTTAAGATATTTTCTACCTCTTCCAACTTGCATGGTGTCTCAAATTATTACTGAAATTTTGGGTGAGAGCATATATTAATTCTTGCATATTGGACTGATCTCCAGGGAATTCTCTTAAAGCAGATCACATAGTAGCTCTTGATAAAATACAGCACAGAGTTTACAATTTCCTTTCCTTCAGAATTTCCATTCCCAGTTCAGTTAGTAGGAATTGCATGAAAAATAATTTTATCTTGTTTGCCCTTTACCTTGCCTCACAAGAATTCTTCCCACTCACTTAGCATGCACAAAGAACACATCTGTACTTTCTTGTCTGAGCAGGAAGAGTGAAATGGTCCCATCATTTTCTTCTCTAGAAATAATAGCAAAGAAAGGTCAACCTCAAAATCTCGTTTCCTCAGATACCTCTTCTTAAGTTTGATTTTGAGATTTATGAAGCTTTTGCCAACCCAAGAGGCTCTTCCCTCCACTGTTATAAACCTCTAGGAGCCTGCAGTGCCCTGCTGCTTGTACTGCAGCCACGGAAGGGTGATTGCTGGGGTATTGTGTCACAAATATAATACCTCAGTTCTGTTACAGGTTTATATTGCTATTAAATTTACCTACACTACTTGCTTGAATTTTAGTTGTGTTTTCATTGGCAGCAGCATTTTATGTTTATTGGTGTAATGGGTTGTAGCTAATGAACAAATTGAAACACCAGTTGTAGCTGGGATTCAGTTCACTAATTTGTTTTTTTGTGAGATATAAATGTATAAATTAGGAGAAAAACATGACAAAACAGGCCTACTCACTTCTAAACAGTATAAAGATAGTTTATTGTTACTAGATAGAATTAACAGGAAAAAACTACACCAAGAAAGTAAAAAGGANTCATTGTTTGTAAACTGTTGATTTGTTGGAATGTTAGAGCTGCTGCACAATATCCAGTCACCACAGCATCTTGAAGATGCTGTGTTTAAAGCCCAGCCGGTAACTTTGTAACTTTGTAATTAGTTCAAAATGTGAATGGTTTGTTTTCCATTAGAGAGGCGTTTACACAGTAACAGGTAGAGTTGGGAGATGACTAAGCATTAGCTAAGCTCAGTGCTGCGTACTGTAAACAGTGAGGGAGCACAAGCAGCCTTTTATCCCAAACATTTTCATTTGGTGTATGAAAAAAACTTGAGACATATATTAATACCCAGGTAGTGACTTGGCTCTGCAAGAGCTGTCTTTTAGAAGACTTGTTTGTCTACTCTAGTATCCAAGAGTTATTATTTTCTGAAAAAGACTTTTCACACTTAGATGTCATTTCAGTCTTGAAGAACTACTATTTTAATCTGCTGAATGCTGGATGGTCCCTAAGGGATTTCAGGACACCACTTAAAGTCAGCTTTTATAGGTCTTTTATGCTTTATGACTAAGACTACTTTGAAGTGGAAAGAATGTCTACAAAGTAGATACAGGGAAAACAAATTAAAAATTATGCTTCAGCAATTCAAAAAGGGGAAAATAATAAGCAAACACAATAATTTGCAATATTTAATCATAAGCTACTGTATTACTCCTTTTAAGAGAAATTTCCTGAAGATATTATCCTTAAAGATTATTGATTTACGTTAGGATGCAGATTATTTAAGAACTCTGTAAAGGAATCAGGCACATCAGGGACATAAAAAGACACGGATTCTCTGGAAAGGACTTTTGCAAGGATTGTGTGTTCAAGGGGCTGCTATGTACTATTTTTAAAAGTGCTGTGGTATAGAGAGTAGTTTGTTGTTCTTCAGTAACTGTGTCTTGGTCTGACTGGCCATGATTTTTATAAGGGATTTCAGAAGTTTGTTTCATGAGTATTTATCACTAATTTATAAACACTTGTTTTATGTAGGATGCTTCTACAAGTGAAAAATAATAATTATACTCAAACAAATATCAAAGATATAAGGAACTTTCCTCAGTGTGATTTCCTCACAGAAACATCTCAGAAATGTTGTAATTTTAGATAGAAGTCTTCTGTAGACAGGAGGAAGAAGGGCTTTCTGTGCAAAGGGAGGAGTTTGATCTCAGGTGCTTTACAGGAGCATGGGAAGAGGAACTGTGAGTGGAAAAGACAAACCCTCCAGCCAGACTTGCACCAAGATGGGATTACCTGTTCATCTGCATTTGTAGCAACTGAAGCACGCAGGCATTTCCGAGACAGACAGGAGGTCAAACAGTGTCTGTAAGAGTGAACTGAGGGTGCAGGTAACTTCTTTGTGTGTGACACAGGGCTTCTGACTACTGCAGTTCAGGAAGCCCCACTCAGTGATGGCAGCTAGCTAGTGCCATGAAGGCTGGTGCTCCTCCCTTGCTGCAGCTTGTGCCCTTAGCCTTTGCTATCCCTGCTTGTTTCCAGAGCATCAGGGGTGTTAGGACAGCCTGTGGCAGAATTGCAAAAAAATCTCATTTTGATTGTCATGGCATCAAAAGTGGTGAAACATACCTCCTCACTAGGCCTTCATATATGCACAGCCTTTTGTTAGAAGAAAAGCTATTCTATCAATTTGTCTGTCATTACATTGGATGAATATGTAAAGAAGAATAAATAATACATGAGATATGCTACATAACTTTAAGGAGCAGTGCATTCAAATTACAGTTAAGGGTAAGGTAGCAGACCAAATACTTTGTGCAGTGCATGTGGGCTAATAAAGCACACACCTCATGCAAACTCAGGGATTTATTGTTAGTCCAATTAAAGTATTAGAAATCTAATTGAAATTGTATTACTAATCTAGCTACAATGATGCTAGCACATACAGTTGAAATTATCCAATTACAACAATTTCTCATTTATAATACAATTGTTGAACACAGATTTCCTAGTCTCTTTTACACACACCTCTATTTTTCTGGGTCAGTAGATTGATGGAGTTACTGTTAAGCAGAATATAATAGGGGAGCATAGTTGTAGTGTGGATCCAGCATCTGAGATGCTTCACTGACAGGAAAATGGTGGTAGTAGAAGGACTTCTTCCTCATCATTTCTGGTTTCACTTGGTGTTATATTTATGTGTTTACTAACAAACTTATTTGCTCTTTCTTCAGTGGTCTGCAAATTCCATGTTAACATTGGGTTTTAGTACATATAGTGTGTTTTCCATGTGTTAGATATTTAACTTTTTTTGTCTTTGTTACCCCTATATCTGGTACTACCCTGGTCTGCTGCCCTAAGGGTTCTGATGCCATCCTGCTCTTGCACTTTTAAGGCCCATTCTGAATCTTGTGCTTGAATTGTTGGAGACCACTGTTTTTCTTCAAAAGCCTGGAGCTGTTCTTTGCCAGGAATGTAGCATTATATTAGCACAATTCAGTCAAACACACAGTCTCATTCAAGGGTAACTCAAGGGTTCATGCCACAAAAAGGAATGCTCTACAGGCACATCTATTTGTATACGGATACGTTTTAATAACTACTTGTTATTAAAACCTATTAGTTATGGCAGTATCACTGTTACCGAAATTGCTTCACCAGAGGAGGGATTTCAGTCACTAGAAATGGAGTAGCTATTTTAAAAAGTTTATAGCGTGTTACTTTTGGTCTTTATAACTTGTCAGTATGAGTTAGTAGCTTCTAGAGCTAAGGGCAGATTTGAACAGTTGAACTCAAATCCTTAGTGCACTTTGCACATTGTCAAAAGCTGTGTAGGATTAACTGTGGAGTAATTCTGTTTGAGTGCATTGCATGTGAAATATTCATTGGTAGGTAGGACTGGGATGCTGTTTTTAACTCATTGATTCCAGCTTGTTGTTATTACAACCATGATTTTATTCTGGTCACAAACTTAACAGATGTTTAAAATCCATTTATGTTTTGCAGAGGTATTAACACCATCTTAAGCAGGTTGGTAACACAGAACGAGGGCAGACCAATATGTTGATTACCAAGCCCTCTCCCATTCAAAATCAACATTTTGACAGTTACATATTTGAAATATGATTTGGAATTCCTTACTGAAATCTGTTGACTGGCTACATTAGAAGAAAGACCTATAAAAATAAAATTCTGGAAAGGAGTAAAACTTGTTGCAGAAAAGAAAGAGAACTGGGGAAAAAAATTTTAAAAGCTGTACTTGTGGAAGATCTTTGAGGTAGTGGAATTTGAGCTGATTTTCAAAAGGATATTTGAATAAATTTGGCAAGGAGTTGAAAAAGATTTAATGAAGGATTTAAAGGCATTAAAAGCTACTAAAAATTACAGCATTTGATGGAAAAATAGTGTCACCAAGACCTGGTGGCAGAACACTCCCCTGGTATTCTGAGAAATCAGCTCCAAAAAGTCAACCCTTCTTCAGACCTTAAGGTACTGATCATCAATTTTCTTAGTCCAGCAACCAAATATTCAGGGAGCAATTCAAAGGAAAAATTTTGATTGAGAACCACATTGCAAATTGATCATTAAACAAACCTACTTCTTCTCCTACCTCTTGGAGATCTTTTTTGAACAAGTGCTAAGTGCTCTTTGCTTTCAACTTGTCTGTTTGACAAACGCAACCATGGTAAATCCAAAGCAACTGCACTTAATCTCTGTTTTGCTTGGAATTTTTCACCATTTTTTTAGACTTGGTGAAGACATCGTGTACTTGCAAGCTTGTATGCTTTCTCCAGCTATTTCAACTGCTCTAATATACTATCTTACATTTGTTTCCCTCCAAAAAGACATATATTGATACAACAGATGTGCATCTGCTATCCTGCGTGGTACAGCTATATGGGGATAAGGATGAAGAATCTGCATTCAACATAAGATTCCAGGCCCACAAGCCTGAGCAATAGTTTGAGATCCCACACAAAAGCAGAAATGTGAAATTTAGAACAAGACCAGAAGTTATCCAAAAGTCACCATTATTTAGAGATATGAGGCTATAAATGCTTCTGTAGCCAAGGATAAAGGGCTAAAATGGAAAACTCACATGACTGGGGTGCTGCAATGGATGGCTACATGCTCTTCAGAAAGAACAGGCAAGGAAGGAGAGCTGGTGGGGCACCTGGTATGTTAGGAAGGGTTTTAATTGTCTACTATTTTAATGATGGTGATAATAGAATTGACTGAGTATGGGAAAGAATCAGGGGAAGTTTAACAAGGCAGATGTCCTGGTGGGAGCCTGTTATAAACTACCAGGGTGAAGAGGCAGGTGAAATATTCTGTAAGGAACTGGCTGATGTTTCATGATTGCTAGCCCTTGCTCTTGCAGGAGACTTTAACATGCTGGATGTCTTCTGGAAACTCAACACGGAGGAGAGGAGGCAGCCTAGGAGGATCCTGGAGTGTGTGGAAGGTAATTTCCTGACACCGCTGGTGAGCAAGCCTACCAGGGGTGGGACCCCGTTAGACCTGGTGTTTACTAGCAGAGAAGGGCTGGTGGCAGATGTGGTGGGGGGAGGTTGTATTGGACACGCTGACCATGAAATGGTAAAGTTCTCAGTTCTTGGTGAAGTAAGGAAAGTGGTCAGCAAAACCTCTACATTGGATGTCCAGAGGGTGGTCATTGGCCTGTTCAGAACAGTGGTTCAGAGAGTCCCTTGGGAAACAGACCTTAACAACAAAGGAGTCCATAAAGGTGGGAGATACTTTAAAAGAGAAATCTTAAAGATGCAGGAGCAGGCTGTCCCTGTCTGTAAAAAGACAAACCATCATGGAAGAAGACTGGCCTGGTTGGACAGAGGGCTTTTGCTGGAATTCAGGGGTAAAAAAGAGAGTTTATGACCTTTGGAAGAAGGGGCAGGCAACTCAGGAATAGTACAAGGATGTTGCTAGGTCACGTAGAAAGAAAATTAGAAAGGCAAAAGCTCAGCTAGAACTCAATCTGGCTACTGCTGTGAAAGATAATAAAAAGAGGTTTCATAAATATATTAACAATGAAAGAAGGGAAAAGGGAAATCTCCCATCTTTTATTGAATATGGGAGCGAACATTGTCACCAAGGATGAGGAAAAGGCATGAGGCACTTAGGTATTCCATACTTGTCACCAAGGATGAAGTACTTAATGCCTTCTTTACCGCAGTCTTTCACAGAAAGGCCAGTTATCCTCAGGACAACCAGCCTTCTGAGTTGGTAGACAGGGACAAGGATCCCCTGCAACCCAGGAGGAAGTAGTTAGTGACCTGTTGTTCTACTCAGACACTCACAAATCTATAGTGCCACTTTGAATTCACCTGTGGGTACTGAGGGCGCTGGTGGAAGAGCTCACCAAGCCATGCCATAATTTTTCATCAGTCCAGTTAACTGGAGGTGTTCCAGAAAGCTGGAGGTTTGCCAGTGAGATGCAAATCTACAGGAAAGGTCAGAAGGAGGGTCTGGGGAAGTACAGTCAGTCTAATGTTGGTGCCAGGGAAGGTTATGGAACGGATCATCTTGAGCACAATCACATGGCACATACAGAGAGAAGAGTGCAAGAGACTGTCCAGTGGGGCATAAGGCAGAAGGGAGACTAGGGCCATATTGAGCTTCCAGGATTTACGTGAACACCAGTAATTTCTCAGAAAGAGTAATTACCAGTAGTCCTGGCTACAGCAAAAAATATCTAAAGAAATGGGAGGGAAGCACTAGGCACACAGATAAACTGTATGCTCTCTATGAAGTTGAGAAGAGAAACTGAACCTTCCAAAAGATAATTACCTTCTTCTTCATGGACTACACAGGGATTCTGGGAAAGAAATCTCTTAACCTAGGTACTTCAGAACAACATCTAATCAGTTGTATGTCACATTTATCTAATCACTTGCTGAAACTGGTATCCTAGCTGTTTACCTTCCAAGTGTTTAACTATCAAAATAGCAATGACATTATAAATATCTGTGTTTTCCTAGGCACAAATGCAGAAAAAATTTGAAATATTTTTATATTGATTGGAAAAATGCAGAATTGCAAATCAGACAGTGCAGTGTAGTTATAAACATCAAGTTTTTAACAGTGGTCACCTACTTAGTTGATATCAGAGTAAGGGTAACACGGAGTCATTTCTGCTGGTGTGAGATGGCAGTCCTTCAGTCTGAAGAATGAGTCTCACAGCTGATGTTTGTTGACTCATTTATCAGATTCAGGGACAGCACAAATGTCTAGATCAACAGAATGAGCTTGGCTTTCACTCTCACATCCCATAGGTAGGAACGTGCTGTGCAATAGGGTTGAATAGGCTGTATATATTTTGCAGGTAAATATAAGTGTGCAGGGCTGCCTATTTAGGTACTACCATGAGCTATGTCTGCACCAAACCCAAATATACTGGATTTCTATCTATAACAGCATACTCATTGTTTCTTGCCTTTTCTTTCTTTTTTGAAACCTCTACAAAGACAAGCAGAAGAGCCACTAGATTAACCTGTACATAATAACAAGAGGAGGTTCAGCAATATGATTTTCTCTTACTCTATAGGAAAATTACTGTTAAAAGCCACCATCACAATTTACAATGTGAGAGTATTGCTTCTGTATATAGTAGTTACCTTACTTTTTCTTCATCTCATTCACCCCAGAAGCACTCCAGCATTGCAGTCATGACTGTGTACTAAGAGCTGAGAGAACAGGACCACTGTGACAGAGTGCTAAGGCATTTGTGCTAATTAAGAGATATGGTAGCTCGAACAATTTAGGATAATAAATCAGTTTAATTTTAGGTTAGTGCTTGGTTACTGAAACAATTTTGCCAGTTCTCAGGACCATCTTTCGATTTGTAGACACTGATATTACTGAGGTTAAGATGTGCCTGCCTGAAGATAAGCTATAACATAGACTTAGGCACTTTGCTTTCCAAACACAGATACCGCTAAACCATACAGATGACTTCTAGAAACTTTACTCTTGTTTTTTTCCTAGGGATAGATTAAAAAAGCAAGATTGTTTCAGTATAGTGATTTTTTTTACCAGATTGCTTCTCCAAGGAGAATTTAACATTATTTCAGGGAGCATTCTTACAGGATAAAAGCTTATTGTGCTACCTTGAAACACCTCTAAACAATATAAAAACCGTTAACAGATGTAAGGTAAGATGACATCAGGTACATGTAGTAACGCATCCTGCCATTTTATGTTATCCAATCTCTATTTGGATGCAATTTAATCTTTGGATTTATTTTCAATACATTCTTAATCATCAATGGCTTGAATAGGATTATCCACTCATCTGTCCTCAACAGATGCAGTGTGTTAGGTCACAAGTTGTCACAAGTCTTGAAGACTTGTATGATTGTGAATAGGCAGCTTATTCCGAGTCCAAACAAGAAATAGGTGCTCCTCGCTAACACATTCACATGAGGTTCCAGCCAGAATACTTGCTGCTAACAGAAGCCTCCATCATCCTGAAAATGCAGGTTGCTTTCCTTCTTAAAGACAATTATATTTTAATCACTGTTACAGAACTGTTCTGGGGACTACACCACTGCTATTCAAGAGAATTTTGCATTTGCAGTAGGCTCTGGCAACTCCCGGTTTTTGTACAGCTATGATTCACTTTATCTGGGCTTACACAGGGACTACTGCTTGGCACAATGTGACTGTGACCCAAAGCCAAGAGACAGCAGGAATGTGTCTTTTCCATTGGTGCTACATTTATGTCTTGGATCTGGCCAGGAGAGAACCAGGAGGGTTTGCAGTAGCCGGGAGCAGGTGTGGCCAGGGCCCAGGTGTTATTTGAGACCACCTCACCTCATTGCTCGAGGGGAAAGGGATTTTTTCTCTCTTCTCCGCAGAATGGGATCCTCCCAGTTGAGTAAACAGTGTGGTGGATGGAGTGGTCTGGTATTTGTTTATTGTTGGGGGCTTTTCATGCAAATTGTTTATTTTTCCTATACCTCTCCTATACCTTTTCCTATACCTTTTATTATTATCATTGCTGTTACTATTTGCTTTCTCATCTCATTGCTGTTTCCAGTAAACTGTTCTTATCTCAACCCATAATGGGGCTGGGAGGGGAAGCAGTATGTGGATTTAATGAGAATACTGAATTGGAGAATACCATTCCTAAGCAACAATCATTTATTACAAGGGGCAGATCTTATTTTGTTAATAGACCCAGCACGTGGAGCTGCAACAAAGCTGAGCAAAATAAAAGTCTCCCATTCTTGCCATGATCTCCTGAGAGAGCACAGCTGGACTTCAGGTAATGCTCACAACCAGGCTATAGATGTCAAAACCTGGAGGCAGAACTTTATCAGATGACAACATGACAATCTCCTGGAAGGAATCTGTGAAATGAGCAAAGCCAAGCAAGGTTCATGTTGGACACAAGGTGCTACAGAACCACGACACTGAAAAGAGTGACTGTCTTTATATCTTTCTGTATTTTTTTGTCTTTTCATAAGGTTTTCCACTCAAACCCTACACTTTTGACTAAGTGGACTGTGTGCAAGTAGCTCAGAAATTTAATAAGATAGTTTAAGAAATTTTACAGTCTTTGATACTGCAGTCACTACTTTAAAAAAAGTCTGGGGTGAAAAAGATTCAAGTTGGAAAAATGGAAGTAGGGGTATAGTCCTGTGAAAATAATCTTTTTATAGTAGAAACAGTGTAAGATGATGCAAGAAGAGCTGCAAGAGCTGCAAGATGCAAGAAGAGCTGCAAAGTCTGCTGTAAATAGGAATCAAGGTCCTGGTATTGATCTGGAAGGAAGTAGGAACTGTCATAGAATATTTTGAGTTGGAAGGGACCCACAAGGATCATCGAGTCCAACTCCTGGCCCTGCAGAGGACATCCCCAAAAGTCACACCATGTGCCTGAGAGCATTGTTAAAACGCTTCTTGAGCTCTGTCAGGCTGGTGCTGTGACCACTTCCCTGGGGAGCCTCTGGGTGAAGAAGCTTTTCCTGTTATCTAACCTAATTCTCCCCTGACTCAGCTTCATGCCATTCCCTCAGGTCCTGTCACTGGTGACCAGAGAGAAGAGATCAGTGCCTGTCCCTCCACTTCCCCTTGTAAGGATATTGTAGACTGCAATGAGGTCTCCCCTCAGTCTCCTCTTCTCCAGGCTGAACAGACCAAGTGCCCTCAGCTGCCCCTCATACAGCTTCACCTTCAGGCCCTTCATCATCCTCATGGCCATGTCTTGATGCTCTCTAATAGCTTTATGGATAAAGATATATGGAAGATAGATCATGGAAATTCCTCAGCTATGGGACACTGTCAAACTCTGCATGGCAGCTTCTGCTCTTCATCTGTCATAAGTCTGTGGCACACTGAGACTGGCAGCTATTAACATACTGCAGCCTTTGCAATACTTCCTGAAAAAGGAAAGGTGAGTCTCTAGGTGGACAATGTTTTGCCAGGAGCTAATGAGCATTTATGGGAAAAAAAAAAATAATAGTTTAGAAGAAATATTTTAAAGTAAAGGAGATATGAATAAAATAGATGAGAAAATTAAATTACATTTTATTTTATTAAACCAGATTAATTTTTTTTTTTCAGACTAAATAAAGCTGTTTTACATGGCTAATACAGTGTGATAACTGAGGTGAAGCTTCACAAAAACATGCAATGCTTTTAACAGCTATTAGGGAAATCAAAGACTCTGACATGCAGAGTATCATTTGCGACACAGCTGAAGCAGAAGATGATATAAGTATCACCAATCTTGTCAGTGGTATTATTTTAGGAGATACTTTCAAGAGAATGGTTGATTTACTCCAGAGAAGGATTGTTCTTAAGACTAGTCATCAATGATGCAAGCCAAAGCAGCTGTTTCATCAGTCTTCAATCAAAAGGGTGAATTGGTGTTGATAATCACAACTGATAATGGCCTTCCTGAGAGCATATGATAAACCATAAGATAACTCATCCACTTTCAAAACCAGTTGATTTCTCTGTTATTCACTAGAATTATCTCTGCACAGCAACATTTTTTTGTCATGCTAGAATGATGAATTTTCATCATATGCAAATGCTAGAATATGCAAGCTGTTGATTAAAGACAACCACAGAAAAAAGTGTTTGTCTAGGAGAAACAGACCTAAGACTAAGGGTCTTCTAGTCCTATTTTCTGGTGTTGTTTGAGAGGGAAAATGATTCTTTTCTGGGACATGCTTTAAAAAATACAAAAATCAAAGCACTTTCACACTGATGATGCAATGAAGTAGTTTTGAAAGCATACTATGAAATATGTATTTAAAATATTGGCAGACTTTTGCATCATGACATATTGAAATAAGCATATATTCTTTAACCTCCATGCTATCACAATGCTGCTAAATGTTGAAATGTTTGATATGATCCACAAATGATTTTTGATAATCAACAGTATTTTCCTTACACAATCTAGTGAGGACCTGTCATAATAGACTACTTTTTTCTCAGTAATTAAACTAGGAAGCAATGCTGGTTTAACATGAAGTATTCTGACCCATTCCTACAACTGTAAATAAATCTATTGACCTGACAGCTGAGTTTACACCAAGATATATTGTAGGACAATTCTATTTGATTACGTAGTGAATATCCAATAAAAATTAAAAGAATTTGAAGCTCAGGCCAATCTCTGCTTATTTCTCTAGGAAGCACAGGAGACACTTTTGACTGTGATATATTCAATTTGGCTATTAAACATTTGTTTTGTAAAGTGTAGTTTAGTAACCAATAACTGGAAAATGGAAAAGGAACCTTAAGAAAAATGGAGAACAAAAGGATAAATCTAGTGCAATTTTAGAGAATGTAAAAGGCAGCAAAATACAATCTAATATCCCAAAAAGCAATCTCTAAATATCTGAGACTTCTGTTACAATTGAAAGACCTAGAGGTCAATTAATGGCAATTGTAGAAGTTCAGAAAGTGACAATATATTGCAGAGAGAGTGTTAATGTTCTGGACAGAATTATTTCACCCTTCCTTTAGATTTGCTATGGGATACTGTTACCAAGAGTTTAAATTGTCGTTCTGGAGAAAATGTTTTGCAATTATCAGACAGACCAGCCTTATGAAGAGACCTTTTTATCTCTTGTGCTTTGCAGATTAAAAAACTTCTTATACTCTAAGGAGGATTGCTCAGGATAGGGTATACTGAAAAGCCTCTTTCAACTTTCAACAAAGGCTGAGCCAAGTATCAACCAAATCTTTTTGAAACTGGAAAAAGTACAGACCACAGTTTTGCCTGCCCCATTATTTTTCATTTTCACATGTCTTTGTCCTCCTGATCTGGCTGGAACAGTAAGTGCTCACAGTAGTCAGGTAGAACAGCTGCCCTGTTAGCCTCTAACAAAATAGGACCAGACAGATAATCAAATAGTATTTCCCCAAGAGCATCCTACAAGCTGTGAAATTATTCTTATCCTTATCCATTTGAAGGCAATTTTCATCCTAGCTGGAGACAAAAGGAATCAGCAAAAAGAAAAGATTTCTTTGGTATGGGATTTCAAAGTATGGGTGAACATACACTGAACATCCATTGGCATGCTGTTTTGCCATGATTGATGCCAGGGCCTAGTCCTCTAGTAATTCACTGTGCCTTTGGCTACATTGGCAGATGCTGCAGTGAAATAGAAGAAGATCTTCAGAGACAATCCATTGATACTGAGAACCCAGCACCCACAGTAAGTGTGGTTTGGAGGGGATTTACTTTAGACTAGCACCAATCTCGTTCCATAGACGGAAGACCCACTTTTGCTGGAGCACAGTATATTCCAGCAGTCCTGGTAAGCACATCCAGAAAGATGCTGCAATCATCTTCATGTACTTCAAGGCCCACTTTTGAATTGAATGCTCCTCATTTGCACTGAAGTGCCAATGTGTACCATGTGCTCCTTGCACATTTGTGCCAGTGGGGTTCACTGGGTTGAACTGTGTCACTTCCTCAACCGGGAAAATAGAGCACAGGCTGGAGAAGAGCTTGAATAGTGCTCACATCCTGCACAGGACTTTGGGGTTATCCAAGCAGGATTTAACTTCCTAAATGAACTAGAATGCATCTTGATGTCCAAGTCCCCTGTAAGACTCCTTGCCTTGTCTGCAGCACACATGTGCCTTGCCCTTGGAAGTACCCCTCTTCTCACTGGTCACCATATTCCCTATCAAAGTCTGCTGCCTTTGAAGATGTGTCTTGACAGATGGCAAACCCAGGCTCCTGAGAAATCCAGGGTCCTAGTCTGTTTACTGGGAAATTGTCTGATAGGTGAGGGAGAAGCAAAAGTAAAATTGTGCTCTTAGGGTGAAGAAGAGTTAGGGATTGTGGACTTACATCTTGTAAAACAGGAAAGATCAAAATGTATTCATTTGCTGTTTGCTGGCTCACGTTGAAAATGCTTAAAGGTATAGTGACAGGCAATGACAATACTAATAGACCAAGGGAATGTTTGTGATTTGAAGTTATCTTTCTGTACCTAAGCACTCCAGCCTAGTTACCACAGATCAGTCTACACTTCGACTTGTTTTTCATTTCATCCTAAATTAAATGGAGAGGAGGTGTAACATGCTAAATGTAAAGGAATATCATCTTATACGCTGTAACACTTCCCCTTCCCCTGGATGCAAGATAGGTGAAGTCTTCTTTCTTCAATTTTTCTCTACTTGAGATTACTCCTCTTGCTTAATTTTTAAGTGTAGCTAAAGATGTTCTGTAAGTAATCATTTTAATGAGTAACATGAGTGAGCAGTTAAATCAATGTATCAGAGATGAAATCCTAATTAAAATAGTGATTAGTTATGAAAACTGAGAATTTTATAATTTATTTTCTATTAAGATGTTGACTGTTTCACTGAAAACAATTATTTTGGGGTTCAAATCCCAATATAAAAGCTGCACTCAAGTTCCATTTCTGCATCTTTGTGTTCTCCTCCTGTGGATATCCACCATCCTCAAGTTTAAAGGCCCCTTTTAAAAAGGCCATTACCAAAACATTTGCATTAGTTTTCTTTACTCTTGAGATGTTTTTCACATTTATTGTAACACTAGGCTACTATGCTGTTTAAGATTTCTTTTTTAAAATTTATATTAAATATTCAGGTAGGATTAACCATGATGATGCATATTTAAAACCACCTTTTCTGAACTACCCTAAGAAGAATGGAACTGTTCTGATTCGGGTTGCAGGTTTTAAATACCATGCATGTGACTCTGTTCTCATGTTTGTGCTTACTCAAATGCAAGCACGCAAATGTCATGTGTGTACTTTTTGGAGATGTCCCTGCCCATGACAGGGGGATTGGACTAGATGACCTTTAAAGGTCTCTTCCAACCCAAAGTATTCTCTGATTCTATAAATCTAAGGTGCACACAAGGAATTGTTTTGTGAATCCACAGTTAAGGCCTGCAAATGCAATTTCATCAAAATATTGTTATGTAAATCTATCCTTTTGAAGACATGACTGTAATGGTCCTTGAGCTCTTGCTTTTCTATATGCTTTTTTGGCGGAAGACAGAACACAATAATAATATTTTCTTCTGTCTCCACACACTGAATAACTTTGCTCTCAGCAGGTAAGTGGTCCTTACAGAACCGTGTGAGAGCCATCAAGTTCCCTCAAGCACAGTGAATGAAGATGGGTCATCCACTAAGCCTAGGTTTTCTAAACTCTTATGCACTCAAAATGGTATGCAGCCATACAAATCTGGCATCCAGTCTCATGTTCCTGTCAGGGAAGTAGCTATATCCAAGAGAAATACAGCAGATGGAGGATGTCAGCTATGTAAAATTACGTATGAGTGTTTTTAAGTTCCTCTGTGGTCTTGAACAATTGAATAGTGAAGAATCAAAATGCTCTTCAATACTAAGTGTGAAGTCTCCCAGGTGAAAAATACAGTGGTATTGGCTGTTTATGTATTGTGGTGGACTTTTTCCTCCTCCTTCTGTTTGGACTTCAGCTTTAAGCATGAAAATTCTTTCTCATGTCCTTTTAGACAAATCACAGATTGTAAGTACCTTGAGGTTGGAGAGGTAGCTTCCAGACTGGAAATCAAGAGCTTGTGCTAAGTGCTTTTGCTCCTTTTATAGTGCATAAAGTTAGGTGTATTACTATGGAATTCAAATCAATAATTAAAGTTTAAGAAATTAGGGAACTGGTGATCTGGTCTGGCCGTGTTTTAGAGGTCTTTTACATTGGATTATCCTGTTATCTTGCACTCCTTAAATCTGAAGAGTATAGAAAGTTTTTCAGTGAGCTTGGGCAGCATTTAGGTGCTGAGCTGCTCAGATTAGTGCTGCTCCTGTTGTTTGCATGGGTATTCCTCCAGAGTCCTGGGGAAATTTCAGTTAAGTCTGAATATGTGTCTTCTCTGGATTTTCCACTACTAGGCAGCAGCAGAGCTGACAGCTGAGATGTGATTTTACATTTAGGTACTTACAATCTTTACCAAATTCAACCCATGAATTATTTTTCCATTTGCCAACATGTCATCACTTCCTATTTTATAACTGGTATTCTACACTGTGATGATTTAACAATATATTCACTTTTTTTTTTCTATAGACTTAACCAATCTGAAACTTTCATCTGTAAATTTTTCTATTTCTTCTCTTTGAAGCCATTCATTCAATGAGTAATCAGTTAAATAAAATTATCTCAAGAGCAGATTTGTAAGTACTCAACTTTTGAGCATGGAAAGTTAATTACTGACAGTAGTCTCAAGCAATTTCTGAAAGATGGCCTTACTTTCCTACCGACCCCAGAACTATGCAGCTTCTTTAGCAAATAACTGATAGACTTAAAATGGTTTTGAAAGACAGTGAATTATGAAGCTCTGTTCTTCTATTGATAGACTAATTAAATACGACTGAAGAAGATAGAGACAGTGGTTTTCCTTTGCCCAAGCCATTCTGGTTTTTTCCTCCTTAGTAATAATAATGATGTCAATCCCACAGTTTTGCTTAACTTTGGTGAATTTGCTGTTTCTGAAATGATGCCTAGCAGGTCTGAAGTGACACCACTGACTCCTTTCTTCACCTCTGCGCTTTTTTTTAAGATGACCTTCTTACTTCCAGCATCAGAAGGTGTTTTTAATTGAGAATTTAAATACTGTTGTTAGGTTAGCTGTGCCAGTACCAAGCAGATGAGAAATATCTGCAGGCCTTAGTTACTAACTCATTATCTTTTAGTGTATTATCCTGTACCAACATGTCCTTCTTTTGACACCCAGCTAGGTAATTTCTGCAGCTTTTCTTTGATAGTCTCTTTTCCATTTTGCAGTTTTCATTTATTGCTTCTTTTGTTTTCCTTAGGAATACAGAAAATCTGAGTTGATTTCTTTCCCTTCATGTTTTCTCCTGATGGTGAAAGATTTTTTGTTATTTTCTGTTCCCTGTTTGCTATTCAAAACTTTTATACCTGTTTCTCATCTAGTATTTTACTTACTAATGGAATAATTTCTTCTCTAGTTTTCAGAGGGATGGATTTCTATTGTTTACATTAAAGTACAACAAAAATTCAGGTTTGGGACTACCTGAAACCAGCTTGTCTGGATGTCATCCGTAGTTTTGTGTTATTTGAGAAATATCATTGGCGCTGCTTTTATTTTAATTTTTTTAATAGTGCTTCTATGTGCCTTAGTGTTCTAAACCCTGAAATCAAATGAAAAATTCCATTTTCTCATTGTTCATGCTACATGTTATTTTAGCTGTAATCTTCCACCTCTTTCACTGCTAGCAAGCTCCTGGATCTACACGGGGGTGAAATTAAGTTTTTAAATAGACCCTCCAAACTGATCACGTAGAAAGAAGATGTCTTGGAATCCTGTAAGTATGTTTAAACTTCTTATGCCAAATTTTTGCAGTACTCACTTTAACTGCATATCTTTTAGTGAGAGGGTGGAATTTTATAGACTGGTAAAGAGCTTTAATGATTCCATAAACATGAGAATGCCAAGACATAAGCATTCATTGCATATTTTGCAAAATGCAGTCAATTTGACAAATCAATTTATAATAAACTTAAGGACCGTGGCCATTTTCAGGGCAGAAGGACTTCCCAGAGAGAAAGGGATTTGGGGGTGGGCTATGCTCATCGTCTTGCTGAGGAGGACAGCAATCCTGCTTCTTGGAGCTAGTGCCACCAGCTGCAGCAGAGGAGCTGCTTCTGCACTTACTCTGTAATAAATTCATATGCTCTCCTCTGAGCTCATGCCTCTGCCACCATGCTAGGATGCTGCCCGCTGTGTTAATCCACCAGTAAAGAGACCTCAGGTCATGCAATAATATGTGCCTTTACCGTCTGCCAGTACCCCCAGGACTGGCTATTAATTTTCAAGTCGTTGAATTTTCACTTAATGTACTGCAGCTCTCTGAAGCATGGTGAGTTTCTTTAACCATTAAAGCAGCTGTAAGCTGTATATATAAAATAATAACCAGATGATGATGTGTAAAGAAGACAAAACACTACCTTTCATCGGAATAACCACTGGATGGGGGATTATTTACATTTCTGTGCAGTGACAACTTGACTCGAAGGAGGATGATGATGATGACTGTAAAACGGTTTGCTCCTTACACCGAGAACTCGGTGCACAGGTTATTCCATAAGTGCCCTATAGAGAGCTGCGAGCAAGGGCATCTCCAGGGCCAAGGATTTGGGTTGGTGACAGCCTGAAGCCGAGAGAAGAAATACGCGTTATCTAAGCGCTGGTCCCGCCGGGACGTGCCCGCCCGTCCCCACGGCCGGTCAAAGGCTGCCAGCACGGAGCCTCTGGCGTCCTCCGCCGCCGCGGTGCTTTTCCTGCCTCGGGTTCGGGGTGTGCGTGCGGGGTTGCTGGGGGGCTGTCTGGCTGCTTTCCCGCCTACGTCTCCTCAGAGAGACAGGAGGAGGGAGCAGCAGAGAGGAGACAAGAAGGGAAAAAGAAGAAAAAAACCCCAAACCCTTTCATTTTGCATGCCCTGGCGCATTTCACAGCGCAGCACCGCGCATCGCTTCCCGCCCGTCCCCCCGGGGCGCTCCGCGGCCGCGCAGAGCCGCCTGGAGCCGCCGAGCCTGCGCCGCCCGCGTCTCGGGGGCGCGGAATTCCCGCGGCTGCCCTTGCTCGTCCAGCATGCCGCCTGCCTCCAGCACGGCTTCAGGGACTGCGGCTGGAGGGGTGTGCTCCCTCTCCTGGGGGCGAACGAGGCGATGGAGGATGCCCCCTTCCCCGCGGCTGCGACCGCCCTCCCCAAAATCTCCATCGTGCCGGACGTAGAGACGCGCAGTCCCCGCGGGTGTCCGTGCACATCCCCCGGCGCTTCTGCTCCCGGCTGCGGGTCTCCGCTTGGCAGGGCGGACCGGCTGCCTCTCGGAGAGCCGCCCTCTGAGTAGCTTCAAAAATAGAAAGATTTAAATACATATGTGTAGCTTTAAACATATATTTAACGTTTTATATATTCTGCCTATGTATATGCATATATATATATATGTAAGGTCTATTTCATTCCCCTCTTTGGAGAAAAATACCAAATCAATGCCACCCTTTCTCCCAAGCATGTTTCCCTTCTAGTAAAGGAGGCTCCACCTCTGCTAGGGATTGATTCGCCCAGCAGTTTTTAGGATAATTTATGAAGCAACCTGATGAGCCTATTGGGCGAGTTGCTCGGTCCTTGCAGAGTGGATTTCTACCTGTTTGGGTGTTTTATTTTATTTTTTTCCCC
>VZRO01002364.1:3094-44406 GCA_013397915.1 Daphoenositta chrysoptera
CGCAGCCCGGGCGCGCAGCGGGCGGGAAGGGCGGGGTGGCGTCGGTCGCGGCGGAGGAGTATGGCGCTGCCGCGGGAGTGCGAGGCCGCCTTCGGCACCGCGGACCTGTACGGCGTGCTGGGCCTGCGGCGCGGCGCGGCCCCGCAGGAGATCCGCCGCGGCTACCACCGCGCCTCGCTGCGCCTGCACCCCGACCGCGGCGCGCCCGAGCAGAAGGAGGAGGCCACGCGCCGCTTCCAGGTGAGGAGAGACGGAGGGGGAAAGGGAGGGAGGGAAGAAGAGACAGGGAGGCGGTGGTGGCGACGAGTGAGACCGACTCACTGCCCCCCGGGTGACCAGCCCGCCGAGTGAGCGATCCACCAGTTCCCCGAGTGACCGGCCCATAAGTCACCATCCCGTAAGTGACCGGCCCTCTGCCCCCTGAGTGACTGATCCGCTGTCCCCGAAGTGACCCAACCCCGAGCAACCGACCCCGAGTGACTGACCCATCACCCCGAGTGAGCGCCCCACTGACATCCCCCGGGTGACCGACCCCGACCCTGAGTAACGCAGTGCCCCCTGAGCGACTGACTGTGGGTCAGGACTCCCAAGCGACCGCTCCCCGAGTGACCTCCCCGCCACCCGTGCGTCCCGCAGATCCTGGGCAAGGTGTACGCCGTGCTGAGCGACGAGAAACAGCGCGAGGTGTACGATGAGACGGGCATGGTGGACGAGGACGCCGAGGCGCTGCAGGACGGGCGGGACTGGCTGGAGTACTGGCAGCTGCTCTTCAAGGTGAGAGCGGGATGGGGCTGGGAGACAGAAAAACCCTGCGTTCTTAGGTTTTATGGGTTTTCTCTTAAATCCTCCTGGTGAGTATGTCCTGTGGCTCACAGAGCATCACCTCTTTGCTTCAGGTCACCGTGAAAGACATCGAAGACTTCCACAAAAACTACAAAAACTCGGCGGAAGAGCTGGATGACGTGAAGGCAGCATACATGAATTTCAAGGGTGACATGGATCGGATCATGGAGTCTGTGATGTGTGCGGACTACACGAATGAGCCCAGGATACGGGAAATGATAGAGAAAGCCATTGACTCCGGGGAGCTCCCGTCCTTCAAGGCTTTTGTAAAGGAGTCGAAGCAGAAGATGATGTCCAGAAGAAAGCGGGTAGGTTGCATCAGTTGTTTAGCTTTGAATCTCCCTTGGCAGAAATAAGTGACACTGTTCCCGAGATGTTTGGCACAGGATTGCTGGGTTACACACCTTACTGTTCACATCTGGTCACCTGTGGTCATCGCCCCCCACCCCAAATCATTGCGGAAGGCTTTTCTACTTCTTTATTTCATTATTATACACAACGTCTTATTACAGTTTAGCATGTCCCTGCATTTGTCTACAAAGCTGTGAGTTGCTGGAATTAACAAAAACAAGTAAGTGGTGAAAATGCATTTTGGTTGACTTCTGGCTGGTGTGAAACTGCCCTGGCCTAAATGGACTCTTGAATACTTTTGGACACTTTGTAGAATGTTATATGCCCACCAGTGTAACCTTTAAGTTAATGTAGTATTTACCAAGACAAAAAAAAGTGGGTGTGGGAACAGGGTCACACTCAACACTGTGGAAGAGCAGAAAAACTTCCTGCTCTGCTAAATGGTGGAACTAGAATGGATTTCCTTTGCCCAATTCCTCATCTGTGGCCAAACTTGGAAGCCCTTTGTGCTTTCCTGCAGCTCTTTGTACACAGATGCCCACGAAAGCATTTGGTAACTCCTGTGAGACTTCTCAGATAACATGCAAAATACTTCTTAAAAAGAAATCTGTTTGCTCTTTCAGGCAGAAAAAGAAGCTAAAGAGGCAAAAAAGATTAAAGATGAAATGGGCCTTAGTGGAGAAAATGACTTGCAAGCGCTGATCAAAGTAAGGCTTTTTCTGTTTGTTGCAGATAACTTCGTTACTGGCTTATAATTGTGTTTTGCCTGAGCGTCTTTGATTTTGGATCCTTGCAACTCTTCTGAGTTATGAGGTTAAAACCTGGCCTTGGTGTTATATATGTACTTTAATTTAATTAGAATCAGAGTACACTATGGATTTTATTACCTGTGTCTTTTTAAAAATTTACAGAGTTACTACATATGCACTCAAAATATTTAACTTCTAGTTTTACGCAGTTACACAGGGAGTTTTAATGATGATGCTAAACTTTCTGTATCTTGTATTCCCTGTCTAATATCTTCCAAGATTTCGTGTAGCTCTCAAACTTCAGTATTGGGAAGTTCCAATCTGTACTGGGAAGTTACAAAAGGTTTGAGTTAGGTTGGTGTTCTTTTCCCCCTCCCCAGAGCCGAAGCAGAGATCGAGAGAAGGAAATGGATAACTTCTTGGCCCAACTGGAAGCAAAATATGGGAACAGTGCTAAGAAAGGAGGAAAGAAGACCTCAGCCAAGAAAAGAAAGGCAGAATGAACGGCGTAGACTGAAAAAACAGGTTTCATTTTGTAGGGAAACGTGGATTTGGGAGAATTTCGGGTGTGTTCTGGGCTCCTGTTTTGGACTGTGTGCATTTACTGGCTGTAATTGGGAGGCATGACACAGAATGCCTCCTGAACAAGGAAGACAAGGCACTGCTGTGCTAATGTTTCCAACCCTTGGGGTGCTCTACACTTTAGATCCATGTATGCTATTAATACATTTCTTCTGTAACAAACCTCCTGCTATTTTTAAAGGTCTTTGCACATCAGCTCAACAGGTGTTTTTCAGATATTCCAGTAGTTTTATAAAGATAGTTTGGAAAATTGCAGATTTAATAAATGAGACGTTTGGTTTTTTTTTTCCAGAATTTTGTTTCCCCAGTTTTCTGTATGTTTTCTAAGAAAGCTGTTCAAAACAAGCCAATTGTGTTGATTCTTCTGACTTCAGTCAAGTAAATCCTGCACACTTCCACGGAGGATCATTTTTCAAAGGCATAGGAGCCACGAGGTGAACACTTAGGGAGTTGAAGGCTCTCACAGCTTCAACAACAGCTCCTGGGGGGAAGCCAGAGGTAGATGGTCTCTCTGTTCCCTTTTACTTATCTGCTCTCAAAAACTATCCTGATTCTGAGAAAGTAGAGTATATCATTGTGTTCTATAACACAGGGCTTGAAGGTTACTTTTATTGCACAAAAAAAGTAACAGTCCAGGAGCAGTCCCTGGTGTCAACCATCTGTACAGAAAACAAAAATAGCCTTAGGAGGGGACTGCATTTTTTAAACCCATTGACTCCTCTAGGCTGTAAAACACTACATTATGTTAACAGAAGTCTATTCAAGTTTATTTGTCTGTTCTTGTGACTCTTGTGCTACAGAAAACTCACTTGGTCCCTGAGGAATGCCACAGATACAAATGGGATACTTATCTGCACTTTGCCTGACTTAACTGACACGCTGCACAGTGTTCCAGAAGAGAAATTGTATTTTGAAATGGTTTAGTGAGTAGAGGCCTCTGGTGAGCATCAATTTCTCTCTCTGCAGACTTAAGAGGTTTAAATTGAGCTCAGAGCTGCTTTTTTTTTTTTTTTTCACTTCTGGAAATGCAAAGGCAGGTTAACCCAGTTAGGTTTGCATAGTTCCCTCTTTTTGATTAAAGCATGCTTGGATCAACTGGACCGTGAGCTTCAGTACTGATGAAAAATTGTTAGCTGGTCTGGAGTGGGGAAGTAGGGAAGCCCCTTCATAAAGAACACTGACAAGTTTTTTTTTCTACTATGAACTGTAGTTGGAAGAATAATAAGAAAATACAGGAAAACAGTGCTCTTTAATTGGACTAGAAAGGAACAAATGTTTTTGTGGAGCGTCCTAACTTTGTTTAAATACAGCCAGTGGTTACCTCAGCTTGTTTTTACACTTTAGTCTGGCACTTACTGTTTGGGAGTAAGACCTTCAACTAATCACTTATTTTGAGAAGCTTGTACTTCATGGGTTTTTTGTCTTATCTGAGGCCACAAGGCCAACTCCAGCAAAAGCCTCTGTTAGGTCTGTCACACAGGGCAGACACAGCTCCTAAAAGCTCCATTGCATCTGTGGCTTCTGGAACTCTTACGTTAGAGTGCATAAATCTTGTGTAATTACAGGTATTGTTAGAAAGGGACACTGAGCTATTCTGTGAAATGACCATAAAATGTCTCACCAGGAAGACTTTGAGTACTCTCTGAAATTACTCGTAGTAAGAACTTCCTTTTCACCTGTTCAACCTTCTTCAGTCACTGAGGAAGAGGTAAAAGGTTTTATTATAACTCAGGAAGAGGCAGTGGTGTGCTACCCTTGGAGCTGCCAGGTAGCTGCCTGCTTTGCTGCCTTGGTTCTACACACCTGTGTTCATACCTGCTGCAGCTACCACAGCATTCATCATTTGCCTAAGCTGAGTGCTTGCTTTTGCTAGTACAATATTGCTGTAAACATATTTAAACATATAAATACAATTTTTAAAAAATGAAAATCACTACCGCTTTGGAAGGCCAAGTTAACCTTCCTAAGGGAAGAATGAGCAGGTCCTGCAGTACCTGCCTGTAAGGACATGAACTTGTCACCAGCCTCATGGAAAACAGCACAGAGTGAGTGTTTGCTGGGTTTCCTAGGATTTAGGCTTCACTGGAGTGTATCCACCCTTCCACTGGAGCATCACTTTCTCTGCTGGTAGAAAATGGAATGTTTAAGTGCACCCCTTCTAATCTTTGGCAGCGGCTGCTTAGATTTATATAAAAATAACTATCTGTAAGGAAGGGTGTTTGAAAACTCTTGTGTAAACAACGTTGGTGTTGCTGGGAAGGAGGGGTGGTTCTTGGCTCTCTGGAGAGGGATGGATGGGTGGACGCTTCTCCATGGCACATTAGAGCCCCTGTTTGTTTTTTGTGCCTGATCCACTTCGGCTGTGGGCTTTCACAGAACCACGTGGTGGAAGACCTGACAAACAAAGAGATCAGGGACAGCCTCAAGACTTCGGGAAGGTATGACAGCTGAGTACCAAATACATCTCCTCGAGCTTAAAACTAAAATGTCTTTTTACTCTAACGCATACCTATCAACTGCATTATTTATAACTTGCAAACGGGACAAAGTTTGTGCGAGCCGAGTGGCTGCATTGCAGGGAGCGACTTCATTCCTTGATATTTCACCAAGTATTCATGCCTACCAAGTTTTTCTGCTAATTTAAATTTTTTTTTTTGTCAATACAGCAGTCAGAAAACTCATCTTGCATTTTTTTTGACGGGGGGAGCAGATATTTAATTTCAGTAGGACCCACTCACAACCTTGTTTAAAAACAAGTTACTTCAGTTTTAGTGCCTTTGTTAACCTCAAGTTACTATTTCTGTTCAAGTTGACAACTCCTGCTTTGAAAACTTGGACATTGAAAGGCACAGGGGCTGAGTACATTAAAATTCCTTACTTGATTTAAATATTTGGTGGTAATAAAAACACAAAAACCCCAACAAAATGCACCCAAGTAAACTCTGGAGTAGAGTAGGATATAGCAAGGATAACACATGTATAATGGCAAATTAAAAACATGGATGGAACTTCGAAAAACCTCCCCAATGGAAATTACCTGTAGGAATGTACCCCCGTAGGAAATGCATCCCTGTCCCAAAAGCCTCCTTTGATCTTAGTAAGCCCTGTGACTGCTGAGCGTACCTGAAGCTGTGGATCCTCTCCTTGTCCAGGATTGATTGCTATAATCAATAACAGTGCAAGAACGGCGGCGCTGGGAATCTGGCTGAAAAGACAGTTCAAGTTATTTCTGTTTGCATGGAAAAAAATCATCAATATTATAATGCAACTACAAACTACTTAAACACGTGTATTTGGTAATTGGTTAGATGACAACAAAAGGTCTAAGGGAAGCTTTAATGAAGGGTCAAATCAACTTTAGAAGTAGAAAATACACTTTTCTAATACTTATTTAGAATGATCTCTGGGCCACTTAGAGGCAGTCTTTCCATTTCTAGAAATTGTGCTGTTCCAAAGCAGATTTTGTAACTGCTGAGTCCAGGATGTTCAGTTACACACAGAAACTAATCAAGCACCTATATAAAAGCTGCTGCTGAAATTACAGCTTTCAAAGCCTAGATAAAAATACTTTGTTAGATACAAGAAGGTATTGGTAGAGTAGGTGTTTCAATAAATTAAACCGGGAGTATTTGATACTGAAACAGACTGAACATTGATTGATGTTAATTCTCAAAGCACTCTAATCAGTGATTAAGGATGATCTGGTGTAATTAGCCATGCTTTACCAAGGATGTGTTGGTTGTGTTAGGCCTGGAGAAGGGATCAGGTAAGAACAGCTGCTCCTGGAGCTGCTGGTGAGTGTCTTGTGTCGTGACAGCGTGAGCACGGCTCGAGTTCCCTCGAGGTTTCTGCAAGGACAAATAAGTTATGACTTTTTCTTAGTGCAGCAGTGCATTGAAAATAATTAACCCAGGAATTAAAGCTAATTTTCCAAGTCAATCATTCTATACCTAGTTATAAGGAGGGAAACAATTCCATTGGCATTAATGAGAATTAAGCATGCAACTCTGGGTGATGCTTTTACTCAAACAAGACACAACATTTTTTGTGTATCTGTTTGACTTGCTGTCACAAAACAAATACATTGGAACTCTTGGGCTGGATAATTTGACCAGCAGTGATAACAACTTTAGGTTATTCAGTAATAAAATGAGATTCTTGTGCCTGTTACCGTTTGCCTGTGAGGTCCTCTGGTGCTACCACGCTCTGCCACGGTGGTGGTGGCAATGGGTGGCAGGGGGTGAGTTCTGTTTAGCAGCAGTGGGGAGGGTGAGGTCAGCTGCTCCTGTGCAGTCAGGCTGGAATGCACCATGAAGAACAGAAAAAACACAGTTTGTACGTTTGGCAGGTGGAAATTGTGTAATATTGTCCGTTTCTTTGGCCTTCTTGAGTTGACTGTTCTGTAAGAATACCTTGGAAAAGCTTCAGGCCATAATCTACACTTTAAAAAAGACTTCCCTAGTGCTCTCTACTTACATTTAAAAATGGCTTTTTATAAAGTAGAGATGTCAGTATTTCTTAGATTGACTGAAGCCTGAGGAAAGGGAACAGAAGCATAAAATACTGGAAGGAGAAACACCAGTTAGGAAGGGACAAGGAAAAAGTCTCTCAACAGTATGTGACAAGAAAGCAACAGACTGGATGGGTTTATAGGTAAACTGCAAAACTAAAAGTAAACGACATCAATTTACAACGAGTGGAATAGACAGGTCTATCAAAGCCTGCAATGTTTCCTGATACCCTGTGGTCCCTGGAAATGGTCCCATTCAGTCGGGTCATTGTGCAACATAGAAGTAAGATATTCTAGATGGTTGAGGGGTGATTGAGGGCTCACTAAGAGCCCTATGGTCAGTCAGATAACCTATTTTAACATTTTTATAGTCCAGTCTGGGCTAGGGTAGCAACATGCAGTATGACCTCCAAAAACCGCACACTTTTAAATTTATCTTGAAAACAGGCTGCAGAAAAAGAGCCATGTCAAGAAAGAGATGGTGGTGTTCACTTTGCTTGTAGGGGACAGACTGAGGTCTGCTGCTCCTGTCAAACTACCTGAATATGGGGATTCACGGAATCGCAGCTGGCAGCACAGCGACCACCAGCTTTAACAACTCAGCTTTCTCAGGGGAGCTGTGCTTTAAGGGGCGGTTCCTCTCCTTGCTCCAGTACTCCACGTGCTCCCTGCCCAGGGATGCTCTCCGTGCTCCCTGCCCCGGTGCCCTGCGGGGAGAGGCTGTTTTGGGACGTACAGGCGCCTGCAGGCGTCGTCCCCGGAGCGCGGGGTGCCGATGGGATGCAGGGTCCGTGGCGGGGGGTTCCTCCTCCTCGTGCAGCGGGACAGGGAGGAGGTGCTGAGCTCCAGGGGACGATTTGGCCACATCCCGGTGGAGAGGAGGGAACTCGAACCTGGCCGTTTGTCATCCGGGTCCCTAACAATGACAAAAAATTACAAGACCAAAAGAGACATGGTCAATATGACAACTACTCTGTTACCCAAGTACTCGCTTACCGGTGACTTTAATCATAAAAATACATGGGCAGAAATGACAAGAGTCCATTTTCAACGTAACTATATCAAGTAATACTCTTTCAGAGAAGACAAGTAAACAAGCGGGGAGAAAAATAACAGAATTGCTTTCTCCGGTGGAGGAATTTATCTCCCAAGGTTTTGGGTTGAACCCCTCTCACTGTGAGAGTGCTCTACTTTATTTACAACAGGTGATCTGTAGTTCTTACAGTGTTTTCTCCACTACAGGCAGGTTCCTTTGGTGTAACTGGATTCCATGGATCACCATCAAGCCATTTAGGTTACGCTGAGAACCACTACTCGACCCTTGAGAGAGACTTACCTGAAAATTAAAAAAAATAAGTAAGTAAATTACTGTTTGGCAGAGAAACACACACACATATTTAGACTTCTCTTTTTGGAGAAAAGTCATTAATTTCTTCCATGACATCCAGATGTATACTCGGTTATATTAATTCCCCATCTAAGACAGGGATCTTAACATTTCATTTTTCTGGAGTGGTAGTGCTTAGAAAATGTCCTAATACTTAATTTTTTCCAGCTGAGCAGCTCATTTGCTAATCTTCCAACAATGACTATAATCAGCTTTACAAAAATCATTTTCAGGATATATTCATGTTTTATGTCAAGAACAGGTCTGCAAACTCCCTTTCTGAGATAGAGACTGATCTGGAAAAAACATCAGATTCCACCCACCATAACAAGAGCAAACAGAAAACAGCAGAGCTTTAATCCCATACATACTTGAGGTGTTTTTCTCCTCTTTTTGCTTTTGCGGCCACATCTGGGTTTTGGGCACTACACACACAGTAAGGGGACACAATGGACAGGCAGGGGAAAGAAATAAAGGAGAAAGAAATAAAAAGAAATAAGAAGGAAAGAGTTGAATTAAAATGGAATAAATAGGTAACACTTTGGTGCTCACCACTCTAGGAGCAGATCATCTAAAGCAGATTATACAGTTAAATTCAGTATGTGAGAAAAAACACTGGTTTAGAACTGCACTGAGATTTCTCCCTTCTTGCTGGATGAATTAACTATAAATGTGAGAATGGGATCCCGCACACACAATCCTCAATCTCACCATTTAATCGAAACATGAAATTGTGGAAAGAACTACATCCTTAATCAACAGCCACCACATGGCTGGCATACACAGATATAAAATACCACATTTCAAGGAGAAAAGTAGGAATTAAAACTTCCAACTGAGTAATAACAGAACTTCAGTGTCAGAAAGGACAGCCAGCATTCACACAAAGTCCCAACTAGTTATTTACCTAAACACAACCAGTCTGTTTGCTGAGGTAACACTGCAGTGATTCACCCCCGCACAAAACAACAGCTGGCTAAAAATCCTTACCAGATTTGATGTCACCGAGGGCACTTTTGTGTGTGGCACACGAGGTAACAACGCTGGCAGAGGATCCAACTGCAATGGGCTTCTGGCATCTGCTCGGAGGGTTTCTACTGTTATGATATTTTTCTCATCATCTGTGCAAAGCAACAGGGAATTCCTGTCAATATCGGCATAGCTAGTCATGGACAGTGCTGTGCATCAGAATTTTTTGAGAGAGAGTTCTCTTGGATGATGAATTCTGCGAAATTTTTTGAAGACATGATTCGCACTGTTAGCAAAATAACCTTTTTATTCCCACTGAGGAGATCATTCCCAAATACATCTCTCTCCCATGGCATCTTTGCAATTAGCTGAAATCCCCTTTTGTGCCCTCACTTTAACTATGATCCTTACCAGAGGCTGACCCTTCCCAGTGCCTGCAGATCAGTTCTTCCATGCAGACCAGGACTTCACTCCACACATCATCAAACACAAACGTGAGCACAGAATCCTTCATGCAGGAATAGGGAGAGACAGGAGGAAACCCCACTTTCCGTCTGCCAGAGGACAGTCCCATTTTCCTCTCGTGCAACTCCTCCTCCCTGTAAAAATGTAAGCATTACCTGCACCAGAAACACATTTTCTTTGTCTCCTGTATTCACTTTCAGTTTTCCCACCCACCTCAGTGAGAAATGACTCACACACCCTTGGTCTCCCTATACAGAATGACTATAAATGATACGTCACAAACAATAAATAATTTACCCATGAGATCAAATTCACATTAAAAAAATCAATATTAATAGTTACAGTGCTATTTCTTCATCACATTGTTAGGCTCCTTATCTCATGAGAGCACGGAATCCTGAAGACAAGAGAGTGATATTATTTGTTCCAGCAATGTCTCTCTGGCCTCTTGCTGGTCAAAGCAAGAAACATAACAATTTTAATTTAATGGTCCATGCAGCTAAGTGGCTTTAATTATTAAAACCAATTAAGTAGTCGGGAACTGACAGCACCCTCCAGAGTCCTTACCCAGGCCATATGTTCATATTGTTGGTCTGAATAAAGTAAAGCGGCAAAAAGATAAAACAGTGCTAACTGTTTCTTGACAATCACAAAATCCACTCTTAGTTCTTAAAACTACCACTGGAAAATATCCAAAAAGGTACAATTCCACCCAAAATGCCAGTACAAAACAGAAGCAGCACACTGCTATTGCATAACTAACAGCAGTGAATTTGACATAGTAGAAAAAATAAATGGTGTTTTAACATGTTTTATTAAATACACAGGTTCTTAGTTATGACAGAATGAATTATTCAAACCAAGCACAAAAATGGACTGCATGAAAAATTACCAAAAAATGCCTAAAAATAATTGAGCAAAATGAATTGCCCTAGGAAATGGGTTGGGAGAATTCCCAGTGCCTGGGCAACCTCAGGCCTTTGAAAGTTCTGTAGAGAAAAGAAAAATACATTCATCAGGTATGTGTATCTTAACTGCAGGAACCCCAGGACACTGGAACTATTTTAATATAGAATACCTACACATCTCTGTGGTCAAATGCCAAGTATTCCTCCACTATGCCTTCAGAGAGAATGACTTCCTCTTCCCCTTCATCACTCTCTGAGGAACACAAGGTTGGAGGCTTGGAAGGGTCAGCCTTTTTGTGAGCAGGAGCAACAAAAAGAGTCACCTTCTTGCCAAAAACACTAAATCTGAACAGGTGACAGTTTTCAGAAAACAGAAAAAAAGATAAGTTGTTATTCCACGTCAGATAACTGAGAGACAGCATAGTAGTTAAGGGCAAGCAGTAGCAAGGCCAACAAATTATTCATTACAGTAAAAACTTTTGGTTTGGATACCTTTTAATTCTTGCTAAGGAACCTAAAACTTCAGGAAAAAATATCCAAAGCTAATTAGAAAGCATTCTAAAACATTAATAAAAGCAGTACTAACATAGTGCTTTGTATTTTTTAAGTCCTAGGCAAACTTAACAGATAATTAATAACAAAACCACCTACAATCCATGCATACTTTTAAGAAGTCAGCAGCAGCAAAGATATTTCTATTTGCTGGACAGTTCACTGTAGTCAGCAAAAGCACAGCTACATATTCTTGCTATTCTGAGTGTACTAAATTCAGTTAAAAAGGAAAGAAAAAGAGTGTGGTGTGTTCAAAACTCAGCCTAACAGGAAGGCTGCCCACTTTAAGAAGCACCTTGGTATGATCCAGGCTCACTGCTGGTACTTACTCATCAGAATCCTTTTCCTGTGGTGAACTTAGATCTGAGGGGGCCAAACTGCTCGAGGGGGAGCTTGAGTACCATCCGTACCCTTCGTCTGTGGGGATCACCACCTGCTTCCCCACCACCCTGCCACAGCAAAAGCAAAGGATAAGTACAGCAGAAAACCTTGGCACTACGATAGTTGAAGGGTGTAAGAACAGCAGCAAATCCTAAAAGTTCTTCTGGGAAGCTGTGCAGTTTTCCTGATGACAGTGTCAGTTTTCTGAGAGAATCCTGCTCTGTTAAGGCTAAGTCAGTCGCAAATAGCAACAAACCTCTGTCAAGGAACCACACATGAGGTAACAGGATGCTTATTAATGACAGGCAGGCACATCACCAAAGTGATCCTTTTCTCTGTATCTACCACATACTCGCATAAACCCACCCTGCCACTTGTTTTAAGAGCAACTGTGTGCATCCCTACCCTTGTTGTGAAGGTACTAGCATCAGTCTATTCATAAAATACCTGAGATGAGGAAAGCTGGAGGACCATTGGTGGCATTCTTCCCGCAGCCCCTCAATGTGAACGTTTTCTTTCTGCTCATACAGAAGCTCATCAATTTGTCTGAACATCTGTTGAACTTGTTGTGTGGCAGCTTTATCAAATTCCTAGAGAGGAAAGAAAATACCTTGTGAATAGCATTTTCAGGGGGTTTTCAACTGCTTTTTCTAACAGAATTGAAAAAACAACCATTTGTTTAAAGCTTAGCAGGATTGCATTAGAAAGGTTTTGACTTTAAATAATTTTCTCACAGAGATGATGCAGCCTGCCTTTAAGACTGATGGCAGCCACATAAAAAGCTTACACTGACACAGCAGAAAAACTATTAAAACACTTTGAAATATCCATACTATTACATTAAGTGACAAGGCTTAAAGAAATCAGAACAGGGAGGATAAAATTCAGTGATATTTTAATGCAATGGAGGATTTGTTGCTTCCAGTGTCCACAAACCACAGCAAGACAAAAAGCAATGCAGACTGGTGGGAAACACTGAACCTGAGGGATGGTCAGGTCCTTTGTTACATGCAGATAGAATGGGGACAGTTCTGGGGTCGTTTATAAATCTAAACAGCTCCATCTCACCTCCCAGAAGGCAACAGCACACTTGGTTTTGGTGGATGGAGAATAAAACAAACATTTCTAAAGGAAAATAACGTTTTAGGAGCTTACTATATTTTGAGAAACATGCAAGTATGCAGAAGTTTGATAAACTCACGCCAACTGTCTGAAAGTCATCCAGCCATGGCTGGGGTTCCACAATAAAAGCATTTATAGATAAACTCGTACACTAAATGATTTCCATTTCCAAAATTTTCGGTGGAAATGCAGAATAGTGTAAGCCTAGTGTGTTTTGAACTGAAAGATGGAAAGAGGTAAAAAAGATGTTCTTTCTATAATCACTGCCATGATTTTTTTGACAGATCCAATCATTTTTATTCTGACATGTCTTTGCAGTGGTATTTCAAGTGTCTTTCTATGCTAGATTTGGCTTGGATGATTATGTTCTACTCACGTCATAGCCCCAGGAGAAGACTGAGCTGTCTTCTGTGGAGGTGTCAGCACAACTCTGGCTAGCAGTCTGTGGATCCCCATGATCATCCAATTCCTTATGGATTCCGGACTCCCTGGAACGCACACGTTGAGCCGAAAAAAAAAGAAGCAAACCAGCCCACAATAAACAAAGACAAATCAAGTGTGCCAGTAAACAAAGCCTAGCTGTATCAGAACAGGTGTATCAGGTATGTCGTGACAAGTACCTGGAGGTCTGGCCGAGGTTTTCAGCTGTGGGTGTAGCTGGGCACACCTGAGCCCGTGGCTCTGGCAGTGGGTGATGCCTCAAGGCATGTTTTGGGAGTCCTTGGCTAAAAAAGCAGAAGTGGAACTTGGCATTACTTACAAGAATAAACATTTACAGAGTTCCCAGTAAGTTTTATAGGTTTTTCTTTTCTGCTTCTTAAGGACTGTGCACACATTTATTACTGTTAGAAGGCTAATTCTTGTTGCCAAAGCTTTAGGTTTAAGGTGTCAAAACTAACTCTGGGGTAAATATGGAGTTAAAGGTCTTGGCTTCAAAATCAGTTAAACTTGAATTCAAGATGTTGTGAATTGGCCTACAGCTCCCTAAAAGCAGAGACAATGCCATTATCCCTGTAGATTAATTAAATTGAACTAAATAGAACAAGAGTAAACGAGCCGAATAAGTCAGAACTGACCCAACTCCTGGGTCAGGGGGAAAAAACCAATTACAGGGATGTGATCGCGTTTTGCCACACCGGTGTTTAGCCGGGACCGGGACTCAGGAATCCCGGGAATCCTGGGAACCGTCTCCCGGCGGAGACGTGGGGTGACCGGGCCGTCACGGGGCCCTGTTTGGTGCTGGGGGAGCGCGGGCGGCAGGCCCGGCAGCGGGGCCAGGGGGACCGGGGCCGGGGTGGGGATGGGGACTGGGACGGGCACCGGGCCCGCGCCGGGGGCCGGGGTAGCGGCAGCCACTCACGCCTGCACCGGTTTCCGCGCGTATCGCGATAGCNACCCGGCAACCGGGGAGTGTGAGGGGGACCCGGCAACCGGGGAGTGTGAGGGGGACTCGGCGGCCGGCAACCGGGCCGTGTGAGGGGGACCCGGCAACCGGGGAGTGTGAGGGGGACCCGGCAACCGGGGAGTGTGAGGGGGACTCGGCGGCCGGCAACCGGGCCGTGTGAGGGGGACCCGGCAACCGGGGAGTGTGAGGGGGACCCGGCAACCGGGGAGTGTGAGGGGGACTCGGCGGCCGGCAACCGGGCCGTGTGAGGGGGACCCGGCAACCGGGGAGTGTGAGGGGGACCCGGCAACCGGGGAGTGTGAGGGGGACTCGGCGGCCGGCAACCGGGCCGTGTGAGGGGGACCCGGCAACCGGGGAGTGTGAGGGGGACCCGGCAACCGGGGAGTGTGAGGGGGACTCGGCGGCCGGCAACCGGGCCGTGTGAGGGGGACCCGGCAACCGGGGAGTGTGAAGGGGACTCGGCGGCCGGCAGCCGGGCCGTGTGAGGGGGACTCGGCGGCCGGGCCGTGTGAGGGGGGACCCCGCGGGACAGTGTGAAGGAGACCGGGGGCATGGGAAGGGGGACCCAGGGGCTTCACAGACTCACAGTGTCACAGCATGGGTCCGGTTAGAAGGGAGCACAGGGGACATCTAGTGCCAGCTCCCTGCTCCAGCAGGGTCATCGCAGAGCACACGACACAGGATTTCGTCAGCTGGGTCTGGAATACCCCCAGTGAGGGAGGCTCCGCGCCGTGTCTGGACAATCTCTTTCTGTGCGTGGGGTTGCTGAGCCGCCTGTCCTCTCTCTGCCTCATCCAGGCGAGACCCCGGCGCACATCGGCGGCACCACGCTGTTCGGGGATAACGTGGAGGATGAGTGGTTCATTGTGTACCTGGTCCGGGAGATCACCAGGGAGTTCCCGGGGCTGGCAGCCAGGTATGGCAGGTGCTGTTTTGGGAGGGGTGCGAGGGGGCAGTGCCTGTGCTCTGAAGGTCCTGTCTTAATATTCCCCATCCTTGGAGGTGTTTCCCCATCCCATACAACTTTGAAGTATCCAAGGCCAAGTTTGATGGGGCTTGGAGCAGCCTGGGCTAGTGGAAGTTGTGCCTGCCTGTGGCAGGGGGATTGGAACCAGATTATCTTAAGTCCCTTCTAATATAAGCGTTTCTGTGCTTTTATTGAAAAAAAACCCAGCAGACATGGATTCAGAAGTGTGTTGTTGTGCTCTGCAAGGCTTTTCCTGCTAAGAAACCAATTTCTCCTTGGCCAGGATCGATGACAATGATGGAGAGTTTCTCTTGATAGAAGCAGCTGATTTTCTCCCAAAGTGGCTGAATCCTGAGAACAGCGAAAACAGGGTGAGTAAAACTTCTTTACAGTGGGCAAGGGGGCCACAGTGGCCTTTTATGTACCAGCTGGAGTTTTCTCTTGCACCTCTAGCCAAGTGGTCTGACTGCCTCTGCAAATCCAGAGTGCTGTCTGTCCCTTACTGTTGCTCTCTTCAGGAGCACTCCTATATGCACCTGAACTTCCTAGCTCTGCTAGAGCCACTTGACTTTGTTTTTGTTTTTACCGTATTCTGGAGTGTTTGGGCAAGAGGATTTGCTGCCCTCGGAGTAGGAAATGCTTAAGGCTGGAGTGTTGGTGTCTCTACAAGGATTCAAACTGAGTCTGGTATAGGTGAAATAATGAGCAGACACCTTCACCTGGATATGGATGGTTGCTGGTAGTCATGTCACTGGCAATGGATTAAAATGGGAAATAATTAACTTGGTCATTAGCAAAAACTTATTTAATTATTTTATTATTTTTAATTATTTCGTTATTTTTCCCTACTCCAAGATACTTAAAAAGGATGGAACACAACACAAAAATTGATTGCAAATGTGTACCTGGACTATCAGGCTCATATTTTCCTTCTGAAATAGCACCTGAAATAATGCTTTTTAGTCCCTGTGATATTCTTAAGCACTTAGGTTATGCTGATTCTCCTGAAGCAATTCTCTAGTTGAAGAGAAACTTGCTATTATTGTTAGTAGGAAAACAAGATATATTTGACCAAACTTGTTGCAGTTAAAATAGGGGTTTTTACTGGTTGGATCATAGTCTCTGGCGTCTCAAATAACTTTTGTTTAAAAACTGTGCTGCTTCCTGCAGTGGTTCTCTACTTGTACTGCATACTCTCTGTGTTTAAACACGTGCATTTGTATATGAAATGAAATCTCCCACTGCTCGGTGTGTGACTGTTCCTACCCGGTCTGATGAGAACCTTGCTGCCTGCCAGGTGTTCTTTTACAAGGGAGAGCTGCACATCATCCCGCTGTCGGAGCCTCCGGAGCAGGACTGGGACCTCTCTGCTCCCTGCCCCACAATCCCACAGGCCCTGGCACTGCTGTCCAGCCGCTCCGAGGAGTTCCTGGCCGCAGAGCCCATCAGGGCTGCAGTGAATAAACGCCTCGATGGGTATGTGGGTGCTTTACCTCCGTCCTCTGCACCAGTGGGGCTTGATTCTGTGCTGTCTGGGGTTTAAACATTTCCCTGATAGATGTGATCAGGTTGGTTCCTTTTCAGAAACCAGCAGCTAGAGGTTTTTCTGTGGCCCTCTTGGAAGGAGGGGGATCCGTGTCCTGTAAGCTGTGATGTGAGGGATCTGAAACTGGTTCACTGCTATAATTCCACACCTGACAATGACAAGAGTTACTTTTCCTTCACATCCTTCTTACACTGAAAAATCTGAAAGTTCCCTGATGTTTTTGGGAGCCCTGTGCAGGAGGAAAAAGAGGATTTGACCTAAAATGTAGAACCAGCAGAATTGTCAGAGCTTCAGCTTGTCACATCTGTGTTCAGCCCTGTACTTCGTCTTTTGCAAGGATTTGATAGCATAACTTTTACAGAGTGTGGTGAAGAATACTGCATAGCTGGATATGCTGGTTAAGTTCACAGTGACTCCATCTTACCCATGTGGGGATTCAGTTTTATTAGCCATGTACATTTGTATAAATGTATTACAGAAACAGACATTCTAGGCTTTAGGTTGGCCAAGTTTTAACTTCAGAATAATCTTCTGACCCGTAACACAGGTAAATATTTAAGTGAGAATGGACCTCATAATAAAAAAGGAGTGGTTTAACTTGCAGTACATTTCCTACTGTCAGGAAAATTAATTCACAAACACCAGATGTTTATGTCCAAAAAGGAGACAGAGGAGTCCTGTAACTTTATTCAAATAAAGGGAGAGGCCATGGGGCATTCTCCTGGGGGTCTCTCAGATGGTTAGAGGACGCAGCCTCCTTTTTATCCTAATTCCCAGCAACATTTCCCTCTCTCTTTCCCCACTGGCTGAGGCACTTGAGAGGTGCAGACTTCCTGAATCGCCTAATACAGACCTCCTTCTAGTGTAAACCTCCCTTTTTCTTTTCCTGTAGAATTTATGGTTCCTCCCATTGCTTCTTTCTGCTGCTCAGTATCTGCCTTTCCCTATCAGCAGACCCACAGTTTGTTTGTACAGACAGGTCCCTCTCCTTTCATCAGTCGGTGGAATTTCTCCCATTGTTTCTTTCACCTCTCAGTACCTAGCTTTTACCTGCCAGCAGACCCACAGTGTATTTGTAGACACAGATCTGTCTCATTCCTTTCGCGACACTGTTGCCGTTCAGGTATCCCGAGAAGATGGAGGCCTCGCTGCACCGAGCCCGCTGCTTCCTCCCGGCCGGCATCGCGGCCGTGCTGAGGCAGCGCCCGTCCCTGGTGGCTGCGGCAGTCCAGGCCTTCTACCTGCGGGATCCGGCAGACCTGCGGGCCTGCCGGCGCCCCTTCAGAACCTTCCCTGCAGAGCAGCGGGTGATGGCCCTGGTAAGTGCTCTTCTAAAGCCTGTGATGGCCCTGGTCGGTGCTCTTCTAAAGCAACTTGTCACTTAATTCCGGTCTGCATCTGACAAGGGTTCTGTGGCCGGTGGTGTAAACACAGAGATTTAACTTAAAGCTGCGTGTTTTCTGGTTTTGGTTTTTTTCCTTCTGGCTCTAGGGATGAATTTCCATTGCATTACATTAACAGCTTCTCTGGATTGACGTGGCTGGACTTTCAAAGGGCTGATCACAAGGGAATCGTCTCTGAAACCAGAGGTTGTGATAGTAGTTCCTCTGCTGAAATGCCTGCTGAGTAAATTGATCTCCCGGTGTGATCACAGCAGTTTGACAGCACGGCCAGCCAACACGAGGAGTTGCTCCTAACCACTGGTTCACTCCAAGGCTTTTCACCTTCTCAGCTGTGCTCACACAGCTCCGTGAAAGCTTTTATGAAGTGTTTTATGAGCACTGTCCAAGCACTGTTTTATCTGACGTGTTTTGTTAGAGTTGTACCTCTAGACTCCTGAAAAGAAGCTTCAGAGTCAAATTTTGGACTTCTAGACTGTTTCCAGAATCCCAGCTTTTAATCAAATTTTATTTTAATTGAAAATACACCTTGTTGATGTGAATACAGAATACTGAGGATTTTTCCTAATGTATTTAGACTGACAAAAGCTCATGTTTACTTGGGGAGCATACTTTGTAAGACCTGAAAAGCAGTGTATCAGAAAAATCTAAGGTATATTTTGAATGCAGTCTCATGTATTGCCTCATGTAATGTGGGTGCCTTAAAACACAATTCAGTGAGCCTTGTGGGAATTTGATGCCTGTCCACAACACAGTCACGCTGCAGGGAGTGTTTTTTCTGCTCTGCCTGTTCCAGGTGACTTTCACTCGGTGTTTATATGCACAGCTAGTGCAGCAGAAGTTTGTTCCAGACAGACGCAGCGGATACACCCTGCCCTCCCCATCTCATCCTCAGTACAGAGCCTATGAACTGGGCATGAAACTGGTAACGATTTTTTATGCATTTTGTACTTAGTTTGCCTGTTTATGTATGTCCAGGAAACGGGTCTTTGCCTGCTTGTCCAAAAAAATGTGAGCAAAGTCCATCACACCTTGAGAAACTCTTCTTGTTGCATCTTTTATATACAGGCTCATGGCTTTGAAATTTTGTGTTCCAAGAGCAGTAAAGCAGCTCCTGATGCCAAGAGAAATGTGTTAAGTGGTCCCCTGTGGGAGAGATTCCTCAGGAGCTTGAAGGAAAAAGATTATTTCAAGGTGAAGCAGTGTGTCTGTGGCTTTTAAACATTCCAGGAAAAATACATTTTAGCTCTTGAACTTGTGTAAGCAGTTGCAGCAGGGCAAGAACTTGAATCCTTATCTCTGTTAAATGAATTAATGTCTTTAAAGGAGACATGTGCAGTTTGTTCCCCTCTGAAAGTAATTTATTTTGGAAATTAAAAAGGAAAAAGCAAGATTTGGGGATTCATTAATTCATCTGAAGAAAGGGGAGAAATACACTTGAATGAAGAAAACCACCATATGGTTGTGTGAGGTGTAACTGATTTCACTGGATTACATTTCATTTGCATGCCTCTAGAATTAAATATTCTTCAAGATCTCTACATAACAGCATTGACCTATTTGGGCCCACGCAGGCGTAATTTTTGTGTGTGTGTGGTTTTTGTGAATTCTGGGGGTTTTGGTGTGGTTTTGGGGGGTTTTTTTAAAGATGCCTTTGACTACTTATTTTAAGTTTAAAAATTGGATGGAAATTGAATACTTGAAGGCTATAAAATTGGACAAGCTCTATTGAAATTATTAGGTTAAAATACTTTATTATACTTTAAATATAGGAATGCCCCTTTCCTGTGTTCGGTTCCAAGTGTACATGGCAAAGAGGCTTTACTTGTTTTGGTTTTCTCAGCATTTCTATGTGACAAATAGTCATCCTTACGAAGCCTGTGAAAAGGAAGGGGAGGGAGAATTGTTTGGATTCATTGCTGTGACTTGCATTAAATAGGGAGAAATGGAAGGATCTGCAAAGTACCTGGAACTGTTGCATATGGCAGAAGATCACTTCCAGCAATCTGTTGCCACACCAGAAAGGTAAGAGCTACTTGAAATCCACAAGTGTCATGCACCATGCCTACAAATCCTCTAACTTACCTTTAAAATCCTTGTTACAAAAAACCTGAACCCTTTTCTCCATTGTACATTTAACATGGGTGCTGTGGCCGGGACATACAAGTACTAATTCCTCTAGAATACTCCACTAGTAGAAGTTCTTGCTTGAGTAACTATTTATCTTGGTTTTGTGAAATGCTAAGCTCTTCCAAGTGGGTTAAAAGGTGACTGAAAAGCATTTTTTGCTTGGTTGACTGTAGAAAGTGTATAAAAGTTTCATTGAAAAGCAGTCCCAGTGAATAATAAATACCGAGTAATCTGTCTCCTTTACTCAAGACAGGCAGCTGGCTGTAGATTTATCCAAAAGATCAAATCCAAAAAGTAAATCACTACAAAAATATCTGAGGCTTTGCCAGCTCATAATATCCTGACTGTTAGTTTTTTGAGTTTCCAGTCTGTGCTGTATGGGATCTGGCAATCTTAATATTTACCAAGGCAGAATAAACATAAAGAAAAAGAGCCATGACAAATGGGCTTTGGAGCCATCAGCTAGGAATTGCAGGGACTGGCTGTCCTGTTTTGGCCAATACTCTGTGTAGTACTCTGGTACTTCCCCCAGTTTCATTTCCCTTTTTGATGTGTTTGCACAGAAGGAAGAATGAAGAATTGGAGTGAAAAACTGAATGTAGAGTATCTGATCCCATTGAAGCCATTTCAGTAAATAGAATTTTTTTTTCTTCTAGCTCTGTTGAAGTGAGCCCAGGTGATGAAATCTTGACACTGCTACAGACAACATCCATTGATTTGAAGGAATTGGAGAGAGAAGCAGCTTGTCTTCCTCCAGAGGATGGTAAGCTGGATGTGGGGGAATTATTCCTATTACAAATGATTGATTGTGAGGGGAGCAGGGGAATGTTGACAGCTGTGAAGGGAGAGCCAATCCAACCTTCATTAAGACTAAATACTGGATTGGTTCTCCCTTTTTGGAGTAAGCCTTTCTTCCTCCATTTAGTGGCCAAAGGATTCTCAGTGACTAGAATGGTATCTCCTAGTTTGAAGCTGCATGCAAAGCAGTTTTCAAGTAGTGAAATGAAATCTCCACTCTCTTCTTCTCAGCCTCTCACTGCCTTATGTCCTGTGTGACCCAGGATCAGCACAAAAACTTAGCAGTGCAAAAATGAGCTGCAAAATGGTTGCAGTACTCTCAGTCATTTGGTTTGGGCCCTGTGGGCCAGCAGGCTTGTGCAGAATAACAGATCTGTCCTGTGTTCTTTCAGATGACAGCTGGCTGGATATTACACCAGATGCTCTGGATCAGATGCTGAAGGAGGCAAGAAATGAGTCCCTTCCTTCCACAAATGAGGAACAGGAAAAATACGACTTGGAAACAGTTGCCGAGAGCATGAAGGCTTTTGTGTCCAAAGTCTCCTCACACGAAGGAGCAGAAATGCCATGGTAGTAGCACCTTGAGTTTGGGGTCTGGTGTGGAATGTTGCACTCTGCTGCAGGCCTTGGGTTGGTTCTTTAATGCGGAGAATAAGAGTTTGAAGGTGTTGTGCTGAGCAGAGACCTGAAACAAACCATAGCAGTGAATATGGACTTGCTTTTAAATCAGCTTGGTGAGCACTCTGACGCTGGTGCAGGTTAAAGTGCTGGAAGCTGAGCTGCTCTCTGTCACTCAGTTTGATTTTGTGGTCTTCAGAATTTTTCTCTGTCATTCCAGGAATTCCTGCACTCACTGTTTCATGTCTAATCCATACAGGCTTCAAACTTCTGGGCGCTTCCAAGTTCAAATGTCCCAACTTCAGTCCTGGCTTGAGAGAAATCCATATGGCTTGTGCCCATGTCAGGCTTATGCAAGTATAAAAGCTTTATTTATTTATTTTTAAGTATTTTTATATTTCAGGTCATCTGATGAATCCCATGTTACCTTTGACGTGGATTCTTTTACAAAAGCACTGGACAGAATTTTAGGTGAGATTTCTTCTTTCTTTGAAACAAATCCCTGCACTGATTTCTTTGCTGTTGTACTGACACAAAGTAATTCTTAGGGGCAGACTCGGAGGAGCTGGATTCTGATGATCTGGATGAAGAGGAGGAGTTTGATTTCTCAGATGGGGATGATGAAGACTTGGATGCTGGAAATCAAAGGCAGGACCAGAAGGTGTCTCCCGAGGAGCTTGTAGGCAGTCTCAAGTCGTACATGAATGAGATGGACCGTGAACTGGCACAGACCAACGTTGGTAAAAGTTTCACCACCCAGAAGAGAGGGGTGAGTATGCCTTCAGCTATAATTTGTAGCATAGTAATTTTGAAACAGGAAATACGTTGAAAGTGGCCATTCTGAGTAATGTGATCAGAACTTTCCCACGTGCAAGCAAAGTGTGCTGTAGTTGCACCATAATACATATTTTTCAAACAAAAGCTACCTAAGCTTTGAATTTGCACATCTTTTCCAAGACTTTCATTTCCCTGGTTTTAGTAGTAGGGCAAGCAGCTGCAGCTCGACTTTTGAGTTCCTGTAGTAGATTGCTCCTGTAGGAAGCTGAGCCAGGACTCAGCAACACTTTCTGTCCTTCTCTTGGAACTTAATCTGTGTGATGGGCAGTGATAATTTTTAGCTGGCGTGAGCATTTGGTGGCTGAATTCCTGTCTGTCAGGACTCTGGAATGTACTGGACTTTGTTGGCTGCAGAATTGGTTTTTTTTGTTTCTTTTCTCTTGTGGTTTGCCTTTTTTTTTCTTAAATCTGCTCATGCAGTTTGATAAAACTTTCTCTTCGTACTCGCTGCAGGCAAGTTCTGTTGAAGCAGCCACATCTGCGAGTGCTGGCCCTGATTCTGGAGCTGAGGATGCTGAGCTGGCACCAGTGGATGTGGACATGAACCTGGTAGCAAACCTGCTTGAGTCCTACAGTGCCCAGGCTGGCCTGGCAGGACCCACCTCGAACATTTTACAGAGCATGGGGCTGTATTTACCTGAAAACACAGATCTCACTGGCTCGAGCAGTCGAGCAACGCAGTGAGGGACTTTTGACAAGACATGGCTGATGGGAAATGAAGCACAGACAGATCAGCAGGATGTGGAAGAAGAGGCCAAAGGTTTTAATTTCAAGCATTCTGTTCATTATGTGTCACTTTAGAAGTGCAAAGTGAATTTACCTGGAAAAGCCTTTTGTTTGGACACTGTCTTGAATGGAAATGAGGTTTTCCCAGTGCTAACACATTTTCAGAAAACTGAAAAATGATGTCATGACTTGAATGAAACTTTTATTACAAAGCCTCTCTTCTATTTTTCCAATCAGTGATCCAATTTGCCACATTTCTAAAACATCCTTTCACTCATTGCTAAGTGCTTTCAATATCTGGAAAGCAGTTCTTGTTCTGAAAATGCTGCTACCTTCAGGGGGAGGTTGGGCAATACCATATTACAGGAAGAGTCTCGTGGATTTGGGAACTCTGGTTAAATGTTCGGGAGACATTTAATCCTTCCCAAAAGTATGATGCTGCATTGTAAGAACTTCTGATAATTACTGTAAGAGCCTGTTCCTTATTAAGCAGAAGGATTTGAAGAGTAACTGGATCAAATTTGTAAATACTGGCCACAAGTATTTTTAAAATTTATTTCAATAAAAACAGAAATACAACTTCATTACTAATTTTTTTAAGGTATGCATAACTTCCTCAGCACAGTATCAGAAGTTCTTGAAGTGAAAGCATTTTCATAATTGGTCATTTTCTGAATTCCATTATTGCTGAATGTTGGTATCATGCCAGCAGTAGCTGTATGTGAGCCTAGGCTGAACAGTTTTGGGGTTTTTTTCAGTGAAAATGTGGCTAGAAGGCATGCAGCATGTTGCTTTCACATGGAAAGAAAAATCTATTCTAAATATGACAACTTTAGTTTCAAAAAGACAAATTTGAAATAGGTAGAAATTATTGATTTACAGACAGCAAGAACACAGCCCTGGTGGGTCCAAATCAGCTTCTTCATTTTTTCTTTATTTTTTTTTTCATTCAATAATATCTGCCATTGATGTTATATAATTTAGTTTGTCAACAGTTCAGGGAGAATACTGGCAGGTTGTACAGGGATTAGAGATGGACAAAAAGAGTTGGGAAGTGTAAGGGTTCTGCTAAAGTTCAAGGAATTTGGGCTGCTGAGAGGTGAGGAAGACTGCAGACTCAGACAGATCTGTGCTGGAAAAATTGAGTTAACAGAAGTTTTTGAATCTAGACAAGGATAATGAGCAGTTAGTGGTGGAAAACAGAGGTACTTAAACCTTGGAAAGGGTTTGTGTTTGAACAGGGAAGGTAATTAACACTGAAACTACATAAAATTCTACACTTTATAACTGCATTTCAAGAACATGTTCACATTTAACTGTCATGTGGCCTGTGCTATACAAAAGGTCAGAATAGATTGAAGGACTCTTTTAGTATGTGAGGAAAACTCCTAAGCTAAGGTTCAGAACAAAGCTGCTCTTTGGAAACACTTGAGCTGATCTTGCTGCTTGGATAATCTCACTTTTCCATCAGTGGGACTGTGATTTCTCTGGGGCTGTGCTCAAGCCAGCTATTTAACATTTGTTCAGCAGCTTCACAGTGGAGACCTTCAGGACTCTGGAACTGCTCTCAGGAGAGTTTGCCATCGAAGAATAAGCATTTCCATGCTGCCTCTTCCCCTGCTTTGAAGTAACACACGAGGCATCTCTGCTTTTAATTTTGGGAGTATTTTTAGTGAAGGAGGCCTGATGGAATTAATTAGGGAAGACAAGTGCAGTGTGGTTCCCTTTCAGCAGATTGCTATCGGAGTATATTCTGAAGTTTAACTGGCATTGCATTCCAACACAATTTATTCCCTTTGCTCACTTGAGTGTCTGCCTTTTGTATAGCCTCGTTCATCCTGGAGCTCCTGACCCTTCCCAAACACGTGGTTTTCTTGTTTGTGGCTTGACCTCTGCAGCCCCAGTTCTGAACAGTGTAGTTGTTGACTGGTCCATTTCAAGCAGGAAAACAAATAATGGTTCTTTCATCTTCCATCTATGAGATCAAAATTAACCCCAGGGAACACAGAGACCTTTAACCTCTTAAAACTCTCCGAACACCTGGGCAGCTCGGCTGTTGCCACTCTTCCCACTGGTAAGTTTTATGGGATAGCCTCGGGAGTCAGCAGCCCTCAAACCCTTCTCCTGCAAATCAGCTGGTTTTGGGGTTCTTGTGGTGTAAGAGGGTGTCAGCCTCCTCACTGCCATGGAAGATCATCTCCCTGCAGCACACTTGCCCCCTGACCCTCCTTTCCAATGCTCCAACACAGGAATAATAATCTCCAGGCATGTGGTAGTTGCAGTGGTGGAAAAGCCACATTTTTAAGGAATGTTTACACAGCTCCTGCTTGCAGCTGCGTCTCTAACTCTCTTATATGAGAAACTGGGTTTTGTTTTCCATAGCAGTGGGAGTCAGGGCAGGCCCTTTGTACCACCTCAGGATCCCCTGGGATGCTGCAAAGGCTGCAGCAGCAGCTGCCCTCCCTGTGGCCATTTATGTCTTTGGACTGGAACTCAAAAGCATCTGTTCTGGCAGAGCTGAGGTGGGAATTTCTTTTGCCAGCTTTCTTTATTCCCTTAGGAGAATTCCCTTCCAGAGAGGGATGTGAGGTCTTTGGGGGCTGCCAGGGCTATATGAGCTCTTGGCGTTACGGGGGCTGTCAGGGATTTGAGGCTTTTGTGGGGTATGGGAGCTTTGAGGGCATTGACAGGCAGGACTAAGTGATTGACAGGTGGGATCAGCCTATCTGATTGATTGACAGGTGGGACTAGGAGTGATTGAAAGGCAGGATCAGCCCCTCGGAGGGATTGGTTTGACGAGTGATGTTGAGGGGCGCAGCAGCCCCAGGTGTGGGCAGTGAGGGTGAGGAGGGGCAGGACAGCCCCAGGTGTGGGCAGTGAGGGTGAGGAGGGGGCAGGACAGCCCCAGGTGTGGGCAGTGAGGGTGAGGAGGGGCAGGACAGCCCCAGATGTGGGCAGTGAGGGTGAGGAGGGACAGGCCCTGTTCAGGGCTGCTTTTAAGGCTACCCAGGCACACCGACTGCAGGTGGTCTCTGGTGTCTCCAGGACCGATGGTGAGAGCATCTTGTAGGGGCTGGGGAGCACCTGGGTGTGGAGCACGGCTCAAGGAAGGTGCTGAGGGACGAGCCCTGGGCCAAGGAGCAGCGCAGGTGGGGGAAGCAGCAGCTGAACAGGTGGGGCAGCACACGAGGTGCAGGAAGATCTTTTCCCTCTCTCCGTTCCATTTTATCTTCCTTACTCTTCCGCAGTCCCCTCAATCCCTCCTCAGTCACCCCAGAAAAGTAATTTTTTTCCCTGAAGAAAAAAGGGTTTTAAATTCAGGGAAACCCCTCCTTTTCCCTTATTGTTTGTATTTAAACTGGGGGAATCCCCATTCACCTGCAATATTAAGGGTATCAGTTGAAAGGAACCCTGCCTATTCCATTATTTTAAGGGTATCAGTTGGTGGGGAATCCCCATTTTCTCGTTTAAATAGAAGGGAAAACTTTTATTATGTGATTTTATCTGTTTGAATTGAGAGCAAACCCTCCATTTTCATCATCTTTAGATTTAAATTGACGGGGAATCTCTGTTGTCCCTCATTTTTTGGGGTTTAAATTGAATGGAAAGCCCCATTGATTCTATCATATGAGGGATTTATATTGGGGGCAAAAAAAAGGTAGGGCAGAAAAAGCAGCAAAAGAAGGGTGGGGGGGAAAAAAGGGCAGAGAAGGGTGAAAAAAACAGAGCCTCTCCTTCAGTGGATCAATGCTCCCTGATGGATATTCACAAGGGTATGAGGCTGGGAAGTGAAAAGCAAAGCTACTGTGAAGGTAAAGTTCAGTTCATTCAGAGAAATTACAATAGGTCACTTGACCACTGTTACAGGTAGGAAACAGAAAATGAGAGATTTCCAGTAAAGTCTTTGTCATTTGGTGGGAAAAAGGAGTAATGATGCCCAGTGGCTGCAGGGATCGCAATCTAAATTAGTTCGGACCAGATTTTGTTTTTGTTAATTGGTGAGGGTTATTAACCGTGCCTGCAGGTATAAGGCCAAATAGTTACAGTTCTGGAATATATTCTAGTTTAATCTTGCTGTTCTTTGTGCTGCATACTCCCAGCAGCCATATTTAACTATCATATGATGTGTGAATTTGCTTCTGTCCCTATCCCAAACCTCATCTTTCCTGGTTTTCTGCTTCTTTTTAATATGCTAGTAGAACTTCCATGTCCCTTTGCAGTATTCCATGGATAGAAACAGTGGGACTCTCCATAAAGGATGCTACCTACAGCTGAGCACAGGGACCAGTGGATGTTACATCAGCTTTCCATCTGTTGCTAGGTGGAAAAGTGAGCAAGATCTAGATGGGAGCTGAAGGCTGGGGTAGCTCAGTTTGTTCGAGCAGTGCCTCAGACTGAACTCAGGAATTGTACTTGTGTAATTACAGGTTGTTCTGACAACCTGTCTGCTGCAGCTGCCAGAGGTGAGCTGCTCATTGGAAAATGTTTGCTGACAGACAACTTCTACAAGGTCAGGTTGTCAGGGCACTCCACTGAGTGCTTGTGTCCTCTCAGGCCAAACATCAGGCTCTGTGTGTGTCCACAGTGTCTTGCAGCCTGTTTTAAGGTGAAATAATTTCTTGATGTAAGAGCTGCAACACCGGAGTCAGACTTTCTGCCACCCACGGTGGATACCACTCTGGACAGGGAAATGTGGACTTTCCACACAGCAGCAGAGCAGCCCCAGCAATGGAAGAGCACTTGGTAAGTGAATTCTCTACCCAGACTGTTTCCAGGTAAGATTCTTTTGAGGAGTCAGAGGTCAAACAAGTTGTGTCATGAGGTTTGGTTGCTTTAATCCTCTGCTGGCACCAGTTAGAGATCAACATGACTTTGATGTCCTCCTGCTTTTGGGAGGTGGGTGTAATGCTGCTCTGAACCTGCCTGCATTGCTAACCAATAAGTTCTTTCTGATTAATCTGATGAATGCTATCATTCTATATCCTGCTGACTGGTAATACCTGTGAGCAACTGGGCTGTGATGCCCCAGGCCAGCTTTTCAGTGCTGGGTCTTGCTGTACATCCCTAAAAGCAGCGGGGTCTCTGATTTATAGGAGCCAAGTGTTCCCAAAGAGGATTCAGTTCAGGGATGCATTCTCAAGAGAAATATGTCGCTCTGTCCCTTTTATCTGCCTGGTACCTTTTCCATGGGAAAGCCCTGCTGTGTTTTGGTGAGGAAGCATCTGTCAGGAATTGCCTGTTCCTTTTTCTAGGTCCCTTGCCTTCATGGAGCATGTCCTGTCTTGACTGCACTGAGTGTCATTCAGGCTTCAGACAGATTTCTGAGGCAAATGCAGGTGAGGACAATGTCTCTCACCTTGTTTTTCTGTCCTGCTCACAGCTGGGTACTGCCTGTCATCATTCCTGCTTGCTTAACATCAGGAATGGAGGCCACCAATGTTTCATTACTGAGTCTAGATTAAGGATTTTATAAAGCAGTTTGAAATGTGATGCTTTTCCAAAAGATGTGATGTGATTATTATATTGTAGTTGTTCTAGCTCTACCAAAAAAACCCTACTTGAGTAGATTGAAAAGATTTTCTCTTACTGGTAACTAAAAGGAACATGCAGATGTTTAAAACTTATTAAGAGGTGAGTCACAGAAGTAAGCAAATAAGAAAATAGTGTTGTTTTTCCTTTGTTCCATGTGTGGGTATTTAAAAGCACTAAGTACATCGAGCTGGATGCAGGCTTGGGCACATTAGTGAACCACCTAAGGGTGAGCTGGCAGGGCTTAGGGACAAGTGGGAAGAAGGATGAGAAGTGGAAATATTTTGCTGGCAGATACCTAACTCTTCAATATCTTGTACTGCAGAGAAAGGGGAGGAAGGAGTGAGGCTGAAAATAAAAATGGCAGATTCCAGAGACAAGAGGGCAAGAGATAAATCCTGGGGGCCAAAAATGGCATGATAGGAGAGAAAAGTAGAATGAACTGTTATGAAGAGAGGTAGTGAGCCGTATTTCAAAGGAAACTGGATGCAGGGATGCTGCAGCTGAGGGGTGTGGGGGCTCCTGTGGTGTGTCTGGTGGGGCTGGAGGGCAGGGAGCAACGCCCTTGGCTGTACCAGAGCACATTCCTACCAGGATGACCGACAGAACTCACATCCGTGAGAGATGTGCTCTGACACGTGGGGTTTATTGACTGAGGGTTAGGGTAGGAGGGGTGTTCACACATGCCACCGTGGCCTGAAAGAATCCCCTCCTGAAGTAAAAGTAACCTGAGTGAACACAGTGTGTCTCAACAGTGTGAAAGACTTCCTTTTTTACTTACTGGTCAGGTGCCAGGACTGCAGGTTTTTATTGCTGCTCAGCTGCAGTGAATCCCAGTGGTGGCAGTCAGTGATACATCCCTGTTCCCCCTTCAAGCACTGGCTTTGCAGCTGTGGCATCTGAGCTCTGACCAAGCAGGCAGAAAGGACTGTCAGTCTGAATCAGCAGCAGATCAAACATCCTTTCATCTGTCTCTTTCACTAAGTTTTCCTTGCCCAGATGGTCTCCTTGTTGTTCTTCCTCCAGAGAGGTGGTACCATTTCATCAGTAAGATCAGACCAGCTCCCCAGGCAAGCCACAGACTTTGGCCTCAGGGCAAGAGGCTCTGCTCCTTTCAAGATTTTTCTCTGTTGTAAGTGAAGCTCTTGTAGTTCCTGTCATCTTCGCATTATCTCTGCTCTTCTAAAATGCTTATGTGTAGGTTTTGCTCTTCCCCGCTCTACCACCAGGTAGCTCTGTTCTCTCTTTCTTGGGACAGAAGTAACTGTCTTACCAGTGGGGAAAATGTAGAAGCCTATTTAGCATTTGCAAAAAAAAAAAAAAAAAATTGGAGGTTTTATATGAAAATGGAAAATTGAAGGGGAAGAGAGAAAAGAAAGGGAGAGCAAACAGGCAGTGGCTTTTCTTTTGGTTTTTGATAGCTCTCCCAGATCCATATAAGCACAGACACTGCAAAGTGCCAGTGTCCCTTTATTTTTGTTCTGGGAAAAAGGGTGCATTCAATATCCATCCAAGATGGAGAAAAACGGAGGAAAATGGGACATTGGTGCCATGGGGTCAGTGACAGCTGGTCACACTAAGTCTGATGCTTTGGAACGAAGAATTTTATTGTACATTTACTGCAAGTCATGGGATCTCAGAGGTGATCCACTGTACATGGGACTGTCAGATCAGTTCAGAGCCGGCTTTGTAGGTCAGTGTCTGAGTGCAGGAGTGCCAGCAGCGTGGTGCTGTCCTCACTGTAACACAGCCCTTGCCTCCAGGGACTTTGGAAGCTTTTCTGTTGAGCTTTCACAGTTCTGGTGGAATCACAGACTCGATGAAGCCCTGGCTAAGCTGTCTGGGTGCTCTGCTGCTGAACCCACTCACAGATCAGCTGGTGAGCAACGGCCTGTTTGGGAGGGAACCACGGTAAAAAACTACCATCTTCTTGCTTTGAAGATCTGGGCTCTCTCTTGAGACCCTCCACAATTTCCTCCAGGCCAAACCAACGGGCTTCCTCCAGTTCCAGGCTGTCCATACTGATCTGGAAAGAATTCAGAGAGCATCAGTTCCTTAAATCAGCTGTAAATGCGGGCAGTGGTACCTTGTCAGTTCTTGCTTCCACAGAGCCCCTATGCTGGAATGCCCAGAGAGCTACATCCCTGCCTGAATTAAGCACTGATGCCAATCCAGCAAAGGAGATATTACTGTGCACCAGTACTTGTGCTGGTTTCCTCAGGGAAGCCACAAATCAGCCCTGCTCCATCATGGCAAAGCACCAGTGGCTGAGCACAGTAATTAACATGGCAGAATCTGCATGTTCTATGGCAAATGTGTGAGGGAACCTCCTCTGCTAAGTTCAGAGGGGAAAATACCGGGGTGTTGGGTTCTGGGCTTGTATATGTAGTGACCCGAGCAAAAGCTGGCACCTTGCAACAGAAGATGATGGGATTGTTTCGGAGTTTGTTCTGCACTTGCAGAAAAAGCCAATGGAAAATTGCATTTAAGGAGGGTTTGTTGCTCTCCTAACTAAATTCTGAGGACTGAAGGAGATTTCGCTACCCGAGGCAGGCAGTGCAATACCTCAGGGAGCCTGAGCCGCTCACCTCAGCCCGCTGCGCTCCCACCAGGGCGTGGCAGGCGATCATTAAGGAGCTGCTGGGGAAGGGCCAGTGCTGGGAAGCCGAGTAGCGGAGCGACTCCACCTCCAGCCCCACCTCTTCGGCCACCTCTCGCCGCACCGTCTCCTCCACGTTCTCACCTGGAACCAAGCAGAGTGAGGCAAGGACGGCCCGGCAGCAGACCGCAGGCACGCTCACTGCCACACGCCGGAGCTCCGGCCGGGCTGACCTGGAAACACTTGTTGGAGGGATGCTCCATAAATTCATCAGCCTCTGATACACACAGGTACCAGACACATTTTTGGTCCCATCTACATACAGATGGTGGACAGAACAATTTTAAGCCGTTTTCCCTCCTGTAACAAGAGGTCTGTATTTTTTTTTCTAAGCCAGACTGGACGAGCTACAGAATGGATTAAAAAAAAGATCAGGGGTTATACCCTGGCGAGTTTAAAGCTTATGTTTACCATCAGGGACTAGAACAACTGCTAGACACCTATAATAACCATTCCCTTCAGACACATCACAGCTATTTTGAATTCTGTGCACACGGAAACACTGATCTATTTAGATCTAATGTTTGTCCTGGCTATCACAGAACCACAGACTGGTTTGGGTTCAAAGGGACTTTAAGGATCATTCAGTTCCAACCCCCTGCCATCAGCATGGACACCTTCTGCTAGACCAGGTTAGTACAAGGCTTACCCAGCCTGGCCTTGAACACTTCCAGGGATGGGGGCATATGGGGATGGGGACACAGATCACCTGTGTGTCCATCCTTGTCTGCAAACAGGGTTTTGGCTGATGTCCCTGCAGTCTGTCCCCACACCCTGCATGCCCAAAGCCACTGTGCTGGATCAGAACTCACTTACCCATGTCACAGAAGCCTGACAGAGCCGTGAACATCCCCGGAGGAAACGAGGGCTGTCGGGCGAGGAGGCACCGGCTCCCGTCAGACACTAGAGTGATGACCACTGGAGACATCTGGCAGATGCACCACAAAGCAAAGGAAGAAGTTCAGACAAAACAAGTTAAGTGCAAATTTTTGCTTTTCCTGGCTGGTGGAGGGTCACTGGCTGACCACTAAAGACAAAGTACCCAGCTGCACAGACATCCCTTTTCCTGCTTCCCCTCGGGGTGCCCAAGGCAGTGGCAGTGCTGCCACGGAGCCCCGGGCCCCTCACCTGTGGGTAGTAAGTGACTCCACTGGCGTGGCAGACACGCTTGCTGCCAGACAGGTTCTTCTGAGTGGGATGCCCAGTTTTGCTGCAGTACTGGTGGGAATCGTGCCACCGGAGAAGGGACTGGGCCTGCCAACACGGAGGAACACAAACCTTATTTATACCTAGGGAGAAGAAATAATTCAGAGCAGTCTCCCTGAATAATGCTTTGCATGCCGTTGTGGGGATAAACTCTGATGATCTTTGGAAGCCTCAGAAAGGTAAATGAAGTATGGGCGGTGCTTTGAAAAGTGGCAGATTCTGCCATCCATGTTTCCTGCTTCTAAATTTGAGTATGTTTGGGGGAGGTGGGCAAGAGCTGTTGTTTATTGGGACATAATGGGAGTTGTAATGGGAACTGGGCTATTCTAGAGTCTCCAGCCCTGAATATCTTCTTGAAAAATAGCCCAGGCATCACAAACATTATAGAGCAGGAAAGGAAACACAAGCTGTTTCTCCTTACGGGTCGGGACAGCTGATTTTCGCACACAGGCCTTTTCTCAGACCTTCCAAACATGGGGCATCTGCAGAGTACCAGCTTGTAAGTGAGAGGTTTTAAACAAGCAGCTCTGAGAGAAGATGTGTAAGTTTGTTTGTGACATCCAGTTTGCCTGATAGTTGTTGAGCTGAGGATGAACTGGGATTGCTGGGACAGCTGCTAAGGTCAGCACATGAACATACAGCAGGCTGATGCCAAATGGCATAAATTACTGCAGTCACTTTTAAGTTACTTGTCTGTTTCTCTTTCCCTTGCATCTTTCTTTTGGGACCACAACTTTGGGAAAACTGGTGTAATTTACAGTGTGTCTGTACCTAGGTTCCTGAAAGTGTACAGTAGGCACGTCTACAATATTAGATCATAAAACAATATGGGAGATGAGGAGAAGGGTTGATGTTAGAAATCACAGCTTCTTAAAGTAAAAAGTCCAATACCGAAGCCAGCAAAGGACAATCCTTCCCATCCACTACAAAGAGAGCCTTTCGTAAGTCAGTGAACGATCCCTGGAGTTCTGACTCAATGGCTGATTTATCCAAGGCTCCTGTTAAAAAAGAAAAAAGAAAATTTGATCTCATGATTTTCAGCTATTATTTCTATTATTCCAATTACATGCTCTTTGTTGTTCCAGTGTACAATTTCTGGGGGTTGCCATGGAAGTGAACCACACCAGGGGTAGCATTCCCAAATGTCAGTAGCCTGCCCCCAGCCCACCTTTACTACCACACACAGCACAGGAGCAGCAGTGCAGCTCGTGGCCGTGACCTGCCACGCTCATCACAGCTCCTACAGAGACTCTGCCCAGCCCTCCTTGGCAGGACAGGTTCTCCCCAGGACCAGGGATGCTGCCCTGGCAGCACCTCCCTCTCAGTGCATCCAGCTGGTGCTGGCACGGATGGAAGAGGAGTCATCCCAACCTAAATCCAGCGCGAAGTGCGGTCTGTGCTCGTCCGAACAACTGATCAGCACCGACTTCTCTAGCCACTGTTGGGCCTCTGGGAACTTCTCCAGAATCCGTTTCATCTCTAAACAGCAGGGAAAGGGGAGGAGAAAGCTGTGATGGAAGCAAATCCATGTAACTGTGATGCTCTCTGGATCTTCAAGGCACAGGCAATCTTGGCTCAAGGCAGAATGCCCATGTGTGAAAGGGGACCAGACAAGTGATCCCACCCAGGCAGAAACCTAAAATCTGGCTTTCCTCCTAAGGTGTAGGAAGATTAGAGCATGTCAGGCTAAAGGTCCAAGTGTTGTAATGCTTGGGAAGCAGCTGTCCATTGGTTTTGTCCTGCACCAGCCAAAGCCTTTTTTCTCAGAGAAAAATTTTCCTACATTACACCCAAAAAAATCTTTGTCAGTAAGACATTGCTTGTTTTCCTGCTAGCCCTCTCTCTTCAAGAGGCACAGTCCCAAATATTTAAACCTGATCACCTCAGAACAGATGAGGTTGATACCATATCTGTGCCTCTGTTTCATTTTGGCTGGGTGATCCACAAGGTGTTTCTTTCTGGGTGCACTGATTTCTTTCTTACCTGCTGCACTGACTTGTGGTACCAAATATTTCTTCCCAACTTTCTGCAGGAAGGGGGAGAGATTGTGAAAGAGGTAGAAAGTGCCTGAGGCCTGGGCTTGTCTGCAAAGGCTGTCGTCTTCCTTTAGCTGATTTAAGTATCTGCAGTGAGAAAACGATTGGGAAGATGAATTGAAGATCGTGTAGAGATTATTGCTTATTTGGAGGTATTTATTTTGCACAGAGTGGATGGTGGGGGGTGGGGCTGAATGGGCAGATCAGATTTAAGGCATTCCTCATGCTTTGAGAGTTTTGATAGATGAGTCACTCTTTGGTGGGCTGCAGCCTCTAGTGAAGTTTGTGTGGCAGAAAATACTGCAATTCTTGCCTACCATGAGAGTACCCTCAAATTTGGAGATGAAAGAAGATCCGTAACTCAGTCTCTCAGTCCAAAAGGTCTGCTGTAAAGGCTGCAGGAAACAGTGGTCTTCCCTTTAATCCCCCAATCCCTCCCAGCTGAGAATATTCTGTGAATTTAGATGGCTCCAAATGCTGTTTGGCTGAACTGCTGAGCACTTCTGATGTTGAATCTGGTTCCCATCAGGCTACGTGCATTATGTTGTACCTGTCACACTGATGTGAGGGGTAAAAACTACATCTTAAGGCACAGCTTGCTGGAGCTGAGTTAGGGAAAAAAAAATCATTGGAAAAGGGTGTCAGCATGTGCTCCTTTCAGACTGTTTGAAGCAGTATTTAAAGTGAGGTGAGCAGCATCACTCCAAGTCTGCCCAGGATTGTAGGAGCCCTCTAGCCAGGACAGGCAATCATTAACAGAGCAGCAGCCTGAGAGAACCAGTTATTCCCAGTGGTGAAAGAAGCAGGGAGGCTTTGGCTGCTGTCATTTACAGAGCTCACAAAGCACTGCTGTGTGATGGCTGAACTGTTAAAAGATTAACCCCTGGGCTCGAGTTAGGTAGGGCTGCTCGTGCCAAGCTCTGGCCCCCCAGGACTCAAGAATCAGATGAGAACTTACCTCATTTTTCTCACATAGGTGGAGTGCAACCTGCAGATGAGAGAGGAAACTCTCCTGTGCAGTGCTTGATAAACCACAGCCATAACCAACACCTACAGCTGGTGTCTCTTGCCTAAAAAAAAGGCATAAAATGTAATGCAGCAGCCCTGCAAGATTAAGTTTGATTTAAAAGGTACAATAACCAGGTAAGTCTCCCTCTCACAGAGTCTGCAGAATCTGCTTTCTAAAATGATCACTTCATGTCATGCTTCAAACCCCATTTCAGGCCTGTTTTAAGACTACTTAAAGATAGTTTGTTTCCAAACTCTGATAGTTTGTTTCCATCTCTGAGTGTGCACAGGTCTTACAGAACTTGCTTATAAGACTGGATTAAACCTTCCTGTCCCAAATCCCTGAGTCCCTGGGGAAAAAGGCTGAGAAGGTGGCTTCTCTTTTGTTGGTTTCCTGCACAGTTGTAATGGCCTCGATCCAAGCACACATCCTACTGCAGCACACAGTGGATCTGTGGGAAAGGCACTGCTGCCAGGAGAGAGTGAAAGACAAAATATCATCTGTGGAAGAGAGAATTCCGTGCGTTAGACAGGAGACAGCAGTCGCAGCTGAACAGGATCATCTCCAGGTATGAATGCTTTTTGTGCCAAAGAATCCCGCCACGTTTTCAGCCCAGGCAGTCTCAGACTGCAGCTTGACCTCGGTTCAGGATGTCAGGAGATAGCCAGAGATGCTGCCATCTCTAGCATTCACCTGAGACAAAAACGATCCGTGATCTACAATCCTTGATGATCCTTAGAACATTCCACTTTGCAGCCACAGAACTCGAAGCCCTTTACACGGAGGAAGAGGGGGTTTTGGTTTGTTACAGACACATAAGCAGTGCCAGGAAGTCTCAGAGTTCTTCCTTCAGCAAAGATCGGTGATGGGAGCCTGAGAAGTGCCTCAGCCGAGGCTCCTATTTGCACGTGGACACTTCGCCTTGTGGCTTCGGACCTCTGTGTCCCAGATCCCCCTTTCCCACCGTCTCAGCTGACTGGGACGGTCCCTTGGGGACACAGGGAAGCCGAGCCTGCTGGGGAAGCCACTGGGAGCAGCGAGAGCTCGGCACGCTGGTGCAGACACGCGTGAGGACGGCGGCTGCCACGCAGACCGTGTCAGAGGGGGTTTCGTGGTGTGACTCTCGTGTGTCTGTCACTCCTCCACCCCCGCGTCTCGCAGAGCCTGGCGTGCCGAGCTCCCCGGCGCCGAACCCGGGAGCGCCGCACTTTGCTCTGCAGCGAGCAGCAGAATGTCACCGGGGTGGGACACAGGCAAGAGCTTCTGCCCTGAGCTGGGAGCGTGCGGGCGTTTAACCCCTCCCTCCCTCGGAACCGCCGTGCCAGGCTCTGCTTGGGACCCGTGAAACTCGGAGCTGGAGACAGCAAAGGCTCGGCCTGGCCCGCGCAGCCCGCAGGGGCGGCTGCAGGCTGCCTTTCCCCGTGGCTTGTCCGCACTTACTGCGCCGTGCGCCGTCTCCAGCCGCAGGGACCGGCTCCGGATCCCGGTGACCTCCGGCAGCAGCAGCGCAGCGACTCCGCCGGCCCTCGGTCGCTCTGCCCTCCCCGGGAGCGCTGGGAGCTGTAGTTCTGCTCAGGCTGCTCTCCGGCTTGGAGTCACTTCTGGAGTTTGTTCCTCTTCGCTTCTTTCTCTTTTTCCGTTTTTCTTTCTTTCTTCCAAGCTTCTCTGGGTTTTGTACCCACAGCACAGGAGCGTTGTTTAAAGTTAAGGACCACACGTCCTCCAACAAGAAAAGATGCCAGGAGCTGTATCTATCCAAAGGCTGGAGCCGTTCAGTGTTCCAGCACCCAAACGCCCACGGCTGGATTTGCCAGTGAATAGCTCTGATCGGAGCGCGCCCTGTGCCAGGGCACGCCAGAATAATGACAAATCATTTTCATTCCTTTTTAAGCGAACAAACAGATTCCTCTCCAGTACTGAAAACATTATTCTGGGTTGGAGCCTACCTGACTATATTTAGCACAAAGAGAATTTTATAAACATTCGGAAAGTAAATGTTTTCAGGGCAGCCTGTTGCTTTTTGGTCATGAATTGAGCCGTTCTAATCGAGAATTCACGTCATGTAATTTGAGAGCGTAGCTTGTAAAAATAATAAACAGAATATCCAGGGAGATAGTACTCTTGTTACCAAAGTTACTTACAAGTTTAGGTTTAATTATGCTTGACTGCTATTTTTATGCTTCCTGAAACAGAGCAAGCCCAGTCTTATTAATCCACCGGGCTAATTGGATTAATGGACAAAACACATCTTCCCTTAATAAGATAAAGGATTGAAATATAATCTCTAAGGGAAGTATCCACCCTGCTGTTAAAACAAACTAACAGATTTATTGACCCCAACTGCCCCCCGATATGGATCTTGCAAGAAGAGCTGGCTTTAGAGGGAAGCAACTGGAGGAGGTACTTCGGACATCAAATCTTGGGACAGCCTCTCCAGCTCGTTCAAAAGCTGCCAGGTGGTTGGGAAGGAAGGATTAAAAGCCAGAGCACCACGCTGCAGTGTAGAGACTCCTTCGAAGGCAGGGCAGTGCTCTGGCCACTCGTTGTTCCCTGCAGCTGAAACCCCTTATGGACTGGATTAGCCCCAGCGTGCCCACCTGGCCTGTGTGCCACGGGAAGATGGAAAAAATGAGATCAGAGCCTGCACTTCTGCTGCTGGCCTGACCCGTGGGCAGCCAGGCAGCCCATGGGAGATCCTCGTGCCTTCTCCAAGGGTCTGCACATTAACTGCCCCGTTAAATATTTCTGCAGCGCGTAAGCAAGGGGGGTGATTTTGAAACAGAGGCTTTCTTGTCACTTATTCACTTAATTATTTAATTCAAGGAGCACAAATACCAGCTGTTGGTTTGGCACTTGAGCTGTGTCTTTGTAAGTATTTTTGGGCTCTGAGTTGAGCGAGTTGCATCTGTAAACTGTTTATATTAGTCCCTTGCAGACATTGTACCCCATGCTGGGAGCAACCCTGGGAGTGAACTGAGAGCCCGGACACAAAAATGCATCTCTGACAGCTTTCTGTATCTTAATAATTTCAGCTTTGGCAGGGCCACAGAGGAGGTGACTCCCAGAAACTCTCCTGATGCAGTAAGAGCAAACCAAAGGAGCAGGCAAAGAGGACACAAGCAGTAGGAATAAGTACTTGTCATCCCTTACGTGGACAAGATTAAGGTAAATATTTGGTCCTGTGTTGCTAAAATTATATTTTTTTAAAATCTATGTTTGTAAAATACTCATATTGGGGTTAAGAGTCAGTAAAAGATTTTTTCCAAGCCATAAAAGCGGCTGGAAAATGTAATTCTAGGTTAATAATGATTGTACTACTAATCTTGCTTTTTCTTTCTGTTTTGTGTCTCTCTAGTTGCCCCCAATAAGCAGAAATTAGCATTAGAATTACTAACAGCTGACCCTTGTAAAACAACTGTTAATTGCCTTCAATATGTGAAACCAGCAAATTCACATTGACAACTTGTGGTCAAGCCACAAGACACTTCTTGGAAAGAAAAAAATCCTTTTTTTAGCATGAGCCTAGGGAGGGACAAACCACTTCTTTAAAGAGAAAGCTAATGAGTAGCCTGCCCCCTATCATTAAATTTTAGATGGAAACTAACCAAATCTGGCTTTTCTCTGCAGTTAGAATCACGAATATTATGTATATGATGGGCTCCTACAGTTTCTCACACTGAGGGTGGGGACCTTGAAGGAAAGAAATACCTAATTTGATGCGGTGATTCTGTCCTGGACAGGTGCAGGGGAGACACTTTGACATCTGAAAGGAAAAGGTTCCAAGAGGACAAGAAGCACGACCAAGGACTTGGCCACTGCAAGGAGCTAGGTAGGCTCTGACCCCAGCCTGCGGGAGGGATGGGTGCGGGGCGCCTCATCCCACACACGAACCTCGTAATCAAACCTAGCCAGCTGCAGCCTTCAGCCCCGTGCTCCCCACTGCCTGCCTTACTTCCTAAAGATATCTGGATAGTGCAAAAGAGGATGGCAAAGCAGCAGATCTCGCTTGAAAAAATCTGCATCTGCCTCTACAGTGTATGAGGTTTTGCCAAATCTCGAGAAGCTGCTGTTAAACCTCTGGCTAGATGTTACAGGCTCTTTGGATATCGGGGCTTTAACTGGATGCCTCAGCTAGAAGCTTGGATATCATTCCAGTGTTTCCTGCTAGTTGTAGGAGTTGTATTTCTGTTGGAAGGCGACCAGAACGAGAGGAAAGGAAGGCTTATTTTTTGACGGATAGTTCCACTAAAAGCTGGCCTGCTTCCTGCTCTGGCGCAGCAGCACTCGCAGTGCTGGCCGTGCTGTCAGCAATGTGGACACATCTGTGTCCACAGCTGGACAAGAAATGACTAAATTCACCTCACGTCATTGTTTGTTTCTCCTGTGAGACACGTTGCATCTCAGCACACCCCAAAACGGGACAGAACACCTGGGGTCTGCTCTTCTCAAGGCACTGCTGGTCCCAGTCTGGGTACAGGGAGAAATCTCAGTTGTGGATCATGCTGCAGCCTGCAGTTCCCTCTTCTGAACGAGGTGGTGTTAAGGCAGTTCAGTCACCCTACTAAAGAGTGTGTGTTAGAGGGGATTTTGCCCCCTCTTGTGCCTTTGCCAGCTCTCTGTTTTTGCTGTGAAAGATTTCCAGTCGGGAGTGACCAAAAATGTGTGCCTTTAAAGGGCGAAGGTTGAAGGCTGGTTATGCTAGTGAGGAGGTGACTCTTCACTTGAGACCCACATCTAAAGAGAAAGGAAAGAATGCTTAGAGATGTCCCTGATTCCCACTTAATTGCTGGAATGAACAAATAACCAGTTTATTTACGAAATACTAGAAAACAATGAGCAGTAAGCATTGATTTCTCAGAGCAAGACTCATCCAAGCAGCTCTTCAATGTCCTTCTGTGATAGTTGAGAACTCTGGTGGGCCAGAGAGGGGTGAGAGCTGGTAATGGTTGGTGATACAGCTTTTGCTACTACCTTGGAAGCTGCTTTTGGGATCAGCCAGGTTTAGATGGAAGAACCCGGAAGAGGAGGAGAGGCTGCTTCAGCAGCTGCACTTGATGAAGGCACCATCAGTGTGGAAGTGTCTTCAGCTGGGCTTGCAGGACAGGGTGAGTGGGGAGTGTCAGCTGGAGCAGTGATCCTGATCCCTCGCATCCCCTCCTGGGTGCGGGACCCTGGCTGCACCGCGGGGCCCAGCCTGGGCTCTGCCGGGGAAACAGGGACACTGCCGGAGCTGGGAGGCAGAATCACAGAACATCCAGAGCTGGGAGGGGCTCACCAGGCTCACCGAGTCCGACCCCCGGCCAGGCCCAGGACACCCCAACCACCCCACCCTGGGCCTGAGAGCGTTGAGAGTGCTGTAGCACGGACCTTCCGAGGCTGGGCTCGGTAATCTCGGGGGTCTTTTCCTGCCTACTGATTCTGTGATGCTGGGCCCAGCTGCCCGGGCAGCGCGGCGCAGGGCCGGGCTGCAGGCCGGCGTCCCGGCGTTTTAGGTCTTTTCTGGCAGCTTTTACCCCAGAGCCAGCGCTCCGGCCGGGCGCTCTCCCCCGCGCAGCCCCGTCTGCCGGCCGGGCCGGTCCGCGCGCGGCTCCCGCTCCCGCGGCGGGGCCCGCCGGGAGCCCCGCGCG
>VZRO01002364.1:44524-72999 GCA_013397915.1 Daphoenositta chrysoptera
TGGGCGGCTGCTGCGAGGGCGGGGTGGGTGGGGGCGATACGTGGCAGCGCTCCGCCGCCCCCCAGCCTCCCCGCGGCGAGGGGCCGGTGTCCCGGTGCTCCCGGCCGGTGTTCCCGGCCCTTGCGTAACGGGAGCCGGCAGCCTCCGGAGGGGGGCGGGAGGGCGCCGCCGCGCCGGCTTCCCCGCGGCTGGCAGACTAAACACAGCCGCCGCCTCCTCCTCCTCCTCTGCCGCCTCCGATTCCCTGCGCTGCAGCTGGGAGTTGTCCCCCCCGGCTGGGCTCGGTTCCCCTGCCCTCCGGTGGCGCAGGTGGAGCCCGCTCCTCGCCCGTGCCGCGGCGGGAGCTGCGAGCGCGTGGCTTCGTGCTGGGAGGGAGGGAAAGTTCCTTGGCGTGAGCGCTGGTGGGCACACGCCGAGTGCAGGGATTGCACCGTGAGGAATGGGGCTTGTCTTGGTTTCCCTCTCCGCTGCTTTCGGTTGCACTCAGCCAGCTGCTTTATGTGGAGTTTTGCGTCTACCTTCCTAGTAAGCTGTGCCATTCAGTAGGTATTTTGATAGGATCTAGCCTGAGTAGCAGGAGAAACTCCGATCTGGAGCCTTGAGCGTGCTGGTGAATATAATAAAAAGGTCACGTGTACGTAAAATAAATCTTGCAGTTTACCTGAAAAGCTGGGTGCTCCCAGAGGAAAGATCCTTCGGGACTGCAGACGGAAGGGACTGCCCAGCGTTCAGTTTCACTTTTTTTTTCCTGCTGACTTCAGTAAGAGGAGAATGCTGAGTGCTGAAGTGTTCGCCTACTTATAAATAAAGGTTCAGCGCTCGAGGTTTTAGTGAATGAAAGGAGCCATTTATTTACTTGGTTACAAGAAGTAAATAAATGCAGCTCCCCACAGCGCCGGGGGCTGCTGGCTCAGGATGCAGACGGTGCTCTGCCAGGGGCGGAAAGTAAAGGTAATGAGTTCCCGGGCTGTCTGGGAAGCAGAGGCCTGCCTCTGGGGACAGGGATGTTCTCTGTCCTGCTGCTCTACACCCACTGCTACTCTCGGACCATCGCTGGGTAAATTTTAATGCCTTGGACCAAACTGCCAAGCATTTGATTTGACCCCAAGTACTCTGCACTGCATCTGAAGTATGTGCTGACACAACCAGTACTGATTAACTTTCCTTGTCATTATTTTCCTCCCCAAGCCAGCTCTCTGACCTGTAGAGATTTAAATGTTGTTCCATAATTAATGGCTTTAAAATCTAGCGTTTAAGCTGTGATTTTGGGGCTTGTGTGTAAATTGCAAAGTGTCCAGTGCAGTTTGACAGACTGAAATGACAGGTAGCAAGTTATGCTTTGGAAGGAGTGAGGATAAACAGAGGTTTGTAGCAGGAAAACCACGCCTTCATGCTGAGGTTGATACAGACAAGGAAACCTTTTTTCTTTGAAAGAATATGCTCCTTGAGAAGATCCAACTGATCACTGGCATTGTCCTGCTTTCTTTATAATCACTCTTAATATCTGAAAACATTCTGTATAGCTCTGTAGATACTCAGCTAGTCCTTGAGCAGGATAGCCTCCTGCTTGTTGTGTCTAATAAGTGCTCTATTCCATCTGTTATAAATGAAATTAATGTTTTGGGAGTTGATGATGTTATGGGATGTTCTGTAGGCTAGTTATTGTTAAGTTATATAGTTGTTGGTTGTAATATTAAAATACGGATACTAGCTGGGGCGGTAAATGGGCAGAACAGGTGAAAGTTTACAGAAGGACCTAGATAAATGATGTAAGAGAAAAAGAAGGAACCAATCCCACGACGCCTTGGAGAAATGACTGGACAGGAATGTTCCTCAGAAAGAACCAACCAGAGCCCTAGAAACGAGCCAGTCACATGAGGGATCCAAAATGCGCCAATCATAGATGGACAGAGGGCATAAGAACTGTTCAGGGGCTTTGCCCCGGGGTTCTCCTGAGGAGCTTGTGTCCGAGGGAGCACCCAGAGAGCTTGCATTCTGTTATTCTGGTTTGTCGAGTGGAGCCTGGGCTACTCCCGGGTTCCCGCTCCTAGTTGCTTTTTCTTAAAAACCGAGTTGATTTTGCCCTTTTTCCTAAAAATCAAAGCCTCGTTTATAACACATCCACAGTGTTCTTTGTCTTGGCTTGGGAAGTTAAAACAAGTGGACTCTGAGGGATGTGTCCATTCAGTCTGAGTCTGGAGGAAATCAAGGGAAAACTTGCTTCAATTCCTTGAGTACAAATCTCTGTACAAACACCACTACGCTGCATTCAGTCATGAATGTTGTCTTCAACTTGACAGTAAATGATAGCTAGAACACCCTACTTGACTTTGAAATTGATTCTCATCTCTTACTATGTTATGATATTTTTTTATATATAAAAGATTATATTATAACTTTGTCATTAAAAGAAGCCTAAAGCACACCCTGTTTTTTGGTAGCAGCATTTATAGAAAATCTTTCTTCTCTCGCTGCCTTTAAAACAGCCTTTGAACATGCTAGAGGACTTGGGAACTGGATTCTGGTGCTTCTGTCCTGTGAGACCTTTAAGCAATAATGACAGCTAAATGTTCTTAGTACTTATTTTGGGAAAGTTCTTTCCTTTTCAGTAGTATTTTCAGTCACATTGTGTCATGAAACTGTAACTGGGGTTGTCCTTGAGACAGGAGAGGTTTAGGGCAGTGAGCAGCTATCACTTCTGGTTCCATCTTCTCCATTTCCCCTCAGCTCAACTTAACTGTTTAAGGGGTTTTATTATTATTTTGCATACAGTGGGGTCCAGTAAGGATCGTGAGAATGGACCCATTTTTAAATCAAAAGTTGAGGATCTTGGTGATACAATTTTGTCTCTTGGCCCTGCAGTGGACTTCATCTTGAGCAGGGCAGCTACTTCTTACCTAAATAAAGAAGCTGGTTTGGAATTAAGTTAGAGCTGTTCCATGTTGAAGGACCCCCTCTGTTTCCATTTTTTATCCTGTTTTCTGAATCCTGGTAAGCACCTGGGAGCTTGGAGTTGGCAGTGAGACTTGTCTAATGAGCATCTTCAGTCGCTGATTAGCGGGACCTTGATTGTGATAAGGTTATGTCATATGTCACTCTGCAGTTTGTCTGCTTGCGTCTTTCTACTTGTAAAGCAGAGCTGAACTCTTTGGAAGCCCTCAAAAAAACCCCTCTAAATTGAAATGGTGTTTGTTGTGTGTTCAGAGAATCCTGTGCTGCACTTGGCAGTGCCATTGCTCTGCTTGCTGCTTTGTTTCCCTTCTATCTACTCTTTTATTTGCTCTCTGCTATTCCCCCCACTCCTGTTTTTCTGCTCTGCCACGTTTTGCTGTTCCGGAGCTCAGGGAGCGCGCTTTCCCAGGGGAGGCAGGAGGCTCCCGTGCTGGAGCTGTCAGCTGGGCTCCACTTCCCCGCGTGGGCAGTGATCCCTCCTCCCCAGAGGCTCCCTTGCCATCTCCGTGGGACACGGCTCGGGGGAGGGCGAGACTGACAGCAATAACGAGAGAGCATTTTCATCTTGTTTTACTTCATGTCACCAACAGGAAGAAATTTAAGCCTACTTATTTGGCAGCCTGCGAGTCCGAGAGCTTTCCAGCGTCTATATGAACTGAGCTGTGTTTTCTTTGATTGGGGAACCTGTGGCTGCTCCTGCTTGGAAAAGCTCTTGGAAAGCTCTGCTCCTTAGCAACTGCTGTCAGGGCAGCGCCAGCATGCCTGGCCCTGCCGCTGCCTCCATCCCTGTCCAGCTCTGCATTCCGTCCGGGAGGGAGGAACCTTGGGTGGCTGAAGGCTATTGCGGGAGTCTGGGATCTTGCAAATGACAGGAAATCTGGGAAAGGAAAGGAAAACCAAGCTGGAGGTGACCCCTGGACGTCATTGAGCTTAACTTAAGTCGGGCGAGGTTGGGGGTCCGGTTAGGCTGTGCTCGTCCTGTTTCCTTTTGAAATTCTTCCAGGAATGGGAGATCCAGTTTCTCTGGGCAGCCTCTTCTAGTGCCTAAGTGTGAGAAACTTTGTGTTTGTACCTCCTTAGAGTTGCTCGTGTTGCATTTTGTGGCTGTTGCCAGTCACTCCTGCTGTGTGCCTGTGGAGATAAGGAGGTGGGAATAGGGTTGCAACAGCGTTTGGAGAAGCCCGGTGTTGGAGCAGGCTGCAAAGGCAGCTGGAGAAGAGGAAAAACAAGATGGAACACTGTCACTGACACCAGTAGGTGGAGAGGAAACATTGCTTTCTTCACCTTTTTGGAGATTTTATATGTTGGTTTTTCCTCTTGCTTTTAAAAAGTTTAATAGTAAGAAATGAGACTTTCTGAAGCTTCTCTTGTGTTTCACTGAGTGCAGTAAACAAATAGCTCAGTGCATTCCCAGTACTGATAAAATTGGCAAATATTTATGGCGTAGTAAAGCTGTTTGTGCTTTGTCACTGATTCACAGATGCATTGGCTCGAGTGCTGAAATAGCAGGAGGCACTTGGCTTTCTGCAGGGTGAGATAGGAATGGAGTGGTGCTTTCAGTACGAATGGAGGTGGACATCAGTGGGTTTTTATTAGGTGTGTTTTAAAGAGTCTGGTGTAGCTTGTTGGCTGCCTGTGGGGAGGATGAGCCCAGACGAAGAGGTGAGGAAGGCTGCTGTGGAGGAGCAGTTGGCCAAAGGCCACATTGTTCCATCTAATAGCCCTTAGATTTCCCGTTTTTGTTATTCGGAAGCGGGGGAAGGACAAGTGGAGGCTCCTCCACGACCTCTGTAAAATTAATGATGTAACAGAGGACACGGGCCCCTCCAACCAGGGATGCCCTCCCCAGCCACGCTCCCACAAGACTGGAACCTCGTGGTCAGCGACATCAAGGATTGTTTTCTCGGTACCCTCCGTCAGCGGGGAGGCTCCCGTGCGGCGTTACCGCCGGCAGGTGTTGCCTCAGGGCATGAAGCACAGCCCGACCATCTGCCGGCGGTAACGCCGCACGGGAGCCTCCCGGCTGACGGAGGGTACCGAGAGGGCAAACCTAGGGGCGTCATCAGGGCCTAGGGGGATGCTGAAAAAACAATCCTTGATGTCGATGACCGCGAGGTTCCAGTCTTGTGGGACCGTGGCTGGGGAGGGCATCCCTGGTTGGAGGGGCCCGTGTCCTCTGTTACATCATTAATTTTACGGAGGTCGTGGAGGAGCCTCCACTTGTCCTTCCCCCGCTTCCGAATAACGAAAACAGGGGAATTCTAAGGGCTATTAGATGGAACAACTGCTCCTCCACGAATTCGTTGAGTGCCTGTAATTTCCATTTAGGCAATGGCCACTGATCGACCCATACCACAGAATCTGTAAGCCAATTTAGTTTTAGGGTCGGGCGCTCTGCAGATGCTTTAGAGCATTGGTGAGACTCAAGAGGGGAAAAGGAGGACTCCAGGTTTCCCTGTCCAAATTCTCATTTTTTGTAATCCTCTTTCTGCCCGTGAATGTGTCGGAATGCATCAGCCCTTCAGTTGTGGTTGTGCAGATTTTGGGTGAGTTACAAGAGCTGGAGGTTGCTCTGCTTTTCTAGGCTCGTGCGAGTTTCCTGTTGTTCCTGTTGGTGCCAGTGGAACTGTGCTTGTCCTGTCCAAGAGGCAGTCCCCAGAGAAAATCCAAACCCCAGAGTAAATCCAGCTCCCTTCTGGAGTGCTGGAGGTGGGAAGGACTGCAGGGAGCTGCCTCCCGACTCTCAGGTGCAGTTTGAGGAGAGAACCTGCACTCTGGAGTCAGGGACGTGTTCCCTGTTAATATCCCCACTTGTGGGTGGGATGGTTTTTATTTGGGTGTAACTTTTGAACTTTCCTGATTATGTTTGTACCTTCCCTGTGTGAATACCACACCTGGGTCTGGTTGTTTGCTTGATAAAAGTTATGTTGCTTTCTTCCCTACATCGGCCAAACCACTTTGAAGCTGAGCTTGTTGCTATTTTTCTTTCTTTTTGTTTTCATTAGTTGTGCTGTTGGAAGAGTTGTAAACCAATTTCTATTAGTCCATGCACTGGAGTTCATTTTTCCTGAGCAGATACAGTATGTGAGAGTTTAAGATTTTGTTTGGGGAAAAAAGTAAACCTTGCAAATTCCACGACGGCGTAATTACCCCTGAGGTATGCAGGAGCCAGGCAATGCTGGGCTGCTGAAGGGATCAGGATCCTGAAAGGCTGCGAGCTTGGCAGCTGGCCCTGCAGAAAGCTCTGCCTGTGAGCCTGCCACAGCCTGACCCGGGATCCAGGGACAGAGCAGCCTTTTGTGTCAGGTGTGGAGCTTGGCTCTGTGCTGGCAGCAGCTGAGGAGCAGGAGCGTGCACAGAACTCCCTCTCTGGACTGCTCCTGTAGGGTTTTCATTTAGACCTGTTCCACTGGCATCTTTCTGACTGAAAAAAGGTAACTTTTTTTTAATTCCCATTGAGTGGATGAACTTGATAAAATGGGTATTTCAGTTTGGTGCTGCGGGCTGTTTTCAGTGTTTGATGGTTTTTTTCAGTGCTTTTTGCAAAGCAGCTCTATCTGCAGCATGACTTAGATGGCAAAAAGAAGAGTGCTGGTGAATACCCTGTCCCTGAGCTGTTCTTTCTTTTGCCACACGAGGCAGGTGTAAAAGTCAGCAGAAGGGACTCAGTCTGTGAGAGCTGCTCAAGCTGTCAGGGTCCTGCTGCCTCAAGTAGCAGTGGCAACCCCAAGAGACTGAGCTGCCTCTTCTGAGGGTGGATTCAGCCGTTTGGTGATCAGGGATTTTTCACCTGTTCTGTGTTTCTCTTGCAGGTGTGTGGTGAGGTGAGAGCTGTTGAGCAATGGCGTTTAAGAAGGTTTGGTGTGCCCTAGCCCTGGGATTTCTGCTGCCTTTCTCTTGTGCCCACACGGACTTCTTCACTTCCATTGGTGAGGCCTGCTTTGGTGCAGCCAAAAGAGTTTCTTAACAGCCCTCAAAACTGATTCTTCAATGATGTGTTAATCATCCAAGGCCTTAATTGGTACAGAACTAAGCCCACTTCCTAAGTCTTACCATGTTATGGACTTTTCTTTAGGGAGAAACGAGCTGTAAGTCAGTCCAGGGGTGGTGTAATGGCCCAGGCTAGGCTTTGTAGTCTCTGTTTACTCTTACCAGGTGGTGGAATTTAAACAGAATTTTGGTGCTGCACACATGTGGAAGGAAGAGGTGCAGCTGCCAAGGGTACATAATGGTGCAATGTGTCTGTACTCACCCTTGGGTTCTGGTGGCCTTGGGGTGGGCTTTGTACCCCTTTTTGCTGAACCAGTTCAGCTGCCTGCTTGCAGGAGGTGAAGCAATTATTAATTAATACCAGGGACCCCTTGAAGTTATGGACATAATCTTAAAAATAAAGCCCTGGATTAGTTGTGTATCAAACATGAAGGCTTTGTGTATTTCTGTAGCTTTCTCTTTATTTGCTCTACATTATGTATGCTTGGATGAGAGATTACTCTGTGGCAAACTACTTCCTTTTCCAATTGAATCCTAAATTAGTTCTAATAATAAATATGCAGTATTACATTAATTTCCATGGCAACGAGCTTGGTCCAGCAGGAGATTTTCTCCTTCAAAAAAAAAAATAAAAGGCCTTACTCAAATATTCCTTTTCAGGGTTATTTAAATGAAGAAGGACTTTTGGGGAAGGAAGAAAGTAGGAAAGAGGAAGAACACTTTTTATTCTCAGGGTTTTGTGTTTCTCCTTGACTCACCAAACTCATTTTTTTCTAGGTCATATGACAGACTTAATTAATACAGAAAAAGATCTGGTCGTGTCACTCAAAGATTACATCAAGGCAGAGGAAAGCAAGCTGGAGCAGATAAAAAAGTAAGCAGTTGTTTTCATGATGCTAATGGCTAATCATTGAGTCCACCCTTATGAAAAAGTGCTTCCTAAGGCTGATTAAATTTGTGGAATGTTTCCTCTGGGACAAAGATTAAGGTAGCAGGTTTTGCAGGGTGTTTGTTGTAAGTTGTTCTCTTTGAGCACTGCTTGGTGTATAAATAAGAGCTGACCATGTGAGGACCAGAGCCCAGCATGTCGGATTTTACCACAGCTAAAAATAAACATATTTTATCACTGGACAGGATGGTTTCCTTGCTTTCAGAAATATGTATAAATCTGTCTTGAGGGTGTTGAAACAGTTCTAGATGGAGGGGTGGCTTTTATTTTAGCCTTTGTATATTACTTTCTGATGTTCCACCATCTAGGAAGGAAGATACTTCTTTGTCCCTGAAAATACAGAGTTGGAATTGCTGACAGGTCTGGAATGTTACAAGTGTATTCTTTACAGCTACAAATTAATGTGGGAGCATGCCAGCTGGGTATCCAAAAGTGTGTAAATACAGCTCATTGTACAAGTGTTGCAGCTCTGCTTTTATTCTATCAGAGGCGCTCCGTGTCAGGTCAGAAAAGTTTAAATAACTGTCACAGAGCGATTAAAGAAGCTGGAAAAGCATGCCAACATTGTTTGTTGGCATCTGAAGGATGTTGGGAGCTGGTGAATCACTCAAGTGCAGAGGCTGGCTCAGGCCTCCCGTGGGGCTTTTATCCAACAGAAACCACCTGGAGGAAATCCCAGCCCTGTGCGTGTGGGTCGTGGTTGCTTCAGCCCCTCCTTAGGGCTGACAGTCCTGCAGTGGGAGATGCAGGGAGGGTCTGACCCTGTGCGACGTCAAGGCACAGTTTGAAGTTGGTTTCTTCAGTCTTTGGCTTGCTCTGAGCTGGAGTTGGTCCCCAGCAGCACCTGGAGCCCCCTCACTCATGTGGCTGCTGGAAGAACCCACCCAGGGCTGTCAGAGTGCCTGGAAACAACGAGGGACAGTGTGGGAAGAGCCAATGCACCCAGAGGCACCTCTAGCAGCTGTGAGCACCTCCCTGACTCGGGGAAAGCCTGCACATTTAATTCAGGCAAACCCGATCCTGGAGCAAGAGGAACTCCAGCTCACCGACAGAGTTCCCTCCGGGCTGCAGATTCTGTATTTGCTTTATTGTTGGAGTTCGGGATTCTCTGTGGGGTGTGGCTCTTTACCATCAATTTACCCTGACTGAAGGGCGTTGCTGCATGTCTTCACGTTGTACATCTGCTTTTTTTTTCTTTCTTTTTGAAAGCTGTGCTTGTTTTGGGGGCACGTTGGGGTTGTGAATGCCTTGTGGGACTTAGAGAAGTTTGAGGTGGAGCTGCAGCACCAGAAAGGAGATCTGAGCTCCTCATTTGGGTGTGTGAGAACTGTATGTTTCATAATCGGAGCTTTCAGCATGGAAAGAAGCTTTGTGTGGTGAGAGGCAAGGGGTGTCTCACAGATGTAAGCGTGTGTGTCTGAACCTAAAATAACTCGAGACAAGTGTTGAACTGCCTTTTTGTAAACCTTAGGGGGAAAAAGGGGCATTTGAAAGATTGAAAATGTGGGTGAAGCTTTGTTTTTGATTAGTCCTGCATGACAGCCCATAATGGAAGTGCTGGCACAGTGCTTTTGGGGCTTGCAGGAAGGAGGTTCCTTCCAACAGAGACTGCAAGAGCAGCACAAGATTTGGGCTGCAGCTGAGGAAGAAGATTTAATAAAAAAAATGAAGTAGCCCTGTTTGTTCTTTTTAGAAGAGTTCTAAATATAGATAATGTAAAAGCTTGCAATTTCTGTTGGGTTTTTTTATTAGTGAAGACATTTGAGTCACTTGAAATCAGTTCTGTAGCACACCAGCAGACTTCTGTGAGACTTTAATGAGCATTTTGATTATAGATGGGCAGAGAAGTTGGATCAGCTGACAGATACTGCCACGAAGGACCCAGAGGGGTTTTTGGGCCACCCTGTGAACGCATTCAAGTTGATGAAACGGCTCAACACAGAGTGGGGCGAGCTGGAGAGCCTGGTCCTCAAGGACATGTCAGATGGTGAGTGTGCCTGTAGCCAAAAGCAGCATCACAGGCTCGCTGCAGGTCCTTGGCTGTTGCCTTTCACGTGTCAGGGGTTGAATTGGATTTGCAAATCTGCTTTTGAGACTGAGCATTTGTGGAACTAATCTGAATTAGTGCACTAAACAATTGCTGCCTCTTTTCTTCAGCAGGAGTGGAAGCTCTTTAGCAAGGAACAGGACATGAAATAGTTGACTCTGAAAGACACTTAGCAGAAGGAAGCCGGGATAGTTATATTTGACCTGTGGGACTGTCTCAACAGCTAATTAATACCAGGTGGAGGCTTGTAGTAAGGAATTGTAAGAAAGCAGAGCTTTCAAAAAGACCCAGGATTAGTCTCTGATAAGGATTATTCAGCACATTCAGCTTCCCTGTTGCTGTGAGAGGGACTGAATATGGCAACTGAAAAGGCTCTGCACCTGCCAGCCAGCAATCTGCACCCACATGTCTTAAACCCTGCTGAATGAGTGGGGTAAAAAAGAAGGTTTCTTTTTGATTTTTCCTTTGCTTTCTTCAAAAAAAAAAAAAACCCAAACCAAATGCCAACTGGGCAGCCTATGCCATGAGTTCAGTTCAGACTTGTGTGAAGGTGGATCTTGGCTCTCCCTGCAGTGGGGAGTTTATCCAGTGCCCAGGACAGGGGTGACCACGTGCTTCCCTGTCTTTCCCAGGCTTCATCTCCAACATGACCATCCAGAGGCAGTTCTTCCCCAATGATGAGGATCAGACAGGTGCAGCCAAGGCACTTCTGCGGCTCCAGGACACCTACAACCTGGACACAGACACCCTCTCAAGAGGGAACCTGCCAGGTGAGAGCCATCCATGTTTATTTCCACTTCCTGAATGTCCGGATTAGGAATAATTTGCTCTGTTCCACCTTGTTTAACTGGTCAGTCTGAGGGAAACATGAGGAAGGGGTTTGAGCTGGCTAAAATTAATGAAAAAAGTGGGTTTTTCTGGTTGAAATCTGCATCTTTCTTCTAGTTGTGGTAAGATAATGTAGCGTTAATAGTTTTTAATAAAAATCAATAGCAATAAAATATTGCCTAGATGGGGGTTTTTCCCTTGTGTTGCACTGGCAGATACCTGGATTTATTGCACAACGTAATGCATTTTAACAAGTTCCTTTGAGTTTTAGCTTGAGGGATTGTATAAACTGAAGAGCAAAAGATGGTGCCTACACAGACGTGAGCCTGTGTGGCATTGCCTGAGCTGATCTTTAACAGGTTGCTCTGTGCAGGAGAAGACACAGCTTCTCTTTTTTTGTCAGGAAACTTTCTCTGCTGTCACTGAATTGTTTCTTCTGCTCAAAAATAGTCCTGTGCCAGCTGACAAAAAATCAGCTCTGTACAATCCATCTGTATTTTTGTAAGTGCTCATTGTGGTCAAATGACTAATAAAATTAAGGGTAATGGGCTTTATGTGTTACGATGTATAACCTTGCTTTTGGGTTTGGTTCAAGACCTTCTCAAGGACCTACAGATTCCTTCTCCTGCAGTAAGCAGCTCGTTTCTGTTTTCTTCAAACAGCACCAAAATACAGGGGGAAGGTTTGCTGCTTTTGAGGCAATGAGCTGTCCAGACTGTGTGCAATGAAGTGTAATGGCAGAACCTGGAAGGTCTGGAGTAGAAAAGAGAATAGGTTGGACTCTGGAGAGCTGCAGAGGGGAACTACCCATGTGGTCACTTGTTTGTGCTCCTTTTCTTCATTTCCAGGGAGTTTCTTTTGGTGCAGAATCTCAGCTGCTGCTGAATCTTTGTGTCCTTTGAGAGTTTGCAGATTCAGGCTCAGGAAACTGCCCATCACAGCATGGGCACAAGGTGTTCAGTGAGGGAGCAGGAATGAACAGCAGAACAGCTGCCCTGATGGAGCACTGCAGAGCTGCTGTTAGAAACTCAGAATGGATTAAGATGTAATCAGAGATGCAATTTTAGCTCTAACACTGGCAGGTCCCTTTTCCTTTTTACAAGATTAAATTTGGTTTTTCCTAGGGCCTGTATTTCCAGAGGCAAAAATAGGAATCTGTAATTTGCCTACTAGTGCTTTAATCTTTCAGAGGTCACTTAAAATGTTTCTAAAAATGACTGACTTGAAAAAGTCTCAAGCAGCTGGGAATTCACTCCCTGATGTTTTCCTTTTCCTCCCCCACCAAGTTGTCACTAACAAGTTGTGGTTCAGTAACATTTTGAAAGTGATAATGTGATGTCCTTGAAAACAGAGTTCTGAAACTTGAGATTTGGCTTATTTTTGCTCTTGGTCGAAGTGGGGTTTTGAGGAAGGAAGGTTTGTTTAATTTGATTTTTCACTTGTGGTAGAGACGTTTAGCTGTTAGCTAGTATTCTTGCAATGAAAAGCTGCATCTGAGTGCTTGTGTGCCAAGGATTTACAGGCTTTAGACACTTCAACAAATAGCTGTTGCAGAAGGGAGCTGTGGGAGAACAGAAATAAAACCCTGCTGTGAGGAATGAGAAGTAACTCGAATGTTTCTCGGAGGACTGGTCTGGAAGCCCGCGTAAACTCTGTTTGTTTTGTTTCAAATATCCAGGTGTGAAGCACAAATCCTTTCTGACAGCTGAAGATTGCTTTGAGCTGGGGAAGATTGCGTACACAGAGGCTGACTACTACCACACGGAGCTGTGGATGGAGCAAGCCCTGAAGCAGCTGGACGAGGGAGAGGTGTCCTCTGCAGACAAAGTCTACATCCTGGACTACCTGAGCTACGCCGTGTACCAGCAGGGGGACCTGGGCAAGGCCATGGCGCTCACCAGGCGCCTCCTGGAGCTGGGTATGGGCACAGGGACACAGCCCTGCCTGGGCTTGGCCTGGGGAGTGCAGGCTGGCCTGGACTCTGACTTGTACGTGCATTGGTAAAGTGCAGTTTTACTTTTCCAGATGAGGATTTGCTCCTTTCTACTGAAGGGTCTTTGCCTCCTGACACTGTTGGCTTCTATCTCCTTACCTGTCTGAGTCACTTCTGCCTGAAATCTAGTTCTCTCCCTACATTTTGCTTTCCTGGGTTGAGATTACTTCCCCTTAGGTAGAGGCAAAAACACAGTTAATGAAATTGAAACTTAAATTGGTGATACTGAAATCTCTGCAGATGATAAATACAAATTCAGCATGTTGAAGATGAAACACTTGTAAAAACAAGAAATACAGAATACAAGACAGTGAGATAGTCTTTCATGCAAAATCAAAGTGTTTATTCTTCTGTCAGTACTCCACTGATGGACTGTGTAACAGATGCTCTGGGAAGCTCAGAACTAACCCAAACATGGCCATAGCTACTGAGACCCATTTATTAAAGAACTGGAGCTAATTCTGCACGTTAAAAAGCTTTGTCACTAGAAATTTTAAATCCCACCAGGGAGTTTCCAGGTTTACAGCCAGTCCTGCTGTCCCAGCTCTCTCCCTGTCCCATTCCCTTGTCTCTCCCTCTCTAGTGAGATGGGCTGAAATGGCCAAACCCTTTTCCTTAGTGCTGGGACCCCTGTGTGCAGTGAGGGTTTGTGAAGCAGTTGTATGCATCTGTTTCCTTTTGCTTGCTGTAAATAACCACGTCTGGAGGATTCCTCCCGGGCTGGAAACCTGCCAGTGATCCCCGTCTGTTTCTGTGTCAATAGATCCTGAACATCAAAGAGCAAACGGGAACATGAAATACTTTGAATACATCATGGCTAAAGAGAAAGAAGCAAATAAGTCCAGCACAGATTCAGAGGACCAGCAGGAGAAAGAAACTGAGGTTAAGAAAAAGGATTACCTGCCTGAGAGAAGGAAGTACGAAATGCTGTGCCGTGGGGAGGGGCTCAAAATGGTAAAGTGGAGTAGACTGTTCTCAAATGTTTGAAACCAAACAATGTCAGGAATTTGTGTGTGGTGTGCAAGCAAGGAAGTTGTTAGAGCAGCTGAATGAGTGTGCAGAGTTGAGGATCATGTGTTGGATTTCTTCCCCGTTTCAGTCTGTCCAGTAGACAAAAAGTAATGTAATGCCGCCCCAGGCACTGCTGGCTGTCTTGGATGTGCTCCATCAGTGTCATTAATTGAATAAGGATGCTGGAAGCCTGGAGTTACACACAGAATTAAATAAGGGTGGGTTTTTTAGCAATAAAATTATTTTAGTAGGGCTGTGTAAAGTAATGTTTTTTAAAGTATTGCACAGCAACATTAATGTGCAGCCCAGTAATGACTTCTCAAACTGAAATCATCTCTTTAACCTGTCACAAAACAAGGTGGGGAGAGGGAATTGTTTGTGTGTCTGGGACATTTTCTGTTCCCTGGAGATACCAATGTCCCCTAGGAGTTCTCTGACTCCCTCTTGCTCTGCCTCCCTTCCAGACTCCCCGCAGACAAAAGAGGCTCTTCTGCCGCTACTACGACGGGAACAGGAATCCCAGGTACATCCTGGGCCCTGTCAAGCAGGAGGACGAGTGGGACAAGCCTCGGATCGTTCGCTTCCTGGACATCATCTCCGACGAGGAGATCGAGACCGTGAAGGAGCTCGCAAAGCCCAGGGTAAATGCCTCCTGCTTCCTTGCCTTTGGAATCTGAAATTCTGCGTGTGCTCGGTGCGAGCGTGCGTGGCCGACTCCTCTGGCACACAGGGTGTGAGCAGGGCGCTCACACCGTGCTTGCCTCACCTTGCAGCTCTGGGTGTGAAGCCCTTTGAAGGAGACTGGGGAAAGCTGGGAATTCTCTGTGACGACTGGAGCCAGGTCACAGCAATGCAGGATTGTCAGGCTCTTCCAGCAGACACAATTTCAGCTGGATCAGATGAGGAGGAGAACGTTCTCCAACAGAGAACAAACATAAAGCAGTGAGGGTGTACTGGAGAATTCCTGACTTTTTATGGTTTTCTGGCTTTTGTTTTTTCCTTCTTAAGTCTGGAAGGGAAAGGCAACCATTCCTCTGGTCCTGGAATGCCACCTTATTGTATAGACAAGAAAGAATGGTTGTATTCTCCATTTTGGTATAAGACTGGCTTCTGTCTCCCAGGCTTGGAAGCTGCCTGCAGATGAAAGAGCTTGAAGAGGGCAGGACTTAGTTGGTGGGTTTTGCCTTCTTATTGATGATGGTGGCTCATCAACCCTGTTTCAGACACTGGACATAAAGGTTCTGTCTCTCAGGAATAATCCAGGGTAGCTCCACTGTCTGAGAAAACAGGAGTGTCCAAGGCAAACAGCAAACTGATGGAGTTGCCTTCTGTATCCAGTTGATGCAACCCTGCATCTACAAATGTACATTGAAGATGTAGTTAGTTAATTAATTTATTTTTCCATCAATTATCTGTGACTTCTAAAATAGGACTTAAACTCATAGAAATGTAATTTTCCTACTTTTTTCCTTTCCTTTTAGCCTAAATGGCTTTTTCTCCAGAATGATCTGAGCAGATGGAGATTAGGGGACTAAGAGCATTCAGTGCAGGAGAAACTTGGTTTGCTCTGCTGCAAGGTAGAGCAGCTGTGGTGGTACATGAGCACCTGCGGGGTGAGGCTGTCCTTGGCCACTGCACTGCCTACTAGGGAGCCTGAAGGTGATTTTAAAGCTCGCTGAAGCCTGATGTGTTGGACATTGGGAAGAATTTCTTCACTGAAAAGTTTGTCAGGCCTTGGCAGGGGCTGTCCAGGGAGGTGGCAGGATCACCATCCCTGGAGGTGTCCAGGGAATGACTGGACATGTCACTCAGTGCTCTGGGCTGGGGACAAGGTGGGGATTGACCAGAGGCTGGACTTGATTGTCTTGGAGGTCTTTTCCAACCTCAGTGATTCTGTGATTCTGTTCTGTGGTTGCTGAGGTATGTTCTGAACTGTCAGCAGAAAGTATTCTTCCCTTCACATACCTGTGAGGCTTCTCCTCCTGCTCCCCTGCCAGGCAGCTTTGCTGCAGGGCTGAAAATCAGAGCCCCATTGCTGGTCTGTAGGTGTTGGAGCCCCTTTGCTCCTGCGTGATGCATTCCACACCTGTGGAATGTGATCAGACCACTGCTTTACAGACTTGCAAAGCTGTAAATGTGTGACTATAAGCTCTGAACTTGCTGAGGTTGTTGTTTTCCTGTCAAACATTTGGCACGTGGCAAAGACTTGGAGACCTTTTACGCAGGAGCATCTGTATGCAGTTGCTGTTCCACGTATTCCCTGTGGCTGAGGCCTTGCACAGCTCAGCAGCAAAAGGATTGTGTTCTTGGAGGCTGAAAGGTCATCTCCTCCTTCCTGATGCTCGGGATGCTGCCATCCTCTGGGAAGAGACAGTGCTGGCTGATTTGTGCCCAGCCTTCTGCCCTGCTGGCAGCGTGAAGCCTCATTATTCAGCTCTGGAGTCTCACTGGAATTGTAGTTTGTGCCTTGTGTTTTTATGTGTCTGCATGGGAGGAGGGGAGAGGCAGCATACTGGGAGCTCCCAGTATCTTTCCTTGTCAGGAGGTATGGAGAGGCCTTGATTTGTTTAGTTTATTCTAACAGTAGGGAAATGCTTCTGATTGATTGGGAGCTGGCATGACATTGTGCCTTTTCCAAAGTCTGGGCTCTGCACCTCAGCCTTTCCAGTTATGAGCAATGGGCAGTGTCTGGTAGTACATGAGCCAAGTTAAAGGGTGTTGCGAGGTTCTGAGCTGGAACATTAACACAGATGGGAAGGCATGAAGTAAATGGAGCACAGCAGAGGGAAAGGGGAGCCTTGAGCCAGGAGCTCCCACTCTGTGTAAATGTGACCATGGGTGAAGCAAAAGTTGGTGTGAGCTCAAAGGAGCTCAGTGCTGCTTTTGGTACAGGAAGACCTGAAAAGGAATGGTTTATTCACCTTTGGCTTATGGTGCTGCCTGGATTCAGTTCACCTGTCAAACTCCTCATCCAGGGGCAGGACTGTAACAAAGCACCTCTTGTCCATGTGCCACACCACTGTGCTGCTCCCAGAGCATTGCATTGCACAAGAAATCAAAGCTGCTGTAGTTTGCTCTATTCAGACAGCTGTTCTTGCTACAGACATGGAAACAGGACTTGTGGAAAGCCTTAAAGAAACCAAACAAGAAACCTTTCTTGTACTAAAACTGGAGCCTGCCCCTGGTGCCCGTGGCCCCCAGCCCTCCACGGCAGACAGGCCACGGCAGCGGTGCCGGGGCGGTGGCGGTGGCGGCTCGGTGGCGTTGTCCCCCTCCCCAGGCTTCTGAATGGTCGGATTGCTGGGATGCAGATTGTGCTTGTAATGCAACTTCTGATGGTTCGCTTCACAGCTGAGGCGAGCCACCATTTCAAACCCCATAACGGGAGCCTTGGAGACGGCACATTACAGAATTAGCAAAAGGTAAGAGAGCTCTATGCCAGAGGTTTTGGGCCTGTAATGAGTGTGTACGTCCTGCTCATTATGGGGAAACGAGGTGGGCTGAAGAGACAGCTGTGCAGTCCACCGTGTGATTCCATGAGATCTGTAACAGGCTGGCACTGCTGAGTTCCTCAGTCTTTTCCTTCAGCTGGAAGTTCTGGGGGCGTGTTTTGATTTGTTCTTTCCTTTTTGGTCGCCTTCTCAGGGTGTGTTTTTTCAAGCAAGTCTCTGCAGTCAGTGTGAGAAATACAAGATGCTACCAAACCTTCAGTAAAATCTGTTTTTGTTTTTAATCTATGTATTTCTTTCCCCTTGCTCTTCTCACAACCAAGAATTGTCCTCCCTTTCTCTGGAAAATGTAACAGACCTCGAAGTACCTTTATGGGTGTAAGAGATGCTTCAGGTCCTTGCTGTGCACACAAACACACATCTCCTTGTTCAGGATAATCCCACACTCCCAGCTGGGCTCCTTTACCTCCTGCCTGACACAAATCTGGCAGAACACAGGCTCGTTTCCACCGGGCTCCTGGTTCTTTTCAGCCTGTCTTGTTAAGTACTACAAGTGCTGAATTTAGCCAGTGCTTTCCAAAATTGGCTGCATCTGAAAGAAACCACCTGCCCCTGCCTGCCCTCCCCTGGTTTTAGCTGTGGTAATTAAAGATTGGCTGCACGGGCCATCAGCACTGAGCCAAAATTCTGGGAGGAGTTAAACTTCTGAGTGAGGAGGAATTGTCTGGGAAACTCAGCATCATAAATTACTTGCAGAAAGTCTTGATTTTAAACCAAAAAAAAAAAAAAAAAGGGAAAATTAATAAAGGGAGGAAAAAAGTGAAAGGACAATCTAACCAAATTATTCCAACCAATTTGTTGTGATTTGGACATGGCAGCTGCAGCTTGTGTTGCCCTTCCAACCATTGCTAATTTGCGAGCATCGCATCCGGACCAATCGGAACCCTTTCAAACACCTGGGGCTTGGCCAAAAAGCAGCCTGCGAGGTGGGTAAGCCTTGTCCTTTCTCTTTTTGTAGCTGAGCCGTGCTACTGTTCATGACCCTGAGACTGGGAAACTGACCACAGCACATTACAGAGTCTCTAAGAGGTAAGGGGAAGGGATTCCTTGTCCGAGGAAGTGTGTCCTGGGGCCGTGCTGCTTCAGCACTAAACGTGGGCAGGGATTTTGTGTAACTCTTCTTATTCTTCAGCCTTTCTTTCAAAGACAGTGGGCTAAAGCAAGCTGAGCTGTCGTGTAACAAAGCACGTGGTCTGCTGAAGTAGGGATTGGTTGTCAGGGGTGGCATTCCGAGGTGGAAGTGCCCTCTCTGGCTGAGCATGGCTTGTGTGCTGCGACTAACATACTAAACATGGGCGTGGGGCTCTGCTGACACCCAGGGCAAAGGGGCACCTGCCTGGCTCACCTCTGCTCCTAAACTTCAGAATCCACACCTGCTTAGAGCTGGGAGCTGCTGTGACTCCGGGGAGCACTGCACATTAAAGCTAGGTGATGATTTTTAGGGATTTCCTTGTTGAAATCATGGGATGTAGTTGCTGCTTGAATAGGAACCAGAGTTCTTTCAGCTGCTCTGAACAAACCCCAAGCTTAGAATGGCCTGGAGCTGCAGGGCTTTAGTTTAGCTGTGAATTTCTTCAGAGAGGTAAAAGTGCTTCCAAATACGGGATCACAGGAAAGTGATTGATTCAGGGATGATGATAAGTCTCAGGAAAACTGGAAAACCACTGGAGCCAAGGTCCTTAAGGCCACTCTAGTGGCAAGTTGAAAACATTGATTTTTATGCCTCGCACCTTTGCAGCACGTGGGTCTGTGTGCTCATTGGCACACGCAGGTGGTGGGAATCCTTTGGAAATTGTCTGGGAAGCTCTTACATGTCTGCTCCTTAAAGCTGCCCCCAACCGAGGGACTTAGGGAACACTCATCTTCCTGTTGGACATGCGTTGCATTTAATTTTTATTTCTTGTTTTTAATGTTCACGTCTGTCCATGTCTTACCTATCCTGGTTATTTGTCACTGCGTATTTTGAAGGCTTCATTTATTCACTTGTGGGGTTTGTCCTCTGTGCCAGACAGCTCTGGGGTATTTACTGAGGAAACTCCTTCATCCATTTGGACATCCCCTCATGGCAAACTTGATGTGCTAATAATGGGAATTGCAGAAGGTGACCAGATTACTGATGGAAATTGTGATGCATAATTGGTCCATATTTAAATAGATGAGGCTTAGTGAAAGAACTTTTTATTTAGAGTTGTGATTTTTCGTTAGTAGGAAGTGTTATTCCCTGAGGTATTGCAGATGCCACAGTCAGAAAAAATAGTACAAGGCACCACCCAGCATTAAAGGCCAATTAAAAATCCAGGATAGAGCCTGGGGAATCAAACCCTTAAATTCTTATTAGGTGTGGTGCTCAAAAATGTGGCACTCGTGGGACTTCCTTCCCATGTAGCCAAGGAACTCTCAGAAGTAAATCCCATTTTACTGAACTAAATTTTAATTAATTAAATTAATAATTTTTAATTAATTAATTTTTAATTCAGTATCTCACTGGAAACTGGAACTAAAGTTGTAGAGGAACATCCAAGACATTGGGGAAGACCATTTTTTTGAGGGTGAAGAGGGACTGCCCTTCTCCTGCTTCCCCTTCCCTTTGCTTTCATCCATGTGCAGATTTGCAGGATGGGTATGGACTTCCCAAGAGAACTTGACACCTAAATCTGGAGTAGGAGGCAGCAGCCACCCCCAGCAGCCTGATTTAGAGGGCCTGTGCTGTTCCTGCTGCTCTCCTGCACTGCCAGAAACAATTTTCCCTTGGAGCTGCTCGAGCCGGTTCAGGTTCCAGATGAATCATTGCTCCTGAAAACCAAAAAATGCTCACTTTATTTTTTAATGGATGACTGCTTTCCCCCTCCAAACATTCCTTCCCAGCACATGCCCTCCTAAATTACAGCATTCCTGTCTCTGAGAGAGCTACTGTTCCCTCGGTGGGACGTGGCAGCTCTGCGAAGGGGGGCACCTTGCCAGCACCACCGAGCCGTGTGTGCAGCACCAGGATAAACCCACCCACTCACACACTGCTTTTAAAGATAAAAACTGCCTTTCCCCACTTCTCTCTCCTCCCAGCAGGCAGCCAGAGCTTGCAGCACGTCATGTTAAAAGTTTCCACTTCAGAAATACCAGGCTGGGCTTTTACTCTCTCCCTGTTGTGTCTCTACTGGTACTTTTCTGCACACCAAGTGCGGCTTAGAAGGCTTTTAAACATAAATCCCAGTATTTTGTGGCCAGTGACTTACAGAAGTAGTGCTGGGATGTAATGTCTGCTCCTAGACTGACCAGTGCAGCTGAGGAGATGAGGTTTTGGGGGGATGTGCCCTTGTGTGTTCAGTAGCTCAGAGAATTGTCTGTTTTTTCGTTAATGTACTGCTTGGTCTACAATTACTTCTGTGCAGAAGCCTTGTGCCATTAAAAATCGCTAAGGTGCCTCATGCAGAATTACAAGGAGGAGGAATATGGGACATTTGGTGGCTGCCCTACCCCTGGAAGTGGCCAAGGCCTGGAGCAGCCTGGTTTAGTGGAAGGTGTGTCCCTGCCCATGGCAGGGGGGAATGGGATGAGCTTTAAGGCCCCTCCCAAATGAGCCATTTCTTGATTCCATGAGGCAATGTGATTAGTCCTGTCTGTTTGTAATGCATATAAAAGTTGTTAAAGGCCCCCCCAGTGTGAATTCAGCATGCTAATGGAAGCATTCAGTTTTTTATAACAGTTCAGGGATGGCTTTTTACAGAGACAAGTGGGTCAGCAAAACATCAAACCTGTGGGGTCAGGGAACTGAGGTTATAAAGGAAATGCCAAATCCTTCTGTAACTAAGTCAGTGATATCCTCAGCTGCCCTGCCTAGGCTTCCCAGGAATTGTCCCTTTTTGTTAGGGCCCATCATGGAGTCAGAGGTGGCAGCTGGTCAAAGATACGACAGAATGCAATGAACCTGTAAAATGCAGTGTCTCATCTGACAGAGGGCCATGGAGGAGCAGAGCTGTGTGCAGTTACTGAACCTGGAATGATGTAAATATTAAAAGAAAACAAGTTGCTGAGCATGTTTGAGGCTGTTAATGCTGCACCACTGGTCAGGGGGTCTCTTTCTCTTTCTTGGATAGACAAGGGCAGGAGAAAAGCCAACTTTGTGTAAAGAAAGTGTTTTGAATGAGGCACTTTTATCAGCAAGGGACCAAGCTGAGGCAGCACCAGGGGAGGGAATGTGGGACAGCTGGAATACTCTGTGAGCAGGCAAAGCCATGGATGCAGGTTTCATGACACCTCCAGGGTTAAATCCCCCTGTAGCTCTGCAGCACTCCAGGCCTCCCTGTGGTTTTGCTCAGCACCCAGCAGACAGGCTGGCACTTGGAATATGGTTTCAATTCCCTGTTCCTCCACCTTTCATAGGCTTTCTTTGTGTGCCGAGGCAGTTGATTTTATTTTTAAAATACATACAGTACTCCCCTTCCTGAAAGGCTGCAGTTTTCACCTGGTGAAGCATTCATTGCCACTCAAAATAACCAACACAGCAAGAATGCTTGGGTTTTCCTTTCTTTGGGTTGTTGCATTTGGTTTTTTTTCCTTTAAGCCTTTATTAACAGGCTGGACAGGGACAGAGAGAGCCTACACTCTGAAGCTAGTGGGTGTGTTGGGGCTTTTCTTGTGCTTTAGATGTGAGGTTAGGGCTGTTTGTGAGCATCACCTGGTCACCATGGCTGTGCAGCATGGCTGCCTTTTGGGGTTTTCCTTTGGTAAATGCTTCATATCCGTGTCTTTGCATTCTTCTGCCACCTGAAATCAAAGCAGGTTGTGTTGTAACACCTCCTTGTACTAACAGTGTGTAGCAGTTGGGTCTGGGGATGTGTTTGTGCATGTCTGTCTGATTTCTTTTATCTTATAATTCATTTGTCATTGAAAAAATTGCTTGTAGAGATTCTGTAACCTGTGTCAGTGCCTTGTGTCATGTGTCATGCTACTGTTCCTCCCAGGCAAAGTCTTTGGGGATTTATGGCTTTTTAAAATATAAATTAAAGAAAAACTTAATTTAGTGTAGATGTGAAGGTTGATTTGATTAAAAAATACATGGATGCTGCAACTGATTTCCAGCTGGGCTCCAGGCACAGAGATTTCTGTCCAGCAGGAAGCACTGCTGAGCCCAAAAGCTGAGTCAGCTGCTAGGGAAAAAAAAAAAAAAAAAGGTAGAAATAGCTGTCTCCATTTTCCTGCCAAAAAAAAAAGGGGGGGGGGGGGGGGAGGGGAATGAGCCCCAAATCATCAATATTATCACCAGTATTAGTGCAGTGGGCTACCAGGGTAAAGTGAAGGTGCAGTGGTTGGCATGGGATGAGTAAAGCAGCAAGAGAAACAGGCATCAGGTGAGCAGATATTGAAAAACTGTAATACACAGTAGGAGGCAAACATTTTGAAAAAATGCCTTTGAAACTGAGGCTGACCTTCCACATTTGTATTTTAAAAAAAGCGTTGGTTTTTTTTTCCCCCGCTTAAAAAATCACTGTGTGCCTGAAGCAGGTGCTAAATACAGATTTATAATAGGCTGTTCTGGTAGAAATTGTTCAATTTAATGCATTATTTAATTGTTTTCAGAACGATTTTTAGTAGCATTGCAGGGGTAAGTGATGAGAAAGGGCAGCTCACAGAGTGCTGGCCTGGAAGTGTGTGACATTTGGGGGAGCTGAGTTACAGCTGCTCAGACAAATACAGTAACTCACCCGGTCCCTTCCCAAACCTTGCTTCAAAACACAGCACCCTCGGGGGCTGAATTAGCTGTTGGGAGTGGGGTGAGAGCAACACTGTGTGTGCCTGGTTTAAAACAGCTTGAACATTGTTTGGAACATTTCCTTCAGCCCAGTGTGGGAGTCCAGGCCCTTGGCTACAGAGCTCCCTTAAACCACTGCTGGAACTGGTCTTGCTAGAAAACACCTTCATTGAAGTCAGGGCTTTGTAATGCCCTGGAAATACTTCTGGTCATGCTACCAAATTCTGGACAAGTCCTAAGAGCTAATCTCACATTCCAAGTAACTGCAAGTGTTGCTGCTGTGCTGCCTGTTGCTGCCACGTGTCACTAACTGTGCCCCCCTCAGCGCGTGGCTGTCGGGGTACGAGAGCCCGGTGGTGTCCCGCATCAACACCAGGATCCAGGACCTGACAGGCCTGGATGTCTCCACAGCAGAGGAGCTGCAGGTGAGTGTCAGGATGGGTTTGGTGCTGCATCTCAGCATCTCGCTGTGGATGGATGGCTTGTGCTTGCTCAGGGTGGGTGGCCACAAAGACTCACTTATTTACAGAGGGAAGGAAACAAAGTTGCCTTTGCAGAGCAGCTGGTCAGTATGAAATGGCTTTTTGGGGCCGAAAGGAAACAGTGGTAACTGAAACTCTGGATGTGTAATTCCTTTTTGTTTAGACAAACTGAGTTTCGTGGCTGCAGGGTCAAACCTTGCTGCTGTTGGAGACAGTTAAAAGTTTAGCTTGACTTGTACTCAAGGAACACACACCAGTGTGTAGTGTCCCTGGGGTGTGGGAAACACTGGCTCTATGTGTAACTTGAGTAAATTGTAATTTAGAAGTGCTTTGGTTTATTTGCTTGAGGCCTTTAAATGAGCAGCTGCTTCCGTGACTGTGAGCAGAGCGTGAGTACCTCGAAAGCAGGACACCCACAAAGGGGTTCTGAAACCTGCTCTGCTCCTTGCCATTCTGTCAAGGTTCCTGGTGATAAAATGACCACAGAGCTGGTTAAAAATTGAGGTTATTTTTTTATAACTAATTGGCAAGAAGGACAGGGAACCCTCTTTATATTGACACAGTCAAATCTAGGTCAAAAAGTGGTTTAATTTTGACGATATAAAGGTGACGTTTTGAAAAGAACGGAGGCTGAAAAGTTTTCTGTAGAAGAAAAACGCTTTTCTGCCCTGGGAAGCACCAGACTCCTTCCCTGGAGCATGCTGCATCCTGCAGCACAGCCTTGGATGTGCTCCTGTAGCTGACAGAGGCTTGACATTTCCTGGGGCTTGGTGTTTAAACTTCATCTGTGCAAGGGTTGTAGCTGACAGTCAAACTCCTGCCTGGATAAATACTGATTTACTAGATCCTGTGCTTCTCCTTCCACTGTAGGTAGCCAACTACGGCGTAGGAGGCCAGTATGAGCCTCATTTTGATTTTGGAAGGGTAAGTCCTGTTTTGTCTTTGCCTCTTTCTTCTTCACAAGCGCTGTGTTTCTCTTTTTCAGGTGGCAAATTATGGAGTGGGAGGACAGTATGAGCCCCACTTTGACTTTGCACGGGCAAGTAAAGAGCTGGAGGAGAGCTAGACCTGGTGAAGCCTGGGCCTCTGGGCTGGGGCACACTCTCTGTTCTTCAATGTGCATTAAATTTTGTAGCTCTTCCACTTTCCTAATCCATGTCCATGGAGAAAGCCCGCTAAACCACCAGCTGAACCTGTGGAGGTTATTACCTGTAAACTGAGTGCCAGCAGACTCCTGACAACTGGAAAAAGTCTTATCTCACTCTCCTTAATTTTTAAATTTGATTTAAATTTCCCACCTGTTTCATTCCAGCTTAAATTGCTGACTGCTGAAATTCAGTTGGTTATTTACTGGGCATAATTCTGTGTGGTTTAACCCCTCCAGATTAACCTTAACCCTGCCAATCCCCAGCCACCAACTCTGAGTCAGGATCTCTGCTCTCTAAGCAGGTGCTCCAAGGCATTGCAACTGAGTAACAGGTTTTGTTTGGAAACACTGGCGTTGTATCCTGGAGTAACAATTGCTGGAATTTCAGTGCACAGCAACTGTGGTCACAGGGGGTGGGTTTGAAAACAGAGGTGTGATAGAAGTTGGCGTCAAAACTCATCAAAATGGGGTTCATTCTTGTGAGGCAAGTGCTAAACACCTCTTAGTTGCCTGGTTTGTCACTGAGGCTTCCTCCCTGCTTCCCAGCTGGAATCCAAAGTGGAGCGTGGCAGGGAGGTGTCCCAGCCGCCCCTGGGACCGAGAGCTGCCCTGGCTTCTGCCAAGGACAAAGGGGATGAGTGTAATTAGATATTCATTTTGCTGTGAGGAGGATTTATAGACTAAGCCTCAGACAGCACAGTTGTTCTTACCCATTAGAAATCTGGGCTTAATGCCCTCCCTCCCTCTCCTACAGAATTTCAAAGTGCCTGGTTTATTTAAATTAATAGATTCACTCCTATTGCATTCCTCCCCTCCTTCCAAACCGGGGGGTTGGATTAATTCTTCTGCATGAGTCTGTTGTGTGCTGCTGGCTCAGCAGCTGTGTGCCATTGGCTGCTCTCAGCAACCAGAAAGAAATGCTGATGGAATCTGCCTGCTTTTGTTCACAGAAAGATGAGCCAGACGCTTTTAAGGAACTGGGAACAGGCAATAGAATTGCTACTTGGTTGTTTTATGTAAGTGATACATTTCTGCCATCTGTCACTGCATATTCTGTACCATTGAATGATTTAATTCTGCTTTTTTTCCCATTTTTTTTTGCTGAAGGGACTTGCAAGTGAAGCAGCCACTAACTTTGGGGTAATACATGCAGGGGGGAGTCTTCTTACGCAGACTCTGTGGTTCTTCCACGTGTCTTAAGGAGGATTTTTCCCCAAAATTTGAGCATTAGCTGAAATTATTTGCCTGCATGTTTACTTTTGTATCTGCATCAGCGTTTACAACATATTCACTGCCTTAGCACTCGAATGGGAGGGACAAGGCTGGGACTGCACTGGGAACAGAGCAGGTTTGGGCTTTCTAATGGAAATTAAAGTTCACTTGTACTAAAAAGTGAGATCTTATCAGCCTGAATTCACCTGTGCTTCCCCACCTGTTCAGATGAGCGATGTGTCAGCAGGGGGAGCCACGGTCTTCCCTGAAGTGGGAGCCAGCGTTTGGCCGAGAAAGGTGAGCAGGATTTATCCAGCAGGTAACACCACTCCTCCCCACCTACTCTGATATGACAGGCACCAAAGAGAGCTTTAAAATGAGCCTTTAAAATAACTGTAAGCACCTCTGTGCTGTCATAACACTGCTATGAGTTTCTGTAGGTGCAGGAACTGGAGCTGTGCTGGTGATTCCAAGGGCCCCAACATTCCATGTGTTGATACTGCAAAACATTTAAATACTTCAAAATACATCTTGAAAATCCTCAGATCTGTAAGTTGGTTAGTCTTGAGGCAGCTGTAGGAAATTCTCCTGTCAGTTTTTTCCTTCAAGCAGGGCTTGTCTTTGGTGGCCTAGCTGCTTGTCTTTAGTAAATAATCTGGGCTTTCTCAAACTGGTCAGGAGTTGAATGAAACTGGCTTAGGATTTAAAAAAAAATTAAGAGCCAAGTATATAGACATACAATAAGTCAAAGGAGACTTATTCCTAATGAAGCAAATGCTTGAATATGGAAAGAGCCTTCAGTTTCAGAGGAGAATGTGAAACACAGATGCAGCCACCTTTGCCTTATCCTTCAGTGAGTTGGTGTGCAAGTGTGCGCTGTACAGAGCGAAGGGCTGAGTGTTGCCTGCCCTCCCCAGGGAACAGCTGTGTTCTGGTACAACCTCTTCCCGAGCGGAGAAGGCGATTACAGCACGCGACACGCCGCCTGCCCGGTGCTAGTGGGAAATAAATGGGGTGAGTACCTGCCTCTGACCCGACTCTGGGCTCTGCTGGGGGTGTGGCTTGGCTTTCTTTTTCCTCTGGACTTCAGAAACCAAGTTCTTTGTAAAGAAATCTATTTAATTTACTTTCTCTACCTCCTATCTCTCTGTATGTTAAATATATTCCATTCATTACATGTAGAAAGTAAATCTAATACTATATCTACTTAAAGAAATTTTCATAGCTTTGCAGCCACACTGGAAGGTGTTTTTGTTGTTTTCTGTTGGTTGGTTTCTTTATTAGAGCAACTTCACACATTTGTGCACGGCAGTGGGGTTGGAATGAGAGAATCTTTTAAGACCCCTTCCAAACCCAGTTCTGTGATTAAAACTGTTAGAAAATTAGGATAATGCTGTGCTTAACCAAAAGCTGGCCTAGAGCATATTTAGGTTCAGGAGAAGAGGAGCTGAGCAGGTGCAGTGACCCCATACCTTTGTGTCGTTGCAGTATCCAATAAATGGCTCCACGAGCGGGGACAGGAGTTCCGACGGCCGTGCACGTTATCGGAGCTGGAGTGACGCAGCCCGGGCTCCCGTGTACTCAGAGTGTGTGAAATGCACACAGCTGCCAGTTTACAACTGACTAACAAACACTCCACTACAGGTCCATCCCCACTGTGGCAGCTGTGGACAGGACAAACGTGCTTTTAGTTCCCTCCAAATCCCCCCAAGGTTTTATCAACAGAAAATACTGAGGCTGACGAGTGTTACTGGAAAAAAAAAGGACAAAATACAGATGAGGGCCACAACTTACAGTGGTGTTGTGTGTGGTGTTCCTGTCACCATCATCCCTCTGAGCACTGTGGGCAGCCAGGGGTTGTCTGGAGTCCTCCTCACCCCTGCCAGGCTTAGGGCAGGATGATTCCCTGGGAGGGCTCCCTTCTAAGGAATGCTGAACTAAACCCATTCCTATTCCTCAGTTCCCAGACACTCAACCTTTTGCTTTCCCAGAGTACCTGACCACTGCAGGCATGCTTTGTTTTTTCTCTGAAAAACAGGTAATTACCATGTTTTAGCCTGGTTTTCCACTTCTACAACAGCCCCACTTCTTAAACTTGTCTTCCTTTTCAGCCTCTGTGGAAAATTTGGCTCTTAATCTTGACCACATGAGCCAGCAGCTCACAGGCAGAGTCAGCAGGCTTCCACAGCATCAGAGCAGCCTGAGAACATCCACAGCCCATCTTACTGCACTTCTGCAATGTTTGTGCACACAAACAAATGCTGCTTGTGTTCTGGTCGGGCAGACAGCTCTTGCTGCTGCTCCATAGGCAGCAGGGATGGGGCTGTTCCCATCTGAATGAAGCTAAGTTGTGCCTTAGGACACAGGTGTTTAAAATCGGCTTACAAGCTTCAGGTGCTGAGGCAACAGAGTCCTCACAGCCTTTCACGCTGCTTTGGAGATTTCAGGTGCTGTAAGTTTCAGAAAATCCTGGTTTGGAGATTTCAGGTGCTTGAAGGTTTCAGAAAACTGGCCCGGCTGCAAAATCCTGGTTTGGGCTCCAGCAGGGTCCCAGCACAAGGTCTTTCTTTCTTTCTTTCTTTCTTTCTTTCTTTCTTTCTTTCTTTCTT
>VZRO01002364.1:73686-195799 GCA_013397915.1 Daphoenositta chrysoptera
TTTTTTCCTTTCCTTTCCTTTCCTTTCCTTTCCTTTCCTTTCCTTTCCTTTCCTCACCCTGAACACAGAACAAATGCCTCTGGATTACAGGTACTAAAGTTGAGAGGACTCCATACTTCTAGAAGACACTTTCCTAATTCTTTACTAGAAAACAAACTCCATCTCTAACTTCAGTGCACTACATCTGCTACCATGAGCAGGAGCTCATCTACATCAATTCACCCCAGAACTGGATTAGCAGAGCTGATCTTTTAACACTAAATTGTAAAATTTAAAAACCTTAAGCCCATAACATTTGTGCCTACCTGAGCTTTCTCACTTTTTCATCCATCTCTGTTCCTATCCCTGCTCGTCTCTTTTCTGTTTCCAATCTCTTTTACTTTGTAAAGCTCCAGAAAGGTCACCATGGCTGCAGGTAACTCCCACCATGTCCCTACAAGTACAAGGATACAGTGAACAGTGGTGTTGGGACTCTTGCCCTTGGGGCATCCATAAATGGTTGTAGGGAAGCCAGTCCTACCTTGTAAAGGAGCACAAAACAAAATCCCTGTACTGCCATCAGGAACAGGTGTGGAAAACACCTGCATTTGCTCTTGTTGTCCCATCTCCGTTCAACAATCACCTAAGGATGAAGAAAAGCCAGAGTTGGGGAATTTTGCTGAGCAGTTTCCTCCCTCACCTCAATGCCAGTGAGTACATCCAGTGTGAAGCAGCATCGGTCTTGGGCATTGCTTGGGGAGTACAAATGCTCTGGTGCACAACTTCTTAAAGTATAGTGAACCACTCACAGATAATTCTTCAGGAAAGAATTTACTACTTTTGACAGAAGAAAATTTCACTTGGTTAAACGGAAAAAAAATATCTCTCAAAATTAAACCTCGAGTCTGCTGAGGCACATCAGGAACATTCCAGATTATGACAATAGGGTTGTCTTAGATTTTCTAACTGCAGACAATCCCTGTTTCCTCTCCCTCCACTGCAGTGCTGTCCCTGCATCCAACACTGACTGTGTAAGGGATTACACTGGTGCTGCTGCTTCTGCCTTACCCCATCATTTCTCAGAGGGCTTTTGGATGCCCAGCGTGGCTGCTGCGTGAATCTAGTTTTGTATTAAACATGATTGAAAACTAACTGGGCTCACACTGACTGACAACTGAGAAACTGCCTTACTGTTACATTTTTTTGTAATAAAATTTTTCATGTAAAAAAAAAAAGGTGAACAGGCTTACAATAAAAGCCGCTGCCAGAAGCAGTGAGAAATCCTCCACATCCAACTCTCCTCGTATGTGGCTGCTATAAATCTGATCACAGAGTTTTATCACCATTTGTGGAAACCAAGCTCCTCTGTTTCCCTTCACCATCTCAGTGGGCAGGTGCAGGAGCTGCTCCTACCCCAAATTCCTGTTCAACACTGAACTTCCTGTCTCCACTGGAAACACGCAGCCCTAAAGGACTGCAAGAGGGGCGGGCAGATAATGCTGGGCTGAAAGCAGGATCAGCTGCTGAGGGTCCTTTTCCAGGGGGGGACAGATCTACTTCCTGAAGCCAGAAGGTCAAACAAGCACTGATCCTGGAATGGTTCTAGTGAAGGGAAGAAAGCACCAGAGACTCCCAACACCATGAATAAACTCACATGTAGGAAGGTCAGGCCAGCCTCTTCCATAACCAGTACACCACAGCCACTCCTGGGCTTCACCCTGCAGAACACTGGAGCTCGTGCTTAGTTCTGGTCATCAGGAACCTGCACAAAGCACAGCAAGGGCTGGTGAGAGGCCTTGATCCTTTCGCCTGTGGGACGGGGCCATGCGCTGCCTGTGGAGCACTTAGCTTGCAGGTAGGGACCTGCCCCAGACACTGCTGATGTGCTCACACATCGGGCAGCTGTGCAATAGGAAATCGGCCTGAAGTGCACCAGCATTGTTTCGGTTTGGGAAGGTGATTGGGTTTCATCCCCAGCCACCCTGCCAGGGCAGGCCTTGGGGGAAGGGAAGGGCTCTGGATCAGCCCTGGCCTACCCCAACCAGTGACTTCCCACCGTCCTACCTGGGTCCCTGGGGCTCTTCTGGCACAGCTGCACCAGAAGCAGGACCATGGGGGATCACCACCATGGGAGGAACCCAGCAAGGGTAAAGACCACAGCAGCTGCAGCAAAAAAGGCAGGATAAGGTCAGCAATAGGAAAGAAGGCCTGTGAATGTCACAGGGCAGGATAAGATGAAGAGAAAGGAAAGGGATCATAGGATCCCAGAATGGTTTGGGTTGGAAGGTACTTAAAACTCATCCAGTCCCACCCAATGCCATGGGCAGGGACACCTTACACTATCCCACAGTGCTCCAAGCCCTGTCCAGCCTGGCCTTGGACACTTCCAGGGATCCAGGGACAGCCACAGCTTCTCTGGGCACCCTGTGCCAGGGCCTGCCCACCCTCCCAGGGAACAATTCCTTCCCAATATCCCATCCATCCCTGCCCTCTGGCAGTTTGATGCCCTTCTCCCTTGTCCTGTCATTCCAGACCCTTGTCTAAAGTCTCTCTCCAGCTCTCCTAGAGTCCTTTTAAGCACTGGAAGGGGCTCTAAGGTCTCCACAGAGTTTTCTCTTTTCTAGGCTGAACAATGCCAGCTCTCCCAGCCTTTCCTCCCAGCAGAGCTGCTCCATCCCTCTGCTCATCCTGGAGCCTCCTCTGGGCTCTCTCCAGCAGCTCCAGGTCCCTCCCTGTGCTGGGCCCAGGGCTGGGGCAGCTCTGCAGGTGGGGTCTCACCTGAGCACAGGGGCAGAGGGGCAGAACCCTCTCCCGCAGCGGGGGGAAGGCAGCACAAGGCTGCAGGGACCTGCACAGGGACTCCCGGAGGGACCAGACTTGCCCACACACTTGAGCTCGGCCCCCGTCAGGGAGGGGGTCTTTAACCACTCCTGCCCCCCGGCTGCTGGACTCTGACCTGGCTCGGAGGGACTCGGGGATTTCATCATCGACCCGCAGTTCTCGTTCCCATCATCAGGCTCCCAAACCGGGCTTTGAAGCAGCCACGGACCCCCCACTACCCTGAACACCAGCTGCCCCTTCCCCCAGCTAAACACCGACCAGCAACTCCCCGAGCCAGCCAGAGCCGATGGAAAAGGGGCTCAGTCCCTCCATCCCATGTCCTGCCCATCAGAACGCCGCGGGAAGGATCCTGGCACAGCCACGGCGGCCCGAGAACGCTCAGAAGCAGGAATGCCCCCCAGGAGCCGGAGCTGGGCTCCCAGTGCGGAGCCAGGAGGGCTTTTCCAGCTCCGTCTGGGACGGGGCTCATTCCCGCAGGCGCGGGGGCCACAGGAGGGCACGCGGCAGGAGGGGACAGGACGGGTGTAGCCACCTCTCCCTCCCAACCCAGGAACGCTGCCAACAGCCTGACAGAGGCCCTGGGAATGTGTGACTCACCACGGCCCGAGGCTGCTCTATATTTAAGAATTACGGAGGCAGAAATGAATGCACCGAGTCAGGAGCTGTCTATCCCGAGGTCAGGACCAGGTTCAGAAACCAGCTGTCAGTTCACCATCGTGGCAAAAAGCATCTGCATCCCTTAAATCTTCAGAGCTGGCCCGGGGAAGGGGCGTTTGTAACTGCAGTGGGCCAAAGCAAGGCTAGACAAGCTGCAGGGGCCCGCTGTGCACATCCACAGTCGGGATGTTCCTCACTGCTGCAGCTGCTGAGCCACTCCCCGAGGGAACTCTGGAGGTTACTTTTACCCAATCCTACATTTTTCCTGGACTTCAGATCTTGAAGTCTGGGTGCAACCAAGCTATTTGCAGCTGGACTGAAAACCTCTCAGGAGACTGGCTTGGGGAATGAAGGAAGGAAGCAGGAGGAAGGAAGGAGAGCAGCTCATCCCCGAGGCAGGGCAAAGGGGCTGCCACGTTTTGGAAGAGCAGTTAAACTGCTTTTTATTCACAAACATTTGCTTTGGGACCACTGACAAACTAGCAGCAAAGTTTCTGACTCCTCTTTACCCAAGCTCTCCTCTCTGCCAGCTGCTCCCTCCCCACCCTGTTCGGCTTTCCTAATTCCTGGGCTCCAGAGCCACCCGCTCCAGGCTGCATGTCCTGCTCATGCCACATTCCCACATTCCCTGTGGTTTTCATCCTCTGCAGTCCTGCCAGCATTTCTTCCCCCTCTCTGTTCGCCTTCAGCAGCACACGGATCAGTCACCAGGGACTGAGGATGACAAAGAGAGCTGTGTTCTGGAACTGCCTCCAGAGCAACCCTAAAAGGCTCCACATAAAAGCAGGACACCACGCACAGACACCCAGAGGCTCTTACACATTTCCAGGCTATTCTCGAATAGCTGCTTTGCTCTTTTCTATGTTAATTTCTGCCAGGCTGTTGGCAAAGGCTTGGGAGCACTAGAACTGCACACTGGAGTGTCAGGCGGGGCAGGGATTGAACCAGCAGAGACACCAAGGGCTCCACTCACTGCAAGGCACAGCGTGGGACTTCTGAATCGAGTTTTCCCTGCACTGGGGCTCCCTGACAACAAATTCCAGGGTCCATTTCCACCCACGACTGACAGACCAGTCCCCATGGTCTAAACAGCAGGAGAGGCCGGAGCTCTCCAGTGCTCCTGCAGGGAAGCCCTCACTTCCCCAGCGCCCCCTCTGCTGTGTGCCAGGGGTGACACAGATGTCACAAAAGGCTTACTCGAGACAGGGATTTGCTGATTCCCAAACAGCCGACCTCCCTTCCCAGGCTTCTCTGCATCTGGGTTTATCTTCCCAAAGGCAAAGCCGGTTCGAGGTTGCCCTGGGACCTCCTGCATTCCTAAATGTCCCATCACACCCATAACTCAGCCCTGGCAGCCACGGGCCTCAGAGCAGATGGAACAAGCAGGCAGCAGCTGCCTCTGGCTCCACACCATTTCCCAGGAGAGGGACTAACCAGCTTATTCGCTCCCTTCCCCACCTCTGACTCACCTAACAGAGCAAGCGGAGGCTGTGGCCCCTTCTCCTCATCCCGTGTCTGGAGCCCATCACCCAGGGCCATGTGCAGAGACACAGGCAGTGCCATGGAGCTCTGGCCCTTCAGAAGCAGCAACGTAGCAGGGCTGAATCTCCTGCAAAACAATAAAATGCCAGAATTTGCAGTTGTGTTTGGCATATATTTGAAATGCCTGCAGCCCAGCTCCTCCTGAGAGGCAGTGCTGTGCTGGGGCACATCTGAAAAGCTTTCTAAGAGCAGCCAGACCCTTCCCACACCATTTCCCTTCTCTATTCTTTGTAAGTGGTTTGCTTTGTCTTTTGCTGTTGGTGTTATTTGGTTGCTTTTTTTTAGTGAGCAACTTTGAACCCTCCACCAGCTGAGCAGGCCCCTGGGTCCTGGCAGGTCTGTCCCACTCCAGAGCCAGGACCTGCAGCTGCCCCACAACCCATTCCCTGGCTCAGGTTTCAGTGCCAGCCTTTCCTCCTGGGTCACCTGTGCCACATGCTTAATTCACATAGGAGCTGTAACACCCAGCCATGTAACACCAGCCCTCAGCAGCCACATCAAAGGCAAGTACTCATCTACAACTCAATCCTGGAACTGGAGGTGATGCCAAGGAATTGCCCTGAATGCAGTGTTTGTTTTCCCAAACTACTCCAAGCTGCTGGATCAGCCCCTCTGAGGCTCTGTGAGCCCTTGGGATTTGCTAGGAGCAATGTACCCAGCAGCTAGGCTGGGTGAAGGTCTCATCCCACCCCCTCATGGGCCCAGGAGGCCTGGGGAAAAGGCAAGGGGTGGGTGCTCCTCAGCCTGCCTGAGCAGCAGGAATTTTGGACAAAGAGATACTCTTCATCTCCCAACAGTCTGGGGAGGGAGTGAGGTGCCCCATGCAGTGCCTTGCGGGGAGGGGTCCCTTTTGGGGAGCTGCAGCCCCGGTGCCACGGGGACTGAGCCTGTCCCCGGGGGATTGTGCAAACTCCCAGCTCTGGAGGTGAGCTCGGTCCGTATCTCGGTGCTGCACTTTGCCCCCCGGCTGCGGTGACCTCATGCCGGCTCCCTGGGCAGCGTTTAAAGTCCAGGCAGAGGGGAGTTCACTGCTCCTGCACGCAGCAGCCCATTCCCACTGCTCCCTGCCCCTCTGCCCGCCCGGGGCTGCGGGATCGGGACTGCGGCATGCGGCTGCTGCTGGAGGCAGCGCTTCTGTGCCTGACCCTGGGCTTGGGGCAGTGCAGCGAGGAGGCAGCGCAGGACAGCACCGGCCACCAGGATTCCCAGGCGGAGTCATCCTATTCCGACTGGGGCATCGAGACCATCCGGGATGGCTTTGAAACGGTGAACAGCTACTTTGACTCCTTCTTGGAACTGCTTGGGGGAAAGAATGGAGTCTGTCAGTACCGGTGTCGATATGGTAAGTGAACCTCGCTGCTGCTGGCTCCTCTCTCCTTGCCCTTTCCCCTCTTTCCCTCTCTTGCCCATGCGCTGCCCCTGCCTGTACTCGGCACAGAGTCACAACTTCTCGGCCAGTGCCAGCACAGGGACACTGAACCCCCATCTCCCTCTCCCCCGAGAACAGCCCGGTCTCGAATGTGCTCTGCTGTGTGAACCGGGACAACAGCAGAGGACGCAGGCTTTCCTGGAAGGGCACACAGGTACCCGGGCTGTCTAGCTGCCCGGAGCCTGGGACAGAGAGGGGAGGCTGAGCCAGCAGCACTAATCTCAGCAACCTTCGGAGTGTCCTTATTCAGCAGTTGTGAGCTGGCCGGTGCCACGGGCTGGAGGAACAGAGATAACGGGGAGGCGAACCCGACGTCAGCGGGAGGAACCTTTAGTACTCAAGGCAGAAGGAGGCAACTCCTGCTTGCTTTGGACTGCAGACTGATTTACCAAAAAGGAACAGTTTGGTCTGTCCTGGGGGCAGGATGAAGGGGGTGACATCTCGGGGAGGGCAGGGTAGGGCACAGGGTGCACAGAGCTGCAGGTCTGTGGGGTGACAGGGGCACGGGCAGCACTGGCCATCACCAGGGTACCTGTGGAAACAACCTGCTTGGGAAGCAGCCAGGAGTTTTCCCACAGACTCTATCCTCCCTCTCCTCAGCTGCCTACAGCACTGTCCCACAGCCATATCTTGTTCTGTGACCTCAGCCTGCCCACCCACAGCTGCCTGTCAGCCCCTTCCCCACAGCTTCATTCCACACTCCTAGTGACCACCTGGGAAAGATGCTTGTGAGCAGAGGGATTTGAGCTCCTCTCCTCCCCGAAGCATTGTTTTTCACAGACAGACCCAATGCTTCGGGGAGACCCCGCTGACTCTGTCTCAGTCTGTATGGATCCCATGGACCTCCTGCTCTTCCCAGGCCAGCAGCCAGGGCACTAGGACAAAGAGATGCTGCAGGGCTGGGACCCAAGCTCCCTGCCAGGGGCAGAGAGGCCATAAGGACGTTAAAATCAGTCTGAAAGTTAAAATCAGTCAGAGTTTTTTGTTTCGTTTCAAAAATAATGTCACAGAATCATAGAACAGGCTGAGTTGGAAGGTACCCATCAGGATCATTGAGTCCAACTCCTGGCCCTGTGCAGGACACCCCAAGAGTCACACCCTGTGCCTGAGAATGTTGTCCAAACACTCCTGGAGCTCTGGTAGTCGTGGTACTACTTCTCCGAAGAGCCTGGAAGTGCTTCCAGTGCTCAACCACCCTCTGGGTGAAAAGCCTTTTCCTGATATCCATCTCATGTGTATATTTGGGTCCTCCCTCTCCCACCAGCTCCGCTCCCCAGGCCCCACACTAAGAGCAAACAGGGAGCAGCAAGCCAGGAACCTCAGCCCTGTGGGATGGGGGGAGCCAGGCACCTCAGCCCATCACTGCAGCCCCAGAGTGGCCCTGGTCCCTCAACCCTCTGCAGCAGCTCAGGAGGGCCATGCGTGTCCCCAGTGCCTGGAGGGGGTGGCCCCCCCACAGACCCCACAGCACCAAGGTCTACTCCATGCTCCAAATTCAGAGCAGAAAGGGACTTGCCCTCCTTAATGTAGATACTGAAACCCCTGGCAGTGGGAGAAATGTGGCTGGGACTGCAGTGTGCCTGAGGTAATGCTGATACTCAGGGCTGGTTTCAGGGAGCCTCAGGACTCACCAAATCCTGCAGAAGTTACTGCTTTTGGACACATCCAGAGGGCTCTCCCTGCCCGTCCTTGTGAAAAGCATCTCCAGAGAGCAGCACAAATCCCTGCTCACACCCCAGGGTGAGCATCGTATCGGAGAAGTGTTTTACCTAGAGAGGAAAAGAAGCACATCATTAGCCCAGTCCTCATGCTCTGCTGAACAACTCATTAATCACTGGCTGAAGGAGGAAACTACTGAAATGCTGCCCATGTGGCTCCAAGGGTCTTGCTGGACCCTCCCAGGACCATTTGTCTTTGTTAATCTCTGGCACGGACATTGCAAACTGCAAGTGGAGAGGATGCCGGGATGATCCTAAAGCAGTGAGATGCAGTCTGTGCTCAGAAGGACGAACACAAACCATCTTTGTGCTGAATCAGGGCCTGTTTTTCTTCCCAGGCATGAAGCAAAAATTATTCCTTCTACATACTTTCATTTCAGCCAAGAGATACCAATAACAGCTTATTTTGCCACGGAAAAGGTCAGGACTCACCTGTGATTGCCACATCCATCTTCAGCTGAGCACATGGCACTTGGCTGTTCCACTTGTAAGACTCTCCTGATTTTTCAGCAGCTACTGAGGTCTGAAAACAACCAAATTGATGGATAACTCCCTTAAATCAGGACCTTAGAGTTACACTAGCATTTACTGACAAATATCCTCCTGCTTACAAAGTCTCACTGGGCATCTCAGGAGAAAAAAACAGCCTGAGCTGGGACTGAAGCCCTTATAGCTTCGTCCTGGCCAGGCAGGACTTCACTGCTTTGCTCAGGATTTGTTCTGAAGGGCTTAAGATGAGGGGGCCCCTCCAGGCTGTGGGAAAAGAGCCTTCAGAGCCAGGCTCTCCAACAGGGCACTGAAGGGGTGGGTATGTGCAGGCACCTCTGCTCAAAGCCTGCCTGGGGCACGCAATCAACAGCGGACCACCCAAAAGTGCAAGGAGCCCTGACACCATCCATTCACCCAAAATACACTCACCTCCCCCTGCCAATGTCCCAGCACTGCAGCACCCAAGGCCTCCTGCATGGCCAGCAGCTGCTCCAGCCAGCTGGCTGCTTTCCAGCCTCTTGGAACAGCTACAACAGCCTGGAGGTATTCAAATGCATCAGGGAAACTCAACTTCAGTTCTAGGGCTGTGCCAACAAGGCAGTGCCCTGAAATCTAACTTCTTGCCTGTAAGGATGGGCAAGCAGTAAATGATAACAGGAGCACCGAGCTGGTGCTCGGAGAGAGGCAGGAACACCTGGTATTCCTGTTTCGCTTTTGTTTTCCTGTTAACTAGAAAACAAGATGTGGGAGAGAGGTTAATTGTGGTGTCTTGGATTTAACCTAGCTGAGAAAGAGTACAAAGGGGCACTTTACAAATTTTAAAGCTCTGGTTTTTTGCAGGGAGGAGGGGACAGGTTTCCTACAAGGGCTTATCCTGAAGGCAGTTTGATGTTTTGTGGATCAACACAATTCTCTCGTGAGGGGTTTTTTCCTCAGGACAACTTTCTAAAACATAATAGCTGTGCCTTTGGTTTAATTGAACATCTGGAAACACAGTTATCTTTGGCTTAGAACTAGATAATGGAGGTTGCAACTGGATGATCTTAAAGGTCCCTTCCAACCCAAGCCATTCTATGGTTCTATGATCTCCACAGCCCCAAAAATTCTCACTCCTACTCAGACTTGCCATCTTATCCCATTAGCTGTCAGCATGCTGCAGGAACAAAATTGACCATCAATATCACAAGCAATTCACTCAAATTTGACTCCATCCTGCAAAACCCACAGTGGATTTTGAACTTTCCTCTGCCTCCTGCGTCAGTTCAGGAACATTTGAATTCTGCGTCTCAGTTCCCACCCCCTTCCAAAAAACAAACGAGGCTCTTTTAGAAGGGGAAAATTGCCCATTGGCATCTCACAGCTGGACAGGATTTCAATGTTATTTATTTGTAGCAAATCTGTTATTTAAACAAAGATGGCTCTGGCAAAGTTTAATTGAAGGTGCTAGGAACACTCCTGCAAAAGCCCTTCTGAGGCATTTGGCTGTGAGGCCTTCCCAAGGGCACAGCAGATTTATGGTTGTATTAACCACTGGCACTTTAGGTACCTCAACAGAAAAATGGGGAAAGTGCCTTAAATAATTCCTGGTGCTGACAAGAAGCAAAAATTGGAAATGAAGTTTAAAAGAACCCAACCCTGCCTGAAGGGCTGAATTAGATCCATTTTATGGCTATATAAATTCTCTAGCAGTGCTCAGGCAAGCAGAAACTTAACCCTTGATGTGATAGGCTGCAGAAGGCTCAGCTCACACGTGTTTTTGGGGGAGCATTCACAGTTTATGTTTTCCCAGAGCAGGGACAGGACCCAGGGAATGGCTGGAGCTGTATCAGGGCGGGGTTAGGTTGGATATCAGGAAAAGGTTCTTCCCCCAGAGCGTGGACAGGCACTGAACAGGCTCCCCTACAGAAATCAGATTAAAATGCTGCTGAAGGTACTGCTAAAGCTGGCTGTTAGCTGGACTCTGCCTACATCGGGTAAATAATTATTCACAGAGGGAGTTTTTGCTCCTTTATGCATATTAAGAAGCAGACTGAGAAAGGTGCAGAGATCAAAGGAATAGAAATGATTTGCAAAACGTGGCAGTGCATCACCATGGGCAGGAAATGGACCAAGAAGACCAGCTCAGAGGAAGATCAGACATGCAAGGTCTGGCACAACTTGGAGGGGATCCATAGGACACCAACAGTCCAAGAATGAACTGAGGATGGAAAGAAACCCCCTTGCTAAGCTAGTACTGTAACCAGTAGTGTTTGGGGCTGCAGACCAAAAGGAGCTGCCCGTCACTCCTTGCTTTTTGGACCTAGTCTTGGGAAGATCAGCTTTCCTAACATTCGTCCTGTTCTTTCTTTCCCAGGGAAGGCTCCAATGCCACGGCCTCACTACAAACCCCAGGAACCCAACGGCTGCAGCTCCCATTTTCTGGGGCTCAAGGTACCCGAAAGTGTATGTACTGTCCCACCCAGCATTCCCAAAGGATGCAGCTCTCTCCTCACATCACCAGATGATCATTCTGGGCAAGGAAAAGGCTGAGCTGTGCTATGCTGGGCAACTCGGTGACAATAACCTATGTACTCATAGCAACACCTGACCCTTTACCACACCTGCCCCTTCACCTCTTTCCACACTTTTTGCCTCTGCCAGGCACGGAATTAAACCCACAGGCTTTAATTCTGCACCCGCTCATTATCCTCTAGGCAATTAATGAAATCATTTTGGAATCACCAGGAAAAGCACTCCCAGGAGGCTCTCAGAGCAGGGATTCCTATTTAGCTCATGTATTATTGCTGCCCATGGAGTCTGCAGCAATTAGGCAGATTCCTGCTCTGACAACCTCTCTCATTGCAGCCCATTTTTCATGTTAGGTTTAATTCCTAAAACTCTATTTCATTGCAAACCTTATGGGCATTTCTGTGGTGCCTCCTCTGTACCCAGGCAATCATGAGTGCAACAAAGGAACAATTCATCTCCTAAATTTTACATGAGGAAGGGCAAAAAGAAGAATAATTTATAACAAGCTAACAAGTTCAGTCTCTCCAGGAGACAGGCCTTCTGCCCCATCACCCGAGGGTTATTAGCTAAGCTTACTGTTTTACTCCAAGGGAGCAGAACTCCACTGAACACACTGCGTTTGTCCTTGGCCTCAATTGCATCTCTGAGAAACACAGCATTAAAAATACTTACGGCATATTTATTAGGCCAAAAAGCCTGACCTTGTCAGGTTGTGGGAAAAAAGAGGAAAGAGAAAAGGGGCCTTTGCCACTGTTGGCAAGGACATGGAACTCTCTGACGAGGTCTGACAAATGAAAACTAGAACATGGTCACGGAGGGGCTGTTTCCCACCTCTCTACCAGACGTTAATTCCCTGGGACATAGAGAGGAGAGGAGAATATGATGTGCACTGCACTGAACCTGCACCACTGACACCACTGTGCTGCTCCCTCATCCTTCTTTAGATGGTGAGGGAGCAGCACACGTGCCCCCCTGCTGCCCAGCTATCAGGAACAGCTTCTGGGAAAGGAGCCAGCTGGGCTCTGCAGCACCTCACCCTGTCACTGCTGTGTGAGCCTGAGGCCAGGACACAGCCAAGGGACACTTCATTTCTCTTTCCCCAGCTAGACTTGGGCATCCCTGCCATGACCAAGTGCTGTAACCAGCTGGACATTTGCTATGACACCTGTGGGGCCAACAAATACCGCTGCGATGCCAAGTTCCGCTGGTGCCTCCACTCCATCTGCTCCGACCTCAAGCGCAGCCTGGGCTTCGTCTCCAAGGTGCAAGGTAGGCTTCCCACCTCACACTCCCTGTGCAGGGAGGCACGGCAGGGAGGGTGTGGGCAGGGAGCCCCTTCCTTGCCAAAAAGCAGCAAAACTCTGCAGTGGGGAGCAGCACATCTATCTGGCACTTGTCACAGGGGGGTCATGGGTGGGTGAGAACACAGATCTGCACCCTCTGCCACACACTTCTATCCCCAGGATGGAGACCTATGGTTATTTGCATTTAGAAAATATTACCATGTGGGAAAAAACCACAAACAACCCTGGAAGCAATTCCTTCAAAACTTGGATGCACTCCCAGACAGCTCAGACACCTTCACAGGATACCAAAAAGCCTTCCAGGGCTAGTGAGCCACACACTGAAACCTGTATGTGGCCAAGGGCCAACAAAACTGTGAGAGCCAAGGACAGGGCTCTCAGGAATCTGGTCACAGATAAGAGATGACGATGGCACCACGGACACACCAGGCTGGGTGGTGGCTGAGCCACTGCAGGCAGCTCTGGATGGCTCAGAAGGGCTAACAAAGCTCCAGTGGTGTGCCAGCAGCTCAAGTGCCACCTTGGTTTTGCCAAATTGTAAAAGCCTCAGCCTGCAAGTCTGAGAAGACCTTTTTTGGTAACCTCTGCTGCCACCCTGCTCTAAGGTATCCTTACACATGCGTTTGTTTTCCAAAGGTGCAGCCTGATTAGGACACACGGGAAGTCTGCACGACACCAGTCCTAGTGCAGATGGCTTCCTACCTAGTCGCAGCTAAATGTATGGAAAGAATGCCCAGGCCAGCAAGAGAAAACAAAAATGTGGACTGTGACATAAGTGCTACAAGGCCAAGCACAGCCAATCTTTCATGGTCACCCTTATCCACAGGTCCTCATGCAGCCAACTTCTTCCCATCTCTTCAGATTTTCCCCTGCCACCTTTTTTTATGGCTCCTTTTTGCTTTCTGCCTGCAGCAGCAAAGCAAACCTAGATCCTAGGGAGTTAAGGTGGAGCAGAGCCCACACTCCTGGGCTGAGCCAAGGCACCTCTGCCAAGTAGGAGTAGATTCCTCCAGCATCTCTGCCCTGGCTGCTGCAGGAGGCACAGGTAACAGCAGTGAACCTCTGAGCCATCCTCCCCTCACCTTGCGCTCAACAGATCCCTGCTCCCAGGGCTGCTCTGAGCAGCTCCTGTCACAGTCCTCCTCCACAGCCATCCCAGCTCTTACCTGCCATCCAAAGCCTTGGTCTTCCCACTGACCACAGCCTCTCCAATGCCTGCCAGCTGAGCAGCCTCTTAAGGGAACAGGAGCTCTGAGGTGCTTGGAGAGGCCGAGATGGAAGAAAACAGTCCCAAAGGCAAGGCTTTCCCAACTTCGTTATGCATACAGCAGTCAGTGTTAGTGCCAGTAAATAAACCCTTAAGACCTAATATTAACGTATTTATCTACTGACGAGTGGTTTCAGGGTTGTTTTTTGGGATGAGGAAGGGCTGGTAGTCAGGCGGTCAGCTGCTCCAGCTGCTGTACGATTTTTCATGCTGTGCATGAAATGCTGGCATCGTAACTCCCAAAAAAGCACAGAAAGGTTGGTTAATAGTGGCCATAGGCAAAACTGAGAGGAGCAAGAGTAATGTGGAGGTCTCCTGGGAAATCTGTTTGGTAAACAGTGCTGTTTGCAGAGCCCCAGATGATCCATCAACCAGTATGGCCTGAAAGAAGCAAGGAAGGAGGGGTTTAGAGGGGAGAGAAATGAGTGCCACCCTGGGGAGAAAAGAGAAGGGAACCTCATGATTTATAAAAATGCAATTCCCAGAGAGAAAAGATGACAGCCCACCCTTCCAATTGCAAACCCCACGGAGCTCAGCACAGGGCTCGGGCACTCCCACCCAGCCCTCAGCCATCCCAGAGTGCCTGTCCTTACCTGCCCATCCTCTCCTTCTCCACAGCCTGTGAATCCATGGCCGACACAGTGTTCAACGCCGTCTGGACCCTGGGCTGCCGGCCCTTCATGAACAGCCAGAGGAGTGCCTGCATTTGCAGCGAGGAGGAGCGGGATGAACTGTGAGGAAGAGCAGCCGCCAGTCTCCCTGAGCCATTGCCAGCGTCCCCTCCCCAGCACAGTGACTCCTGTCAGCCCTCGAGCCAGCACGGGATGGGGGACCTGGGCCAAGCCACGCATCCACGACAGCCTCTGGGCAGAGCAGAGACAGCCCGCGAACACGGGGCAGCCGTGCCTGCTGTCCGCCGCAGATGCAGCTCAGCAGCCCCTCCGCCCCTGCCCGAGTCCCGCCGGCAGGACCCGATGCCAGTTCTCTCCATGGACCGATCGGGAGAGGCAAGCAGGATGCAGTGCTGGTTATAAACACGGGGCTTACCTTAAATACACACTATTACCTCCCCCCACCCTGTAACTCTCTAATTTGCAGTGAAGGCATTAGGTTTCTGCAAGCCCTGTGAAATTTCCAGTCCATGGATATGCTATTTACATTTTTGCACCACTGGTGACAGACTGAAAAGGGGTAATTTGCTTTCAGTACATTGCTCACATGCATCCCTGACACTTTGCATCCTGTCATTACACACCCTGACAATCCTGCATATTTAAATACTCGGTGGATCCAAACTGATCCAAGACATCTGGAGATTTGTTAAGCGTGGGTTAAGGAGAAGGGCTTTAAGTGTTTATGGTACACAATTGGTATTTGGGACCAAAGGCCACTGTTTATCAGATGTGAAATCACAGCCCTCTCCTCCAGCCTCAGGAGAGGAAGCCACTTTTCTTTGCCAGTGTCATCCACGTCTGTTTAATTACTTTTCTCTGATACCATTTAACAAAGCTTTGCCCTTAGGATCCCTATTCACACAAAATGGCTGCGTATCCACCTCCATCTCTTGCACGAGGGAAACAGGAAGCTCACAGTGGCCTTGGATGAGACATTTCAGATTCTGGAGGCTTATCTGTCAGGTGACAGGACTTGAGTGCTACCTCTGTGGGGCTGCTATCAGCAGCCTCAGACACCATTCCTTCTAAAACGTGGTTAATGCTCCCATCTGTTATGGGGAGCTTTTGTTGCATGCAAAACCAGAATTTAAAGTGGTGCATGGCATTTCATCTCCATTGGCAGACAGCTTTCAGCTGGGTTTCTTGTTGGAAGGAAGTTGCTACTGGGTGTGCGTGTGCCATGCCACGTAAATATTTCAGCAGCTCCTGCAAACATATTTATGGATATGTTCTTCCATCTGCCACAGAGAAGTTAAGGCTGAAAAAGGGTGATTTAACAAGAGTGGAGAGATTCTGTCTTGGTTACTTTTCTTCCACTTTAAATGGGTTTAAAACGTATGCAAGGAGCTATAAATTATTTAAGCCCTGTATTCCTGCTCCTGCCCGTCGTCTTTGCCTTACAGTGATCAGCAATGAGATACTGAGCTGGCCAAACAGGCTGGAACAACAAGAGTCCACTGGTACCCAGACCAGGAAAATGGAAGTGACTGCATGGGGTGTACTGGGGCGTTTTCCATCACAGAGGACTTCAACACTGATCAGATGTAACGACAACCTTTCTTGGCTGGGCTAATGCCGCTGGAGAGGGAACACTGCATTGCCAAGGTTCATCGCTCTGTCGGAGCATGAGGCTGGACAGACAACCTTGATTATCCATCTAAGAAACACACTCTTTTGGCTAGGGATGGGAAGGAAACATCCCTCATTCCAGACACTTCCCAAACTTTGTATTTTGTTGGTGAAATGGTGCCTGTGGCCAGTTTAAATGCAAACATACTCCTATGATTAAATGACAAAAAAGCAATTAAAATAGCTATATTGTCTATGCTCAATAGACGACTGGATGGCAAATGTCTTCAATTATTTTAGTTCAACTGATATCAAATTAAAGCCAAGCAACTGCTGGCAGGTGATGACACACACTGGAGAAATCAAAGGGTTCTGAACAAAATCTCTGTACCCAGACACTGATGCACTGGAGACGTGGCCAACATAAATCCTAATTTCTCCATGCTTCCAGACCACCATTCATCCCCAAACCCTACAGTCTGCTGCAAGCAGGCCAGATACTGAATAAGTTCATTTTTCACTGTGGTAATCTGAAAAACCCCACCAGCAGCTCTACAAGGAAACATTTGAACCTTCAAGTGGTGGCAGTGGCTCCAGCAAACCACCAGACAGTCCTGTGTGGGAGCAAACCAGTGCATGAACTCCAGTAAAACTGCATCCAAACTAAAAACTGCTTCCCCTCCATGCCACTGCTACCCAATGAGGTACAGCCACGGAAGCTGCTGATCACAGGATTCTTCAGGCTGTTGCACAAGCCTTGGGTCATCTTCAATTCCACCCTGCTCTGGACACAAAGACACCACTTTGCTCATCCCATGGCTTCCTCTTGACTTTGTGTATTGGCAGGATTGTTTTCAGCTGCAGAGTGGAAAAGCTGCTTCACATGAATTTGTCAAGAAGAACCAAATAATGTGTACAATAACTGAAATAAGGCAGGAAAGGAGCTTCTCCCTCCACATCGCTTCCATATGAACAAACAAGACCAGTTGATTCTCCAGAAGGCACCGGATAACTAATTTCATTTCCCAGCTCATGTTTTATCAAAACAAATATATTTAGCAGAGGCTGCCTGAACAAAGAATTGACAGTGGGAAACTGCCCCTGTGGTCCTAATGCAGATGTGAATCAGCAGAACAGCAATCCTAGGGGAAGCCTTTTTCCTTTCTTTTTCTTTCACATACAGTTAGACAACACATGAGAAGTGTCTTTCCATTTATACCGACTTATCATCATAGAAACATTTTTGTTTACCCTAATACATATTTCCAGATTGGAAAAACAGCCATGAAGCTATTTAGAAAAATTATTAAACTCTCAGCCATTAAATGTTCATTCCTCACTGGAATCTCACTTGCCAGAACAAAAAAATCTGTGAAATAGGTTGAAATGCTTGAGGTGATTTGTAACTCCCTTCTGAATGGTCCCTTCAAATGGATTCCCCTTCCATTTGAGAGCAGCAGCAAATTTTGGCTTTTGCAGCCATTTAGCTGCTCCAAGCAAACCAGAACACAGGTTATGAAGGCTGGGGGGCTTCCAGCAGATCTTCAAACACGCAGGACAGAGCTGCACACTGAGAAGCTTCTTGTGGAAAACCTTGGGAAGGCACTGCAGCGCCACTGCCACTGGTGGAGACAGATCCTTCCCCTCCCATCCTCCAGCCCTGACTCTCCTATGTTGTCCTTCACTGCTGGCTGTGCTTCCTTACTCTCACCCCACATCCCTAATCCTTTACCACACAGCTCAGTGAAGCCCAGAGGAGCCTGAGCTGATCACATCCATTACATTTCCTTTGGAAGAAGCCTGACAACCCAAAAAGATTCCTGACAACCACGATGCTGCCACAACCACCAGTAATTGTGTCTCCTGCCATGGCTGCTCAGACAACGTTGCTGTGTCTCCTGTCACCAGGCTCACTGGGGACAGCCCTGTCCCGAGACCTGTCCACATTACAAATGATTGCTATAAATAATCAACGTGCATTCCTCTAATCCCTTGTTGGAACCATGGCCTCTCTAACCAGGGCAATGCATAACAACTTCCAAAGAAACACTTGGTAGCAGCACGCATGGGAGGGGGGTGTTTATAGATGTTTAATGGTGTTTCTCTTACAATCAAGGTGCTATAGCACTTAGGAAAGGCATTTTTGGTGGTGGGAAGAGGGAGAAGAATAACGACACACTAAATACAGAAAGGAACACTATTAAACTGCATGCAATTATCAAAAGCCACTAAAAAAAACCAAGTCTCATTAAATACCTTTTGCTATTTAAAATCACATTTAAATGTGCCTGTGATAGATCTGAGCTTTAGCTGCCTGTAATGACAATTGCATTGCTCCAAGGAACTTACACATGATGAGATATATTTTATACCTGTTTTTATTAACAGTCACCCAAAGGCTTCAGCATCACTCACAGAGCTGCACAGCAAACACACTCAGCTATGATACTATTTGTACTGTCTGATGCAAGAAGGGCTTGGATAACATTTGTTTAGTCAAGGACAAACAGTCCTGGGGCCTGTAGGTGGATGTAGGGAAAGACAAAGTTGGGTAACACTTCCGGCCTGAAAAGAAACAGGGTCCCTTCAGCTGAAGGGTTGTTGGGGAGAAATGCAGATAAAACCAAACTGTTCTGCAGTCCGGGTCACGCTCCAAGGGCTGCCTTGTGGGCCCAAAATACTTCACGAATAACCACCATAGTCTTAAGGAATTAAGTCCTGAGGTTCAAGCAGGGCTTCAACAAATACCTCTCATTTCTCAAACAACCACAACAGAAGGCATTGATAAGGAAGGCCAGGGATGCTGTTCCAGAGAGCAGGTGTCAGTCATCAAAGGCGATTCTGATGGGGCCTCCTGTCAGGATGTGGTTTGCCATGTGAACAGATTCCTCCTCCTGCTCCTCCTCCTCCTGCTCGGCCGACCTGCGCACGCGTCGCCGGCAGCCCTGGGCGCAGCGCGAGGTCTCGTCCAGCGCCCCGCACACGAGGATGCGGCAGTGCAGGAACACCTCCTGCAGTGGGGACACGGCAAGGGTCAGTGCACAGCCCTGCCAACCACTGCCACTGCTGCCAGAGCCAGTGCCACACCATTCCCAGGGTGGAATTCCCTGTGTCCAGCATCTCCATCCACAGCCAAACTGGCCGCTCCGTCTGTTTCCTTGTGTGCCCTCTCCCAAGTGCCTGGCTGAGACCTCAGAGCCAAGGGTGGAGAGACAGGGAACAGGAAGGTGTGAAATGATCCTCCAGAGGAAGGGATGAAAATGCCAGGAATCAGTTTGGAAGAGCTCGCATGGACTGGCAGGAGCTGCACGTCAAGAATGCACGAAGACTCGCAAGGACTGATGGAGACGTGCAAGAGAATTTCAAATGAGTGGGGAAAAGAAAGCCAGGAAACCAAGGGGAAAAAGGAGGAAAATGCAGGGTGATGAGGGTCTAAGCTGGGGGAAAAGGGACAATGCAAAGAGCAAGGAGACAGCTGCCTTTTTTCCTGCACAGCTAGGGCAGTGACAGGATTGCTGCTCCCTGCCCTGTCAATGACAAGGAGAGCAAGCAAGATCCCTACAAGCAGCAGTCACAGAGACTTGATCAGTGATCAGGTTTGAAGCAGAATCCATCACACAGGATGGGAGGATGCAGGTTAGAGGCAGCAGGGGCAATCAGACAGCCAAGGAGAATTTCTGAATTTTAGAAGATCTCATCTGTTTGAACCCTACTGGGGCTCTCAGGTAGCTGGAGCAGCAGCTTTATATGTTTCAGAGCAGGCAGTGTTGGCTGAGCGTAACAATGACTGGAAGATCCAATTTCCTCCAGTACAGAAAAGGAAAGCTATTTGCATTAGGAAAATGGCATTACCCTTCCATTGTGCTCCCACTGTCCTCCCACCTGGAGTTTCTGCCCCAGAGAGACAGCCTGGTTTCACACTGAATTAAGCAGTATGGTGGCCTTCTGTCTGGAGTGCTGGCATCTGTACTCATAAGAGTTAGAGAAGACACTCTAAGGTTGAAGAGGTCCCAAACTAAAAGCTGTGTTGTTTTAAAGACAGGACTCTGTGAAATGTGCCTGGTGACTGAGAACGCTTCCCAGCATACAAGGGTCCACCAAGAGCACCCTGGAAGCAACAATGATTTTAGCCTGCTGTGGCACTGATGTTCCAAAACTGTCCTTCATATTTTAATTTTACTTGTTTTTAGCAATCTCTCCTCAAGTACCTGTGTCAGGCTTCTGTAAGATGCAGCTGCTGGAACAGGCACAGCGGCACCTGCCTTGGGCCAACCATTCTATATACCCTTTTCCAACTTGGTGCTGAGGCTCTTCAATTGTATCAGGACTGATGAAATATCTAAGAGTTGAGTTTAGAGCTTACCTTGTTGTCTTTGCCCACAAACTTGAACACAGGAACCTGGAAATGCTTGGCAAGATGGTCCTTTGACGTGTACTGCTTCACGGAATCATCAGAAACGCAGCTGAGGGGAGCAGAGGGATAGGCTTTAATGGGTTTCCCAGAAATGGAAAGAGAAAAGACATTCCAGCCTACTTAACCAGAGAAAGAAAAGGAGGGATTGGCTCTCTCAGGCTCAGCTACCAGCTCTGCTACTTCCTCTTTGGCCACAGGAGAAAATTCGGGAATGATGGGGAAAAACAGCAGCAATGCTAATAGCATCTCCAGACAGGGAACAGCTCAGCAGCAGAGGGCTGGCAGGACGTGGCCCAGTCCCCTTAGAGAGGGACTGCCAGCGAGCTGCAGGCAAATTTGTCCTTGTTTCACCTTCCTGTGCAACAGTCTGCAGTGTTATGCACCACTGAATGTGGCATGCACTTACTGTGCATACATATATATGCACATAAATTATGCTTAAAATGAAGCAGCCTGCACCCACATTACTAAAATATGACATATGAGGAAAACAACTAAAATCCAGATTTACTTTGCTTTATATCATTTACATTTTTCTTCCTGCTGGACTTGGTCAAACAGCTCACATGCACTACACCAAAAATTTATAATTCCAGTTTTTCCATCACTAGCAATACATGATTGTACAAGAGGTCACAGAACTGCAAGAAAATAAGCTGCTTTTATAACAAGTTACATTCCAGGTGCAGTGTATCTATAAACTATTACAGCCTATTTAGAGTTTGACAGACAAAAAGTTATGGTGGCTCAATAATTACTGCTGGTTATTGCAAAGCCTTGGGCATCTTGAGAGGCCCTGATGTTGCTGTGAAATTGCATTTAATTGCATTAGAAAACATCTAACAAGTTAATTCAAAAAATGTGGACTTTGAAAGATATTAAAAAAAAAAACCCAACAAAGCAGTGGTGGGAGAGACAAGAGGTTCTGGTGTAGCTCAAAGTCCTGATCTTGCGGCAACCTTCAGCTCCCACCTTCACATGAGAAATGTGCATGGCACTGTCAGCAATGCTGATGTTTGACATGTTCAGCTGTAAAAGAGCAGTTCTGCCTTCACCATAATGTTTGGGAAGCTCTACACTGTTAAAATTCCTTTTTAAAGAAGGCATCTGATCATAAGGAGTGACAGTTAAAGTTCATAGGTGATTGGCCAAGCTCTAGGGCCACAAAGTCAACTCATAGGCGTGTTCTCATTTGTGAGCATATGAACTGAGATGATTATTGTTATGATTATTATTACTGGCTCAAAGTGACTCCTAAATCCCAGGTTCTCCAAAGAACCACACTAGTGGAAGGAAACCTACTGATTTGGGGCTAGGGAGAGGGAAAGTGGAAGAACAGCATGAAGGAATCGGGGATACACAGACAAAACCAGCGCAGAAACCTCTTGAGTCACAAGGACAAGCCCTTTTGCATTTGTGGGGCCAGACCATATCCCACTCTCCTAGAAAACCCCCAGAAACCCTGCTTCCCACCTCGGAGAGGTGAGAAGAGACAGCTATAGAAGGAAAAGGGGTAAGCCTGGTGAAGATATGGGGAAAATAACCCTATCCCTGTGCATAATGTGCTTAGGTTTGGGGAGCAGACTGGCAGTACTGTGGGAGCTGTGCTCTGACCCTCTTATTCAGGGTTGCAAGGTTAAAAGGAAGGCTTGGACACCAAAATATCCACCTCAGTCTAACAAATGGGGAAGCCTGAGGCATAACTAGATGAGCTTTGCAATGGAACTACCTTAACCACCTCGTGCTCTCCTGAATCTCAGCTCCTGACCTCATCAGTGACACGACCTTGCTCCAGATGCCCCAGAGAGCTTCAGCCTTTATCAGCTGCGCCATCGGTCAATGCCTTTGTTTCATTTTGGAAGACAGGGAATTAACGGAGAAGGAATTTTTCCATTCCTCAGTCCAAGGTATATCCCCTCCACATGAAACAGTGTTTCCCTTTGGAAAACGCAGTTAACTATTTCAGGTCTGATCCTACATGAACCGATATAAAAATCCCATCTTTACTGCCATGGGCTTTTGGGGCTGGATTGCTAGAAGGAAACTAGGTTGTTACAGAAATGTTTGGAGCAGGGACAACTTAGCAGTGTATTCAGCTAATTTAATTTCAGTCACTGGGGACACTGGGGCCTGCAGTGACTGTTGCAGAGTGGAGCAGCTGGATGAGGCTCCAGCCCACTTTTGCCTTCAGTGAAGTTTTAATGCCCTCTGCAGGTACCAAGGGACTGCTGGTGACATAAATCCTCCAACCAGTGCTGGGGTGAATTCAAGAGATGACATTTCCTGCCTTCTCCCTTCTCTATCCAGCTTAGGTTTTGGCTGCTGTTTTGAATTCCATAATTTTCACTCATGGGGAGAAACGAATGAACATTTGTAGCCTTGACTCTGCAAACAGTCCATGGGAACAGCCAAGCCAGGAGTTGATAAAATCAATTTTGCCATTACAGATCTGCTCATAAAGCCCAGAAATGTTGGGCACAGAAGGACTGCAGACTAGGATGGAGGGAGAGCAGGCTAATGCTGAATCTTTTTTCAGAAGGAAATGAAAGCAGTATTTTCGGGTACTTTACACAGCAGGACCCTTTTGCTACAAGACAACAACACGGGACTTGCGATCAGCAGCTGTAACAGTGGATGATTTAGTCTGGCAGCTGAGGACATAATTGTTGTCATCATTAAACGGTCTGGCAAGGCCTTACACAAGCACAGTCCCTTGACTATCAGGCTACAACTCTTGGGTATGTCTTAGATATTCCTTTGGCTGGATTTCCCTCCCTAGACGCTAGCAGACTGCCTCACAACTGTGACGTTTCCTCAGAGCCCTCTGGTTAAGCTGCTGGATGTAAACACTCCACAGCAATGCTGTAGCATGGCACAGTCATTTTAGCACCCAAAGAAGGGCCTGAAAAGAGGGATCATCTTAGGAACCACAGCTGAGCCTACAGCAAGGCTCCCCAAACCTCTGATGCAAAAACCACTACAGTGAACCCACAGATCTGCACAAAATTATTTTTAGCATATCCTGGAAAGATCACTAACCCCAAACACCTCAAAAAATTACAGCCAAACTGAAAGGCCCTAGGTTTATTGCACTGACAGGCATCAGGGAGAGCAATGCGAGGGATTCTCCTAGAACCGATGGACTGTTCTGGCTCGTGCTGTAAGAAGGCCATTATGAGAAAATTAAGAAAGTTGCTCCAGTTGCTGCGGCAGCTCCCTGGCAGCAGCACACGGCCATGGGGGTTCTGCACATTGGCTTGGCACTCTGCGGCTGGCAGAGAGAGGACATCAGGAAAGAGAATCTTTTCTACAGGAGCCAACTCAATTATCCACAAGGCTAGTGACAGGGGAATATGTCCTGTAAAGGCTGCACTCGGAGGAACCTCTTTCACTGCCTCCCACCGTTTCTCCTAATTTATTTTGATGGGACAGGTGGTTTCAGCTTGATGGGTGCTGGTGATTGCTACGAGCACAGCAGACAGGCTGCTGGGGAGAAGGGATAGTCTTTCCTGCATCACACAGACAACTCAGCCCCACTGCCAGTTCCCATTAAATTGCCAGCAAGAGAGGGAACAGTGAACTCACCCATCTTGAATCAGGTAGTACTTCAGGATCTCATCAATTTTTGAGGTGGGAGTGGCAAAGCAGCTCTCCACCAGCGTCTCCAGTCCACTGACGTGTACCAAGGGTTCAATCCCAAAGTACAGAGAGTCCCGAAGCCTGAGGGTGGGAAGAGCACCCCTGTAGGGCTCATCAAAGTCTTTGTCTTTGAAGATCTCCAGAGTGAAGGGAAAGATGCCCTGGTTGCGGCTCATGATTTCCAAGGGAGAGTTCTTGAGGTTGGGCACATAGCCCTCAGAGATGGTGTAGCGGCGCGGGAACTCGCAGGTCACCGGGATCAGCAGCTTGCTGGTGCGGACAATGATGTCCCCATTGCTCCCCGGGGTCTGCTTGGGCAAGCCAGTCACCAGGTTGGTGGCAATGATTTTATCATTTATTACCTGCAGCGAAGAAAGGGGAGATCACCAAGAAAGATCCCTCTGGGCTGATGCTCAGAGCAGCCACTGAAGGCCCATCAGGTGAATTTACAGCCCACAACCAGGATGATGCTCATCCTCACAGACCATCTAAGGACCTCAGTTTGATGTCAGCCGCAGTGCATTGCACTTCTGCTACCCCTCTGCTAAGGTGAGCTCTCTAGGTCCTAACCAGTTGCCAGTTTAACCTTTGAAACATTATCAGGAGAGCAGAATCTGTCTCAGCAGGAGGGTGAAGAGTGAGGGCACTTCTACCTTCTACCCCTGTGAAGCAGGAGGTGAGCAGAAAGCAGCACCATGCTGTCACACACACATCACTGAAGGGGGGATGGAACAAGCTCTCTGACTTTAGAATGCCAGCCCAGGTCTACTCTGAGGGCAGCTGCATGGCAACACAGGAAATGGCTCTGAGGGTCCACCTAAATGAACTTTATTCCCCAAGTAAGCCACAGCCAAATCCCCAATTCCCAGAGACCAGACAATATACATACATCTACAACAGTACCACAGGACTTCAAGGAGAAATGGATGTTGACATGAGTGCCATTGGACACGCCTTTGCACGAAGTGTTGATGAGGGAAAGGTCCAGGCCTCCAACCAGGTCCTTTGGGATGTTCACCTCAATAGAGCTGGACTTGCACAGCACTGGAACTGCAAGAGAAGTTCCCAGAATAAGAGTCTGCACTACAAACCTACCAGTGAGCTGGGGAAGGGCTATACCAGTTATAACTGGGAAAAAAAAAGGAGAATCATACACAGCATTTATGATTACGATCTTACCACGGTAACCTAACTACCCATCTTGCATTGCCACCTACACAACGCAAACCAGAGCTGCCACTGCCCCAAATTCTCCAGCCACAGCAATGCCTCAGAAAACAATGAAGACAATCACTGCACTCGCAGCAGAAACTTAGCTGTGCTTTCCAGCTTTACTTAATACTCAGTACAGGTTTGATTGATATCTCCTGCACTGCTATGTCCTGGGAAGAGCCTTTGCCAGATATGGGTATCAAATTCACAACACCCCAGGCAAAGCCATTTCTTAAGACCCTTAATCAGATTTTACATCAAACCCAGAACACGCTGAAACACGGCAGAGTAATTCCATATAGACACTGAGCTAAAATGGAAGCACCTCAAAATGCCATAATAATATTTTTATAAGCAATAAACTCAGCTCCGACAAACAAACCCAATTAGCTCACTCATTCCACCTCCTTCCAACCTTTAAATTTTAATACAGGCCTCTGTGTGAATTTTTAACAATTTCATTACACAAGAAGCAGCAGAAAACAGCTTGGACAAAATAAAAAGGAAGGAAAAAGAATAATCTTCAATAAAAAAGTAGTTGCTGTATACATATTCCTTGGGATTATACATATCTCTTCAGTTAGAGACAGAACAAACATAATGGTGGCATATATTCTGGTTTCAGCCAGAAAAACAAACCCTTTGCAGAATTTACATTTATCACATTTTAAAACCCCACAACAAAACCTTTTTGCAAATATACTAGCTTCCCAAGTTTTTTGCCAAAATTAATTGCAGTCCCAGTCCTTGACATTCCTATGACCTGCCTTCCCTTAATTTCAGTCATTAATTATATAATTTAGGATTCTGGATATTTGATATAAGTCACACTGCTAAAACAGTCATTTTACCCCCCTTTAAAAATTTCCCTGTCCCAGCTAAGGTATTTGCATCAGCCTCTGAGTACCTTCAGGGAAGATTTTTTATTAAAAGTTGATAATTTCAAAGTGATATGCTAAAATGTATGCAGAGTGCCCAAAGCAATATGTTCCCATAATGACATCGCTGGGTTGGAACAGAAGCTTAAAGAACTAAAAATTACCTTAGCCTTCCCTCCACTGGCAGCAGAAGGCAAGTGGGAATAACTGAGCATGTCAAATGGCACAGCTCAGGAGCAAAGGGACTTTGAGAACACAGCACAGTGCAGACAGAGAGAAACATCCTTTGGAGAACTGATTGGCTCCATCTGGATTTAAAGGCTTGCTATTCCAGCAACTCCTTGATAAATAAGAAAACGTACTGCTTTTATAAAGGTGACATTCAGGGCAAGAGATTCGGATCCCAACTGCAATTCTCTGAAGTTCAGGACTGATTTGGTTCAGGATCTCTCTGTTTCTGCATGTCTTTGACTGGCACAAAGTGGGAGAAAGAAAACACTCCATTTTCCCTGTGCTCTGGAGCTGCAGGACCTGTCTGTGTGCCCTCCAACACCTGGACACAGAAACAAGGGAAGGAAACCTCTTGACTGAAGCCAACCTGTGGCTATTTGGGAAAATCCCAGTCTGTGCCAGTCAAACATTCTAGTTCTTCACCCTCACACTCCGCAGAGCACCTGTGAGCACAGGGAAAGCCTCCTCATTTCCACTTTAAACTGCTTTGCACCGATCCCTCTGAGCACCTGACTCTGGGAGGAAGCTTCTGTGGCAAGTCTAACGCTCATTTCTCTGTCTGCTGTTGTTACTGGCACCATATTCCAGCCTCTGGCTCCTTCCTTGGCTTTTCAGAGTGCTGCAGCTTGGAGCAGAAGTTATCTTCCTGCACAGACTGCTCAGCAGAACAGGCTCTCTGGTGCTGGGGAGCCCTGACCTGCTGCCACAAACATAAACCCTGCTTACCTGCACAAAAAGTTTGGGCAGAGGACAGGGGAAGAAGAGCATTTCATCCCTACTCTTCAGGAAGAGGTGGGGTACTAGGATGGGCTGCAAAATTCTAGGATGGGCTGCAAAATTCCAAGTATTTTGCTGGCTGGTATCTTTGTGGAAAAACTGTAGCCTGTAGACTGTGATTTCTGTGGAAGATTATTAATGTTTGTTCTGAACGTAGAGACAGTGCAGAGGAGGGTAGAGAGGCTGAAGGTCCAATTGTTTCAGGCAGCTGTGCTGTTAATTGAACCAATATAAACCTGATTAGGTGTCATAAAAAATTGTGTGGAACAGCTCCATATCTGCTCGGAATTGCAGACCACAGCATGGGGACATAAATTCACAAATGCAAAAGAACAGGCAATTTCACTTGATGAGATGCTGAATCCTGAGCCCCAGCCTGGCTCCCAGCAGTGGTGCTGCTCTCATTAGCAGCCTCACAAGCAGCAGAAACCCTGGCTGGGAAATGCAGGACTTTCAGCCCTGCTGGGGTTGCCTCAGGGGCCCAGGACTGAAAAACATTGCTCTGTTCTGGCCTGTATCTATCAGCCAGACTTTCAATCAGTGAGTGTAATCACAGCTCTTGGAAGTCCCCACCTCTGCCTCCCCATCAGCACTGCTGGATCCCAAGTGTGCAGTGCTCACCCTTGGGAGCCCTGCATTTCTAAAAAGCTTAAAAAGCAGAAATTCCATCAAGTAGAACCATTCCAACTTCCTCTCTGAGGCATACCTGCCCTTTTGCCCACCATGAAGCCTGGATCTGTCCCTCCACCAGCTGATGCCTGGGCACTCTGTGACACATCAGGCTGCAGGAGATTCTCTGAGCACAACAGGCAACACCAGACTGCTGGTAGCCTGGATGTATTTGCAAAAGAAATATTTGCTAAAAACAGGGAGCTTGTTTATTCTGTGTGCATGCCATAGGCACAAGTGACTCAGCATGAAGGACTCCCTGTGGAAAGTTCAGATGGAAGGTTCTCCAAGGATAACGCTGCTCTTGCCTCCACACAGCAGAAGCAACAGTCAATTTTTAGATGCTGTCCCGGGCACTTTTCCAAGGGGCAGCAGGAGCACCTAATATCAAAGTTAGTGCCCTGCTTCAAGGCATAGGAATGCTTACTGGAATGGTATACTTGGAAAAAAAACATGCCTTTTTAACCCTTTTCTTGGAAGGGACTGGGCCACTTTAGCTGAGATTTTGAAGTTTGAAGCATGGAAAATGTCAGTTCTAACAGCATAAATTTGTCAGAGGTGTGCACAGCTGGAGCAGAGCAGTAGAATGGGAGATGTTAAGCAGTATTAATTGTAAGGGAATGCTGCCTTCCAATTAACATGATGCAAGATGCACTCAAGCTGGGCCTTGTGGCTGTTCTCCTGCCTGGATAGAAGAGCAACATCTTCAGGCTCTCTCCTTTGGATGGTCTGTCATTAGTTACAAAGCTCCATTAACCCAACTGGAAAGGCCAGACTAAGAGAAGACAGCAAAAAGAAGAAGAAAAGTTCCTTCAGACATTCTTTTGGGGGACAGAGGCTGCCGGGGAGATTTTGCTGACCTACCTTGGCAAGTGTGGTTGTCTTCTGACAGAACGAGTCCCCTGGGACATTCACACTGGTAGGTGTCTTCCACTTCAATGCAGGTATGGCTGCAGCCTCCGTTGTTATTGTGACAGCCTTCAATTTCTGGAAAGAAAGGAAAATCAGCGCATCCTGCAGGCCCCAACGTACTCCTGACCAACCAACAGTCTGAACAACACAGCTCAAAGGAAACAGCTTGTTTCCAAGAAAATGAGGTGGAAACCCCTCTTTTAATTGTACAGTTTCCTGTGCTTGTCATTTCCCCATGAGGTTATCAAGGAATTCTGTGGAAAAGCTTAGCAAATTAAATCCCATGCTATAGCTGACACACTGAATGGGCAATCTGCAGCTTGGCGCTTCAAGAATCACAGAATTATAGAGTGGCCTGGGTTGGAAGGGGCCTTAAAGATGATCTCCTTCCAACCCCCGCGGCCACGGGTGCCACCTCCCACGATCCCAGGTTGCTCCCAGTCCCATCCAACCTGCCCTTGAACACTTCCAGGAATGGGGCAGCCACAGCTTCCCTGGGCAACCTGTGCCAAGGCTTCCCCACCCTCATAGGGAACAATTTCCTCCGAATAGTCAACCTAAACCTACTCCCTGTCTGTTTAAAACCATTCCCCCTTGTCCTGTCACTACATGCCCTTGCAAAGAGACTCTGTTGAGACATCCTCCTAAACTAATTTTTCTGTTGTTTCTTACTTCAAAAGGGGGAGGAAAATCCTCTTCAAACTTTTACCACACTCCCTCCCTTCATCACTAGCAGAATGAAAACCCTGAGCTTCGCGGGGGAGCTGCCTTGGGGAAGGACAGCCCCACAGGTGGCCAGCTCCTATTCCCAGCAGGGAACACTGGAGAGAAGATGATGTGCTCCTTCTCTCTGGGTTTCCCAGCTGTGAGGGAGGTGGGCATACCAAATCCCCTTCGTGGGCTGAGCATGAAACTCTGCTTGTAGGAGTTTGTTTAGCAGGAATTTTGCAAGCTTGTGAGTTTTAGGCTTCGAGGTTGGCTCGGGAAAGCACAAGTTCATGGTGTAAGGTTGATTCACTTCCTAATTTTCCTCCATTTTGAAGTGCAGAGTCGAGAGAGCAGCACAACTAATTGGAGGACTTGTCATGTCTTCTTACACCTCCTTTGTTCAGATGAGGACACTCTGAGGATCTGAGTTTTTGTGTAAAACATATTCCTAGCCACTGCAGCTGCAGAAAAGAGCCTGAAAGGTCATCCAGATACATTGTGAAGAGTCTGAAAATCTTAAGGAAAGTAAGGCCATTTCCAGCTCTTGTTGGCTTCTTATTTTAAAGAAAAGAATAGAGGATCATGATTTTTTTTCTTTCAAATAACCTTAACTGGTTGATTTTTTTAACCCTTTGGGATGAATATGCTAGATGAGTACTACTGTCCTCAGTAAAATAACAGTACATAAGATAAGCAAATCATAAATATGAAATATTTCTCTCTGAGCCTGCCATCAGAAATAATTTCACTGAAATGTAAAGAAAAGAATGAAAATCCCACACTCAGTCCTATACAATGCACGGAAAATAACCGCCCAAACACCCCATATGAGTCGAAGAAATGGGTAAAGCACCATAATGTAAATTTTGAGATACTTTAAACTCTACTCAGCCTCAACAGCTCACATAATCAAGCTAAATCTCTTGCATTTGTTCTTTTTAGGAACAAACTGTGAGGTGGCTCAAACCTCACATACCATTCTCTAACAACTCACAAAGCTGAGGGCATATCTTCAGAAATAAAACTCACTAACAAGATTGTAAAAATCCCCAGCAGCAGTGTTAAACTCTTGAAAGGCACCATCCTTCTTACAGAAGGGAAATTAAATGATATATCAAAGGCCCTAAAAGCCAGCTCGGGGAGTGGCAGAAACAAACGAGTTTCCAAACAGGCTATTCCAGCCCTGTCAGAAGAGTGCAGCGCTCAGGAATAAAAATTGCACAGCTCATTTATGTGATGCCCCACCAGCTCAGAGCTGGATGTGGCAGGGACAAAGCCCACAGACCATTTTTGGCCCCACACAACTTGACAAGTACTTAAGGAGCACCCTGCACAGCAGCATTTCCCAGGAAGTGTCAGTGCCTGGATGAGTGATGTACTGGCAGAGCTCAGAGAGCAGATTTAGTTCTTTTGGGTAGCTGAAAAGTGAGGCACATCTGTAGTTGTTTTTCTTGTCTGAGGCCCCATAGTGTCTGTGAACACCACACAGCAGCTTTGCTGTGAGGGGGCACAGTGCTTTTCCACAGCTCTCCACAGAAAACATCAGGCACACGTCAATTCTTGGTGGGTTTGCCTATTTCTGCTCAGAGACATTTGTACATTGTTAGTGACAACACATCAGGCCTACAATTTGGTCTTTAAGCCACCAGTCTAAATTTATCAAGGGCTTTCAACCTGGCTGTGCCACCACTGGGAAGGAACTGTGGCAGCTGCACAGAGCAGCAGAGCCCACAGACACCAAACAGCAAAATGCAGCCCTAATCCCAAATTTAACTTCTGTCTACAGACTGGCACCCCCTCTCCTCAATCTCTATCCTGGGAGGCTAAAGTGATCCTCATGCTCTAGTCTAATGTCACGACATTACCCCATACCTAATGTGAGCTGCCGAAACCCAGCTCTGCTAAATCTGCCCCCACAAAACTCTACCACACAGATCTCCAGAGCCAAATCCCAACAACTCCAGCAACAAGCTCTGCCTGGACAACCAATCTTCCAGATCCACTTCTGCCTTTCCCCCAGGGAGAGAAACGCAGGCAAATCCTAACAGAAATGGAGGAGGCAGGGAGAACAACAAGAAGATTTCTCTCTGCTTGCTTAGAGGGATATTTTAGTACCAGCCCCTCTGGCAAGCGCAGAGGTGGTATCAGTGACATTTAATCCCAGGTGCAAGGAGCCAAGAGAGAGACAGTGCTGCAAGGGAATGATTGATATGGTTTCCAGCAGCCTGGGGTAGCTGAAGCCTCACCTTCACAGGTTTTCCCATCACTTCCCAGCGTACGCCCAACCCCGCACTCGCAGCGGAAGGAATTCTTCAGGTTAACACAGAACTCACTGCAGCCTCCGTTGTTCTGCTCACATTCATTTTCATCTGAAAAAAACAAGCTCCAGAATGCAGTGAATAATCCCACTAACAGTAGTAAAACTAACAGTAGCTTTTGAAGATCTTGGTAAAGCTCTGAAAACTCCTCCTAACTCTTTTTTAAAGGCTAAAGTTCCCGTTTCTGTCTGCCCTTTTTTTTTCTTTTAAGGTACTTTGTTCTCTGAGATTCTAATTCCTCAACCTGATTTAATCTTTGTGTGCAAAAAGCAAATCAAACAGAGAGGAAGGGACTGACGTTGCTCTTGCTGAGCCACAAAATGAATGATTTCTCTTAGAAAGACCAGGATGCTGGAGTTATCAGTCAAGGTTCACATGGGGTTTCATCAAAACAGCTTAGAAGCTGGCATTTACTAGGTATCAGAAGCTTAAAAACAAGAAAAAAGAAAAGTACCATTATAACAGACAAGTCAGAGATGAGCTCTCTCAGAGCGGTCCCACACATGCACAGTACGCACAGCTTGCAGCTGGTGGTGGTGTCTCCTTCCACAAGCAATGTGAATCGAATATTTTTAGCCAAAGAATTGGCTGGTACCCTGCTTCGGGAGGCAGGAAACATGTCCAGGAGACTCACACAGACACTCTGTTTTTCACACATGTGACAAGCTCCACACTTTCCCTTCTAAAAATAAAACTACAGCTGCTTAAAACCAGAAGGTGAAGAGGGAAAGGGCTACTGGCAAAGGCACGGAGATGTTCTTAGAAGGGCCTAGAGCTTGTCTTGGTCAAGGGCTAGGCCCAGAAATTCCCCTCACTGGATCTTCCAAGTTCTACAGCACACACAGATCTGTCCCTGCTCTTCCACACCAGTGACAACCAGCACTTCTGGGACACAGGCTGGTTGTCTTGAGACTGGATTGGGAGAGCACTGAGCTGATTTTAACCACATGCAGAAAATGGATCTAGGTATCGAAGAAATCAAAGGCAATGCACCGAGTTGGTTGTTGCGTGACAGGAAGCCTAAGACCTTATCTAACCCCTAAATGAAAATGTAACTCAGGATCAACTGTTCTGCTCTGGGATTTAAAGCATGTAACGTGCTGAGGAGCAGCATAGGGAGGTTCACAGAGCTGCTCAGCACTCACAGAATGGTCTGGGTTAGAAGGGACCATCATCTTGTTCCATCCCCTGCCACTATCCCAGGTTGCTCCAAGCCCTGTGCAGCCTGGCTCTGGACACTTCCGGGGCAGCCACAGCTTCTCTGCTGCATTACTGCAGCAGCTTCAGCTCCCCTCCTCAGGGGAGCTGGGAAAGGAAGCGCATTCTCTGCTTAGGAAAGACAAACAGGGATTTATTTGGTTTCTCCGTAAGGAGGACACAGTTGCTCTCAGAGACGTGACTGCACAATTACCCAGCACAACAGAAAGGTATTAGAAAGATCATAGAGCCACACAAGAGAGGCTGCAGGTAGATGAACCAGGGTGATTGTTCCAGCTGAGGTGTTTTGCCATCTGGGAACCTCGAGGAGAAGCAGCAGTGCAGAAATCCTGCTCGGGAGGGGATGAAAGCAGCTGCAGCACACACAGACAGGCTCAGGACTCCTGTGTGCCTCCCTGCTGCAGGAAATCCTTTCCTCTGAGCCTGCCACACTTTCATAGAGTGCTAGTGCTTGTCAAGGGCACTTCTGTGACTGGAAGGCTTACACAGAAGCAGCCAATAAATGCTTTTAATTATCTAAGAGAGCTCAGTCAGTCACTTACCTGCAGACAAGCAGAGCTGCTTAAGCAAAAGCCTTCCCCAGAATCAGTGTGAGCAAGTGTAACCCTGCAGCAGGGCCAGACTGCTTCTTCCACACACTGGAACGAATGTGGGCCCTGCCCTGGTGCTCACAGACACCAAGGTGTGTGAAGAAATAAACCACCCACGCCTGCTTTGTATAGCTCCTGTGGAACAGACTGACCTGCCACACAGCCTCCTGGACCAACTCTGCTTTCAGCTTCACCACCAAACCAAGTGACAGATGAGATTTCTCCTGCCCCAAACATCCTTTCCTCCCTCTTCCTTACCTCCTCCTATCCATTGGTGTGGCTCTACAGCTCCCCAACAGCTACCCCTTCCCAGCCCCTTGATTTGCCCCACAGACCATCTTTTTCCTGACCTCTTAATCCAGTGCTCTCCCCCAGCACCACACACACATCCACAGCCTTCCTCTCCTCACAACTGCATGGGAATTTCCCCACAAACTCCAAAGCCCATATTCCCTGCTCTGCTCTCACCTCCTTCCTGGCCATGCTGGTCTCTGCCACCAAGTGCCAGGTCACTGAATACTCCCTTGTCAGGCTGCCTAAAACCATTGAAGCTGTGGTGGGACTTACAGCTCTTTGGGTCTCCTAAAGCCCCAGGCCCCGGACAACGTCCCAAAAGGGCAGGAAGTACAGCGGAATTTAGTGGGCAGCCCCACAGCAACCAGCAAAACTGTTTTTGCAGGAGAGATATTCAACAGAGCATGTGAGAGGAAATCTCTAATGCCAGACTGCACAGTATTTCCTGAGTGCCACAGTGATCCCACACGATCCTGCACCACGATCTTGCAAAGAGACTCTGCTACTGACAGTACAGCTGCTGCCTTCAGCAGCTGAACCGTGGAGAAAGCAAATCCAGCCTTGTAAACACGGAGCTCCAGGGGCACCAGAATGGATGCAGTCATGGTATGTCATATCTTGGAACAGAATAGAATGATAGACCTGTTCTAGGCAGCAAAGGGGAAAACTCCTCTCAGGATAACTTTTTGTAGTACTTTGTAAGGCAAAGGACTGAGATGTGAGCAATGAAACAAAGGGGAAAAAAGCATCAGTAACTGGCACAGCTTCTTTCCACCCTTACCAAGGCATGTCTGTCCATCAGGTCCCAGTGTTGTACCCGGGGAACATGTGCAGTCACCGGTGTCCAGGCAGGAGTCCTGGCAATCCACCACATCACAGATGTCATAAAAATCTAGGACATGACAAGAACGATGTCAACACAAAGCATGCAACAAAACCACAATATTTGTCCCATCAGCTTCCCACCCCGTGCACAGTCCGTCAGTTACAGACCTGGCCCATGTTGGCAAACCTGACCTGCTGAAGCTGCCGAGAAACAATTGAGTTTAATTACTGCAAGTCAGAGATGCAAATTTTGACTTTGGTAGCACGCCAAGACAAACTACAGGGCCCACAGGGAGCATTAAATCACTAAGGCCAGGTCAGCTGTGGAAAAATCCTGCTAGCGGAACAAAGCAGGTGAAAGCGCCTCTCTGATCCTATATGGACAGGCCACCAGCTGGAGAAGCCAGGAGCCAGGCACCACCTCTCCTGCCTCCCAGGGATGAGGGGGGTCAGACAGGTGACTTACGCCCACAGTAGGCATGGAAGCAGACGCTGGGCTTGGTGAGGTGGTACACATAGTAGCCTCTCGGGCAGGCCTTGACCTCGATGGTGGTGTTCCAGAGGCAGCAGTTCCCGCTGAAGCTGGCGCAGGCCTGGCGCCGGACGATGCCGTCGGCCTCGCGCGGGTGGCTGCCGTTCATCCAGATGGGGGCGTGGGTGCCGCAGTGGTTCTCGGGGATGCAGAAGGTGGGCATGGCGTCGCCTGCCATGCCCGTGAAGCGGTACCACTCCCCGTCGATGCCGCTGTCGCACGTGGGCTGCCCGTGCGAGCCGTTGATCTGGTGGTCCGTGTTCCGCCAGGGCTCGTTCAGGCTGATGTAGGCAGAGCAGGGGTCCAGGGCTGCGACACACAGAGACAGCAGCCGGTAGATAGCAAACCCAGTCAAGTTGTTTACTGATTAATTACAAAAGCATTTTTTTCTCCATCCCTGACTTAACAGAACTGTTGTGATGGAGAGAGATCCCTGGGGAGAAAAGGTGATACGAGCAGACTCATCACCTTGTGGAAAATTCTGACAGCTCGTTTTGGAGGAACAAGTAAATTAACAGAGCTCTTACAACATTATGCAACAGTCTGACTTTAGCTGACATGGGGAAAAAACAAGATATAAGCCAATCTGAGGTCCAGGTAGTGATTTTGCCATTTGAAATACACCCTGGGAACACTGGATCTAGCCTAGGACAATAACCCTTTGTCCAAGTAATAACTGAGCACCTGCAAGCCCCTCCTGAAGTCACTGGTAACTTTCCCAGCTGCCTTGGAACAAAGGACTATATATCTCGAACAGGTTATGCAGCCTCTTTTAAAACTCATGCACAGCCAGTGTCAGCCCTCACAGCTAAGCTGCCAAACCTTTTTAATCATTATCTTAAAATCTAGAGGGTGTAAAGATCTGAATTGGGACCTTCTGGGGAGCAAAATGTTCAGCCCTTTACACAGCTGTGTTCCTTGCAAGCCCACAAACCCTCCTGACCTGCACAGGACATCAGCTGTTTGTGAGTGAGGTGAGTGTTTGTGGGGGCAAGACACAAACACATGGACTTCCTGGCAAGTGCATGGCTGTTCATGCAGTGCTCAAGGAGTGTGTCCCTTTTCAGAGGCCTTTCTGAACCTTCAGAAAATAATTAAAATATGAGAGTACCATAGGGAGAACATAAAGGAAGAATTTAAGTGTTCATTAAATTTTCAGTCTCCTCCTAATTAACCCTCATTTGGCAGCTACTTCACTGAAAGTCCAGAGGTTCCATTTTCCCTTACATTTAACACCTGATTAAGCACACTTACCCCTGACAAGCAATTCCCTATTAAGCAAAAGGAATGCTAATACTGCCCTGAGTAAGGAAAATTGATTATCATTTCCTAAAATTAGGCTAATAAAACAAATCACTCTGATAAAATACATCTTGGACTGGAATAACCTGAACTTTCCACAGCACAGTTCTTTTGAAGTTCTAAAGTTGTGCTGTTTTGTTTTGACAACACAGTAATGGAGTTTGGGTGGGGGAGGAATACTATGCTCGTTCTATTAGATACAGAAATGATCCTGAAATGATCAAAAATGATTTTGATTTGTTTCACTGACTTTAAAGTGGGAACTACAAGTGCTTCAGAGAATGGACTTGAAGTCACTCTTATTTAGCTGTGTCCTCCGTAAATATCTGTCCTACAGATGTGCTATCTTACAGAAATATCTCACAAATATAACATCTCTTATGCCTTCCTCAGCCACAGACACATTTTGCTTGGTCTCAAATCCAGCATAAAAGGCAGGAGCAGCTGCCAGAGTCAGGAGTGCTGCAGAGCTGGCACAGGGAGTGTGGATCTGGGTTATGAAGGAATCTCTAGTGCCACGACTCAAATATATGCAGAGGAACTGATTCACTGCCACCACAACCAGCCTACTCCTCCTGAGCAGCGGAGAGGGGAATGCAGCACGGAGTTTCTGATGGGATTCACCAAGCATTCCCTCGTGAGCTCTCCTTTTCACCTGCCTCGGCTTGCCTGCCCTTACCCACAGAGAGCAGCAGCGCTGTAAATCCCATCCTCCAAAAGCTGGTTTGACTTCTCCCAAAAGGAAAAGATACATCCTGCACAGAACTTCCTCCGGGCTTCCCTCCGTGTAATTCTCTTGGTTTCCACAAGAGGATTTGGTGTGGCCTTAGGGTGAGTCACTGACTAAGATGAAAAGGTTTTCATGTTGTTAAAAGCCAAATGAGGTGAAGCAGGAATGCCCTGTCAGCTTCCCAGCTGGGCAGCACTAAAAATACCAACACTCTCATTAGCTTTCATGTAATGATGAAATATCCTTTGTAGACAGACTCTGGGAACGCTCATGTAGGGAGGTGACGTTGTCTCCTAAATATCCAAGAGATAATTTAAAGACAAAATTTAGTGATACAAACATGCAGCAGCTCAGATGGAGCTACAAGAAGGCATGTCAGGGAAATTGAGGTAGCATTCCCTCACATCTTACATTCCCCTGAGAGAGCTTCTGGCAGGAGCGAGGGGGAGGCAAACAAGCAGAAAAAGCAGACAGTGCTCTTTGGAGCACTGCAGATCCTCATGGCCACCTTTGGACTGCCAGTGCTGCCCCACGCCAGCCTCCCTGCAGACACCAAGCAGTCTTTGGCAGCACAGTTTTTTCATTTTAATTAAATTGAGTTTTTAAGAAAAAAAATTCCACAGAAATAGAGAAGCTACTGATCAGCCTCTCACCTCTTCTCCCCAAACAACAAGCTTGGGGGTTTACACAAGACAAATAACTGTCTCCAGCTTCCTATTTTTCATTTTTCTTGGCTCAATTTTTTTTCCTCCCCAATGCTTCTTGCATGGCCTGAGTAATTCAGGCTGACAAGCATTAGCTATGAAGCAAAGCTTTTCCATTTGTAAGCTTGATGGTATGATTAGTTCTCTGGCTGACATGGTAGCAGATATACTGGGTGACAAATCAGGCTCCAGCAAGCATTGGTGAGCACCCCATTCTGCAGAGATTAATCTTGGGTGCATTGTATAACTGGAGGTCTCTGCTCCAGCAATGAGGGGAGCAGCACTGCATTATGGCACTAAATTCAGTTCAGATTTGTCAAGGAAGCAGGTGAAAAGTAGCATGATGTCTTCTTATAGAGTCTGTCCTCCAAAGGGAGAGGAAAATCCCACAGTGCCTTGGCAATAGAGAGTCTCCCAATATGGGAGACTTCACACTCTCTAACAGAAGGATCTTTCCAACTGGAAGAAATTTCACATCACCTTCAAAGAGAAGGGATATTTCTCCCACCTTCCAGTCTTTCACCTAAGAATACCAAGGCTCAGTGTGAACCTTAGAGATGGCAAACAGAAATAAGGCAATGCCTCTTTACTCACCCATCGAAGACACTGGCTGGAGCGGGATGACAAAGTAGATACAGAAAAACAAGTACTGGAACATCCCACTCAGCCGAGGAAGAGCCACCACTCAAGGGACAGAGGCTTGAAAGCCCTGGTACAGGCTGTGGCTCCTGCAGCCTTCCTCTCAGTGGAGCTTCTGACTCCAGGTTTCCAGAGAAGCAAGTGTGATTGCTACCCTGGAGGTTTATCAGAGGAAGAGGCTAAAGGGATGTGGGGTATGGCTCCAGCCTTGACCTCCCCAGCACAGCTCTGCCCCTCACTGACAGCAGGGATGTACTTACTGATCAATCTTGTCTTTTGGACTTGACCTGCTATTGTTTTCTGCCGCCTGCCCCACAGTGACACCTCCACTATCTTATCCACAGAAGAATTCTAACCAGGGACACCCGGACATCCCGAAGGGATGGAAAAGAAGAACAGATGCTTGTTATCTCTGCTCCTTCCACAAGTCATACTCCATGGCTCCCTCCAGGCAGAAAACACCACCTAAAGAGCCTTAACTGCAGGAAATAGTGGCCAAAGGAGCAGGACTGATCCTTCTGAGCACAGATTGCAGAGGAGTGCTTGGAGCAGAGCTACAATGGGAACATCAGTCAAACTGAAAGGCTGGTGTCCCACAGGGAAACAAGCTGTTCCTAGGCTACACAGAGGCCCTTGCCACTCCTGGTCACACAACCTAACCACTGCAGCGAGATTATCAAACAAGGCAAGTAAAGACACTTTCCTGAAGTAGTCCTACAATCTCTTGTCTTTAAAAAACAAACCAAACCCAACATGGAATTAATTTTGGCTCAAAACTGAGTAATTGAGAACCTCTCCTGACTAGTTCAAACCAAACTGGGCTGAGTTACAGGCGACAACCATAAGCTCTAGATGCAGCACACTGAAATCTGTTCTCTACTACAGCAAACCCAGAAAGGGTTCTTCCCTCTCACCCCACCAACTCTTACAGTAAGAGCTCTCCATCAGCAATGAATGCAAGCTAAGCCTACACTAATCACACACAATCAGGCAAGTGTGAGCATTTCCCGATTCCCTTGGCATCCGGCATTTCTGCAGCAGGATAGCCTAAGAAATGACATCAAGCTTCAAATCCCAGCAGGAAAAAATTGGCTCCCTTATTTACATGCTGAATTTGCACATGACAGGGAGTTGGGTGCTTGTATGTCTTGCAGAGACTGTACATTACAGAAAATTCTCAATGGCCTCTCTCTGTTGGGGTGTGTCCCTGGGAGTGAAGTGCAATGTGCTTCTCTGCTCCACCCCAGCCCAAGAGTCTTTTTTCAGCGGTGAACAACTCTAGGGAACAACAAAAAAACTCCAAATAAATTACTGTTATTGCTCCCATAAGAAAAAAAGAAAATTCTCGTGGCTCTATTGTGCTGACAGCTGTGCAGCACCAGAAAGGTTTTTCCATCAACAGGAAAGGAGAACAGATTCACTACACAAAGCTATCAAGGCAGATAACCCTCAAGAGGTGATTATGTGAATTCCCAGAAGAGAACCTAAAATTGAACACAGAATAGTACAGCAAGCCATCGGAATTTCTATTTTGTCACTTTCATTGAGAGGCTGATTCATACTTATGATCCCAGGTAAACAAAACTGACAAGCCTGAATGGAATGCTGTTTGTGTCACAGGTGTGTACAGATCTCTGAACCATCTCATCCCCAGCTGCTTTTGTTTGTAGTTGCTACAAGAGCCTGTCATAACAAGGTTTTGACAGGTACATGTGACTGACAGCTGACAATTAACACAGAGAAATGAACTGCAGCATTGCAAATTGGAGCCTCAAAGGTGTCGCCCCCAGGCCCTATCAAATTCTCAAAAATGGATTAAAGCAGGAGATGCCCCAGCATTCCCAGAGATGACATTATCCCAAATCACCATAGCATCTAGTTGAAGGAAGTGGTCTCAAGCTGGACAGGACTGTGTGCTGCCTCTAAACATTTCTGGGAATAAGCATCAGAGGCAACTCTTCTATCAGCGCCTTCTCTTTGCAAGTTAATTTGGATGATATTCACGGCTCCAATTCCCCCCAAACAATCTATGCCTCAGGGAGCTGTAAAGTTAGTCCTGAGAGAATAAAGGGAGGGAAAAACCAAAAAACTTCCCTGCAAGGAAATGCTCTGGTAGAGACACAATTCCAATAGGGCATTCTATAGGACCTGCACTCTCCAGCAAATATGTTGTTCCTGACCTCCACATTTGCTCCCCAAAGCTTGATGAGTCTAACACTTGGAAAAGAATCAGGCTCAAGTTAGTACCTTGTCAAAGAAGTCACCAGTACTGTTTAAAAGATATGAAGAGGGAAGGCAAAATTAAAATAGAGGGCAGGGATTTTATTTTGGTACCCAAGAGGGATTTTCTAAACCTGCTACAAAGCTTGTGTATATCTGTTCTTAACACAAGAAAGAATGCTCATTTTGCAGGTAGCAACCACCCTTCTTATCCCTCCTGGAGATCTCTGCAGGGCTTTCCCATCCTCACACAAGGAACTCAAATTCTTCAAAGCAGTGGCTCGGCTGCAAAGCCTTGTACAGTTTGTAGTAGACTGATGAATAAAAATGCTTTGGCATTTGCTGAGGTGATCTTGACTTTGTCAGAGCTTCCTCTCAGGACACACCAATGCCTGGGAGGCATGTGAAGCACAGCTGTGGGTGCAGGAGCCCGCAGCCTGCCTATAAGGAGGAGGAAGAGCTAATCAGCATTTCCTGCCGCAGAGAGCAAGGAGAACCCGGCACACAGGACAGGCTCCCTGTCTGGGATTGATTGGAGGATGTACATGCACAATAAGCCCTGACAAGCAGCTGAGATGGATTGCACTGAAGTCAAGGACTTTGAGATAGGCCTTGTTGCTGTAAACAACTTGTTCCAGGACTCAGTGCCAGTGGGAGGGGCTGTGGAGATCAGGGAGGGAGCACAAGCTGAGCAAAGTATGAGCAAACTCAACACAAGTAAAGAATCAAGAACCCATTAAAATCAGGCAAGTACATCACTCCTAGTTAAGAGTAGCAGTTATTTCCTTTCCCTTAGTGGAGCACTGTGATACAGAACTTGGTGTTTTGAGAGCTTTTCCACGAGTCCTACAGAACCCAGCATATTTTCCATGCTCCTCCATTTTCTTCAGATGGAGGAATCAGGGCATAACAGACAGCACACCAACAACTGCAAAAGTAGTCAGAGGCAGAAAGAGGAGTAGCACTCATCTTTTAAAAGCCCTCAGAGCCACAGCAGCACAGCCTAAGAGCAGCTTCTCCCCTACTTCAGGGTTTACATGCACTGCAAGTCTAATTTTCGCTACTGTATTTTACTTTTCACCCCTTTAATGTCAGTATAGAAAATAAGCCTGATGAGTTTTTTAACAGGAATAATTAGAATCTATTGGGATAGGCAGAATAATACTTAAAATAAAAAAATCTCCTTCCTCTTTGAAAATGAAGTCATACAATGGGGCACAGAGGAAAGAAGCTTGCATTTATAATTCCACACACAAAAAAACCCCAGGGGATATCAAAGAAATTGGTCCACCGGCTCAAAGAGAGGGCAGCTTGGCCAGCTTCACATGGCTGGCTCAGTGCCATGGTCTGACAGCCAACAGCAGCTCCGGAGCATCATGCAAACCCTCTTAAAGCCAATATGGAAGCATTAAGGACTTGCAGCAAGGTGATCATCATTGCTGCCTGCCAGGCAGGAACGGTTACAGGGGGAAAGAAAGAGGGTTGATTTCTTCTTTGGTCTTCAGGAAAGAGGAGTCACGAACACATTCCCTGGAGGGGCCTGTAAGGTAGGGCCTCACAGGTGTGGCAAAGGGAATTTAATACAGTTCTCCAGGAAACTTTGAACTGGTCATACATTTATTTGAAAGCTCCCTCACACAAGAGGTTAATCAAAAGAATAACGAAATTGGTAGAAAAAGCAGCACCCGAGCACTGCAATGCACCCTGCTGCTTATTCCTCACCGGGGCTGAGGAATGCAGTGGCACATTAAGATTCAGGCAGCACTGCCTACTCTTCAAGTGCTGCCAGGACGACAGGACCCTATTACCTGCCTGGCTCCCAAAAGGGAAATAGCTGCTGCAAGAGAGGGTGTTGATGTTGCGATCCAACGGTGTGGATCAGGAGAGCAAACAAACCCCACCCTTCCCTTCAGTATCAGCATTCCAGGGCACTGAGACTGGAGTGGGAGGCTTGTGGATTTCAGGGCACAAGCGTAGACACTTCTTACTTTCGTTACCCACATTGTCATAGAACAACATTAAAGCACGTGCAGGAACAGTTTCGTAACAGCATCTTCTTGCTTTCAAAACAGAGATTGTGGTGCTAAGATGTCATGAAGTCTCCTGTTCTCCTGGATGCCAAAATGGACGAACTCTTACGCAACTGAGCCAAACAGTTTACCTAAGGGTGGCAGCAGCTCACCTGAGGACAGCAGCAGACTAAGGGCTGCTTGGGGGAAGGTCTGTCAGCAGTGATTAACGACAGCTGACAACAAACAGCTTCCAGCCCTTCCCCTCCAGCTTTGAAAAACACAAGAGTTGGCGGTTTCAAAAACTAGCTAATCATGGATGGTAATTTTTTTTTAAGCAGTACATGGGCATGATAGAAACCTGCACCAAACACCTCATCCTAATAACCCATAAAGGTAGGACAAAGCACACTCTGCTAATTCTCAAAGTTAATGAACGAATCTTATGTCACCATGACAAATCAAACCATTCAAGGGCCCAGAAAGAAAGGAACTGAAGACTAAAACTCCAGTTTTCCTCCAAAACAGCACTTGAACTCAGTATAGAAATACATAAACACCACAGGTACCCTCTTTTAAGTTGCTGGGCATTACCTGCCCGTACATTATATATATATTCTTATCCTGTTACTGTGCTGGCCAAACAAAGGAAGATCTTTGCTAGACTAAGTGTCTCTACCTCTACCTCACCACCTCAACCGCTCCTGAGATCCCTGCGTTAGGCAGCCAGGCCTGGCAGCCAGATCTCCATCCAGGCTTCTTCAGGAAAGCTATTATCTGCATCACCACGGCCTCGGGGAGGTAAGGTCAATCAAGAAGACACAACCTAAACAAAAAGAAATGGAGGAAACTCAGGCGAGAGCTGCCACACAGGGAACATTCTTTTCTCAACTGGGAAAAATAACATTATTCAAAAGCACTGATTCAAAAATTGAATAGTTATTTATTGTTCCAGAAGTACATTGCTTTTATACATATTTCATAAATGATACAGGATTTTACACATGTTCAGGTGGTTTTTTTGTTTTGGTTTTTTTTTTTTTTTTTTTAAGAAGACCTTTTCTCCATGCTCCCTCCCTCATCCCAAACACACACCAAGGATTCAGCTACAGGATTGTGTTCATTTTTTTCCCTTTAAAACTCATCACACAAACAGGATAAAACAGATAAAAAAAAAATCACACGATGTAATTAAATGGAAAGACAAAGGAAAAGGGGAAGGGAAAAAAATAAAACAAAACTAGAAACATGCACCCATTCGGTCCAACATGCCACTGAGTGAGAAGAGGCAGAAATCCCAGCTGTGTTTCCACATCTGCAAGGCACCTGGCATCTAGTTAATACTGAATTATTTTCTTTCCTATATTTTTAAAACATGGTTCTCCAAAAAAACAGAAGCCTCTTTCCATGACACAGTGAGGAGTAGTAGTGAAACATCAAAAAAAAAGCAGCAAGCCTTTCAGTATATAAAGCTTAGTGTCCTTCTCCCACCTTCATCCTGTCTCCACAGCATTTATCAGCAGAGTGCTAAACCTGACTGACCTGCTTTGAGTGAAGAGATGATTTATCTGCTTAGAAAGCAGCCAGCCTTGGCTAGGAGAGAGGGCAATGGGTTGACCTTCCTTCCTTTATTTCTTTTTAGCTAAGAGCAAGAGATTTCATTAGCCACTCCTAGGAAATTCTGACCTGTGGACACACAAAGTTCACTTAAAGCAACTTAAGCAGGGGAAGGTGCTACAGAACCAAAGCAGTTCTGTGCCTCGCACTGTAAGATCCCCAGGCTCTCAAAAAGCCTGTGGGCAAGGGAAATGCTTTGACGATATGTGAAACCTTCTATCCCATTACATAAGCAGTCAAATACCAAGTTTCATTATTCCACGTTCCAAAACTGTTCATTTAAAAGCAGGAGTCATGATTCTGGCAACAGTTTTGTAATCCTTTAAGCCTTCATAATTTCATAGTCCAGGTGGCTATCAGATTTGGGGTAGGGACAAGGGGAACCTCCCTCCCTTAAGACTGAATATAAAAAACTGCTCATGCAATGCTGCCATTGATTTCTAGAAGGAGCTCAAGGGCATTGGGACACAAGGTTTATATAGTTATTATGGAATAATCCAAAATATCAATTATCAAATGTCAAGAAGAAAACTCATTCCTTCTCTCACTTGGCTACAACCAATCTGTGCTACAAATAAGCAAAGGAAGAAGTCAGTGGAGCACAGGGGATGGGCTGGGAAGGGGAAGCTCACGGTTTTCCAGTAGAAAGCAGTCTTGTAGTAACTTTATAAAAGAGACCAGGTCTGACCAGAAGTGTGCGTGTTAATGGTGGTGGAGTGCAAGTTCTGATCACCAGCCAGAGCTCCAGGTGGCTTGGATTCTTTATTGTTTTTTTTTCTCCTTTTGTTGTTTTTTGAGAGAGAAAGAGAGATTGGAATCAGGTAAAGGAAAATTTAAAAAGCTAAGCAGGCTGCTGGTGTCTTTTCAAGAGGCAGACCCTGCAAAGCTGGAAGAAGACACCCCTACACCCCAGCATTACATTCTTTTCATGAAGCCCCCCAATCCTGTATTTGTACACAATCGCCATTTTGACAGTTTTTAAAATGTGACTATTTGCCAAGCCCTTTTCAGAACTAACATTCCACAATGTCCCATCTTCAGATTTGAGAGATTTTCCCCCTTTACAGTCCTTTGTCTTGATTAAAGGTAAAAACCCTCCACCCCCCACACCACGTCCCAGCTTCCACCTGCAATGCTTTAATTAAAAAAGGCAAGAGCTATGAACAGGTTTTTTGCCGGGGTTCAGAGTTTCTTTGCTGATCAGTCCTTTTCAGAAATTTGCTGGATGGGCAGATGAACTTGCAGTGGGTCTCGAAGCCTCTTAAGGTCCAATTCTGCCTAAAAGTAAAATACACGTTATAAAGCACAAGCTCCTGAAACAACTTCCCCAAATACCATTTCCTTTCAGAGAAAGGAAAGCTTTCCCACATTTCCTTGTTTTTTCCCTGTCCCGCAGGAAATTGTCCAAAGAGTAAAACAAAGTTGCAGGCTCATATTTGGGAAAACTATTCTCAGCTGTATTTCTCTGAACCTGTCTGCATTTGGTAGGAATTTGGTAGGGAAGGTATGGATCCCCGTAAACTCACTGGAATATTTAAAAAAAAAAAAAGCCAACAAAAAGCCAACACAGCAACATCCCAACTAGATTATATGGGATGGTTGATTCTAGAAGAAAAGCTCTGGGAAAATATGGCCATCCAATGGCATCTATATTCAACATGGCATGAGAAACCCCAGAAAGACCTATGGTTCCTTCCTTACGCAGTTCATTCTCCAAGGCAGGGGTAGAACTCGCCTTGCCCTGGACACCTTACACTGTCATTTACAGAACCTGGGAATAAAGGATGATAGAGAGCAGTGAAAAATAATGTGGTAACTCTGCTTTTTCTGCTCGCCCCATCCCTCTGCAATAAGGCTCTGAGAAACACAAGGAAATATCTCTATCCGAGTCCTTTGCTGAACAGATCCCACAATGTGGATAATCTGTCAAGAGTGTCTGTCTCCAGAGTTTGAGAAATCTGTCTCCACTGACTTTAACAATACAGCCACATTTTCTGAACATTATTTTCCAGGACTGCACTGAAGTGCTATGTCAGGAAGGCCTGAACTGAATGGATGCAAGTCTTCATTCCTTACTAAATCCATCTGGTGTGTAGGAGCTGAGAAGAAAAGAAATCTTGAATTAGGCTCCTCAGAGGCATAAAGCGTCTGAAGCAACTCAAGATTTGCCAGCAGTTTCTGAAAGGCCCTTAAAGATTGATATGGGTTTCATGTTCATTTACACATCCAGCAGTTCTATTCCTGGGCATATCAAAGCCAATTCAGTGATTGCAGTGGGGCTGTGACAAGAAAATGGGCTGAAAACTTAAAATACATTCATTCTTGCTTAAGGTGTGTTTATTAATAGTAATGAAGAGCTAGCAAGCAGTAATTTCTTTATCTTGTTTTTGGAAAAAATCTTGTTACCTGAGCAATTGCATCCTTGAGTTGATTGTATTTCTCTAGATCAAATCGTGTCTTTTTGGCTCCTTTATGGAAAAATAGTAAGTACTGTCTGTCTCTGGCATCTGGATAAACATATTCCTAAAAAGAAAAAAAGGAGAGAAAATAGGAATAAAGCTGCAGCAGAGAGGTAACAAAGGATGCCATAGCACAGTATGTCTCAGGTGTGTTTGGGCGAATGACCAGAATGACCAGTTTCTGACAGAAGGCACAAGCCTGGTCCAAGAGTGGTGGGTGATCCCTGTCAGCAGCTAAACCCCCACCCAGTCACTCGCTGCCCCACAGCTGGATGTGAGAGAAGAGAATCCAAAGGTAGGAAAACAGCAAGAAAAAACTTCACTGTAAAGTTAAAGACAGTTTAATAACTGAGGAAAAAAACCCACAACAACATAAGAGCGATGCAAAAGCAATCATTCCCCACCTCCTGCCAGCAGACCAATGGCCAGCCAGACTCTGAGCAACAGCTGCTTTGGAGAAACTACCTCCCAGTTTATTACAGAATGGAGTATCAGTTTAGTCAGTTGAGGGCAGCTGTCCCAGATGTGTTCCCTCACAACACCTCACCCACCCCCATCCTATTGTCAGGGGCAGAAAGGGGAGGTTGGGAGGGGGCAGACCAGGGAAGAACAAAACCCAGAGAAGGCCTTCGTGCTGTACCAGCACTGCTCAGCAATAGCAAAAGCACTGGTGTGTTATCAAGGCTGTCTTGGTCACAAATGCCAAACACTGCACCACACCAGCTGCTCTGAAGAACATTAACTCCATCCCAGCCAGACCCAGCAAAGTCAGACATTTGCTTCTCTATTCATTTGTTACACTCCAGCAGTGAGTTACTATCACCTTACTCCTATCCCCAGGGTGTGACTTCTTCCATGCACAGAGAACAAGAACTAACATATTTCATACTGAAAAGTTGGTGGGGAGAAAAGGAGGGGAAAAAAGCTGTAAATACTGCCCCTGAAATAATGCAGCTGACAGACCCCTGGGACACCACACTGGAACACCTGCAGCATCTGTTCTGATGGTCTTGTGACAGTAGAGACACGCTGAGCCCCTCCCTTCCTCATTATTTAGGTGGGGTTAGGAAGTGATGAGACAAACCATGTACTAGAAAACCCACAGAGAATCTCTCAATTTCAAGGATCCAGACAGATTCTTCATCTAGATGGGAGGCCAGATCTGTGAAAGGCCTAAACAAAAGCATTTCCAACAAGATGCCTGATCCTCAGTCTCTTTAAAAAGGCCAACATGGCAAGTGAGAGGGGTGGGCTTCCTTGAAGCTCAGAAGGTACCTCACACAGCCATACCTGTCTGTACTGACTATATCTGCCAGCAGATTAATGTGTTTGGCTACAACAGTCAGTCACCAAACACAGAAAAGCGTTACTGGTAAGACAGCCAGCCAGGACCACCACCAGAACACCCCACAGCCACACACCACCTCCCTGGCCAGCACAAATGAAACGAGTGGCATCTGGGTTCCAACAGGGTAAGGAAGGGGCAAAGCAGCTTCTAACAGGCACAACTTTGCTATTTTTCTAGGGAACAGAGCCCAGAGAAAGTCTTCTACTGAAGTGTCAATACCAGCACAGCAAGTCCTACCTGGCGGGTAATTACGAAATAAGCATACATTGCCATGGCACTACCATAGGTGATGAAATAGGTGACTGGTTCCATAATGTCCCAAGAATATTCCCACCAGGTGAGGCGGGCCAGAATCCCAAACTGAGTGGCCATGTAGGCCAGGCCTCCCCACAATACCAAGGTTGTCCTCTTCTCTGCTTTCCTGCTGAGCTCCATCCTTACCTGCAGAAGGCAGAAACACACACCTTGCAGTCTCAGAAGTAATTATGTTAACATTGTTAAGAGCTAATAATAATGTAAAAATAGTCCCTTATATTAATAGTAACATTAAGTGGTTTGAAACATGATTAGATTACGCATGATGATTATACAAACAAACTTAAACCTCTTTTCCATCAGTATCCTGTCACCTATATTTACTCTGAGCATGCTCTGAATGCCTCAGGAAAGTATTTATTTCTCTGTGTTCAGAGATGTTCTCGTGCACTAGCCCCAGTCTTTATTTACTAACATTTCCAATTACTTAAAGCAAGGAAACAAAATATTTCCACTGAAACCAGAAGCAGACATGGTTTGCTAAACACTTGGTTCAGTGATCTTAAAACTGTTTGAAGCATGCCAGGGACCCAATTAAAACTTGGAAATACATTCAGGCTGCCTTTGGAGGATAAATACAACACACTGAGAAACTCCTTACTTTTTCTAGAGGTGCTAGCTGCTCCTTCAGTTCCTCTAGTCTCCCTATCAGCTCCTTCTCCTTGTTCAGCTGGTGCTCCTCGATGCTCAAGGCTGTGTACAACTGCTGAACCAATGTCTTCACATCATTCAGCGTCGTGGCATTTTCATGGCTTAAGAGCTCTAGGGAAAAACAGAGGCTGCTTTATACACCTGTACCCACAGGGCTTCTCATACGCCCTTGGAAAACCGCTATTAGTCTGCACCAGAAACCAGCAAAACTGTCTTTTCAACAAAGAAGCCTTTGGAAGAGCTCCAGCACTCTAAGACAATGCAAGTCTCTTGAAAGAAAACTAGGCTTTATTACTGGATATTCCTAAAATCTGGTAAGAACAAGGAAAAGAGAGATGTCCTATAAAGCTAGTCAGGTGTCAGCAGCTGCTTCTGATTCACATTTATATACAAGAGAAATGAACTAAACTAGCTATGATCCATCACACCAGCTGTCAAGACACAGGCGGAATTCAAACTACAGACCACCAGCAACCAGAGTTATTGGTGGTGGCGACTGAACATCATGGATTAGGGACCCCACAACAGTCTCATCAGCAGCATTTTGAGTGCTAGTGCCAATAATCATTTCCCAACACTCTGTGGGTAACATCCCCTGCTGTGCTGCCTACAAAGGAGTGAAGCTCTCCCTCCTGGTATTTAGAAACAAAAACAGGGCCAAAAACACCTTTATCTTTGCATTCCAACACAAAAAGGATTCCTAGAGGATACCAGTTCATAAAGGAGTTGTGACTGCTTGTATTATGTTACACTCCACATGGAAAACAACAAATTTGAAATTAAAGCAAAAGATTTTGACATTAACCAAATAAATTAATTTTTGTAGCATCCTTGGACTTGTACCTAAAGTTATTAAAATATGATTTTACCAACTCAAAAAGCTATGGACAGCTTAAGTTTTAACACCAGCAGCTCAAGGAAAAAAAGTGACTCAGTTGCCTGTGCCAAGACACACAAAGTACATAATCTCCTTCTAGTTAAAGGGCTCCTGTTCCCCTATGAAGAAAAATCCATGTGTTCCTACTGAGGTGACCATCAAGAAATATGTATTTAAAATTCCAGTATTCTGCTATTTTCATTTTCAGATACACAAGATGATCTTGTAAAAATGGAAAAGCAATAGCTGAAAAGTTGGACAGAACCTCAGTGCCTATTTGCAGGCACATTCATTTCAGCATGAACTATAGAGATCTCCTTGGCAAGTGCATCCTAGGAGACAATTTCCTGTAACCTTGGTCATCCCAGAGCTCGCTTAGCAGCACACAAAGGGTGCCCGAGCAGAGTAACTTCTCTGTATGTGTGATATCCAGTGGTTTAGATATCCAGTCTTAATGGAGAGCTTTCTGTTAAGATGCTTTTAATGAGATGGGAAAAAAATCATCTCTAGCAGAGGTCAGTCTACTCCACACTTGGGGGAGAAAGAGCATCTCACCCAGTACTGCACTTCCAATTCCAGAATAACAGAACAATAAAGTAGACAAAAATCCCCCACATCTGTGAGCCAAAAGACAAGCAGAACAGCATTTCCCAAGCTGTCCCTTTCGTTTAAATCCTCAGGGCTAACTACAGGCATGCAAGAACCTGGTGTTTTATGATGGTTATGAAGCTGCCTAGAAGAAAGAGTAGAGGGCATATAAAAACACAGAGTTCCTGCCTCCACCAGTAATGCTGAAGTGTCTCAAAAGCTTCTTGCAGGTTTTCACATGTTGAAAATCCCACACGTCCAAAGAATATTATTGAAATGGATTTTCTTATTGACTCAAAATAGGTTGGTTTCCCTTCCTAGCTGATTCTTCATAACACAAGCTTCTAAGGGCACAGTCTCCTTTATTTTGCTGTTTGGTAGCTAACAAGGTTTTGAGGTTTATCTGCAATATTCAAAGTACCACACTTAAATGGAAACAATGTTAGCTGTCAGGGGAAGCAACAATTTATTCTTCAGACAATCTAAGTTTCAATCTAATTCCCATCTTGTATTGTATTCCTTCAGAACGAGTTAAATTAAATTACTTTTCAGTAATTAAAAAAAATTTTGAAAAACTTAGAAATTAAAAGGAATTCTATTTCTTTGTTTATTCCTCTTGGGGGGTGGGGGCACTATCTTTGAACAGAATGAAATATCTGCTTTTCATTAGTGATTATTCTGATTACTTGGATATCTCTAAATTGGGCTCCAAGGGCAGGATTAGAAACTACAAGGTTTCCCTTTAGAAACAACACTTCATGCTCCCAAGCAAGTTAATAAAGCATGTTGCAATGAAGCAGGGAACTGAATACTGAAATGCACTCCCAGTGCTGAGTAGAACCAGGCTGGTTTACCTCTCTTTGGTGGTCTGACATGGTATGTGACATCATTAATGATCAGCTTGAAGTCATCCAGCAGAAGCAGGTCTATGCCCGTGGAGGAGGCCACACGTGTGCCATCTGGAAGGAAAACACAGATGATACATAAGGCAGGAGGAACCAAGGACTTAAACATGCCATGGCTAAGTTGTAATACCATCCCAAATCCAGCTGTTGGGCTTCTATTCTTTCCAAAAGATGATACTTTTTGCCAGGACAATGGAAGGTGAAACATGACTGGGTTTTCACTGTTAAAGCAGGATACTGTTTCACTTGTACCACCTTCTACACCTAATTCCTTAAAAATCAAATTGAACCTCTATGTAGGTTGCATAGCTTGCATCTTTCCTACTAAATAGTAGGGAACTCACCAGAAAACATCTCCATTAGGACTGATTTCCTTAGCAGCTCTGACTACACAATATTCTTACTCTAGGAATGGCATTTCTACCTTCTGCTTTTTCAGGAAAGCGAAAGAACTCACACCACAGCAAACTTTTACTTCAAAACCAAAAGGTGGGATGAAAACAGCTGGCATGCAAGTAAATCAATTGGTTTGTAAACAAGAGTACCTGCTGAATAGATTGCAACCCGATCAATTCCTCTGTCCTCTGCTCGCAGCTGTTGCAAGAACACCCCAACAGAGTCTGAGATGGGTTTCAGGGTGAACTGGCAGCGCTCACGCCGCGATGGCAGACTCACAGAAATCACAGGCAACCCATTTTGGTAAACCACCGTCACTTCTACAGAGACAACAAAAATATAAGCTTATCATTAAAAGACAACAGATCTTCTCTATTTGTCCCATGGAGAAAGAGGAAAACCTGATTATCATCTGAATATAACAGACCAAACTTTTGATGTTATTAAGAGATGTGGCCAAAGAAAAATGGAGGTATAGCCAAGATTCTCACTCCAGTAATGTGGCAGTCATTTTGTGTACTTTGTAAAAGTTACTGACACTAAACACAATCACCTTTATTCTAAAGGCAACATGATATCTAAAAGCCATAACATGGCAGCACAGTATGTTTTGGTTAGGTTTTAAGAATAAAAGCACTTTGGACTATGGAAGACAAAACACTGCTGTTTATCAGAATTTATAGCTCAGGAGACAAAGGCAGATTGCGTATATTAGGAAACATCAAGGAAGGACCAACTTCAAATGTTTTTATTCTCGTTTAGTTCTAGTTTCTTCCTCCTTGTCTTGAGGCAAGACATTTAAGAAAGCAGTCAGGAGCATGAGGCTGTAGGAAAGCAGCACTCCTAGTTTAGTCTTCAAGGTCACTTCATCTAAAATTATGCGATCAATATGCTTTGTACTTCTCCAGACAGGCATCACTACTTAGGTGTAGATAAAACAAGATTTTCCGTTTCTTTGGTGCTGCCAGAAGTTGTTCTGAAAGCATTCTTAAGGATTTCAGTAATTCTAAAATCCATGGTAGCGACCTGTATGAACTGTAAGCTCGTTATTATTTTACTGCCACAACCTGCTCCATGTGCTTCGTGACATCCATACATAGAAAAGAGAAGTTAAAAATTCATATTCCCTAAACCCTTTACTGAATTACCATCATAATTGTCCTCAAGTGAGGTAGTTGCTAAGATATAACAGCACACCTAAAAATGATTTGCTGTCATAGGTATCTTTCTTATGTAAAAACATACGGGTTTTTTTATTGCTCAGAGCATTTGCTGTGTCTCAAGGATGGTGCAGTCACACCCGCCCACAATTCATCTGCCTCAGTATCCCCACCTGTTGCAGCTTTGGTCAACTCCTGTCTCCTCAAATGCACTGAACTCATGGATTGACATGCTAAGTCATTTTAAGCAGCTAACATCAAAACCAGTCAGTCAGAGTCAACAAAAGTAAAAATGAAGACAAATAATATTGTTTTAACTACCAAAGGGAACTATCAGGAGAAGTCTTGGGGCAACACACCTTCCCAAAAATGGGGGATCCCAGATGTTGAGAAAGGACGTACCAAGTGCACTTGTACAAAGCAAGAAGAATTCTCCTCTCATTCTCAACTATCACACACCTTCATGAAATGAATCAAGCATAGAAAAGCTTTTTCCCTCTTGCAAGGAATTGCGACCTTCAAGTCCTGAAGGACTAGATGGAAACAACCAAGTATGGACACCTAAAGCATCCTAAGAGGCCCCAGTATTTGAAAACCTATCAATGCGTGTTCTCAAGGCTCAGACACCTGACAGGATTTTAGTAGCTTTAGCGTTTTGAGGCATAGAATTCAGAGACAACAATCAGATATTTACTGGATAAATAAAATAAGAAATAAAGCAAAGTGCTAATTTATTTGGACAGTCAGACAGAATTTAGAGCTCCTTAGCAGCAGCTGTTATGACACCAGCTATGAGGTTTTCTTTAAATTTAAGATGCTACCTGGATCACACAGCCTGTGGGCAGTTTCTTTGCAGAGCAGAAGAAACAGCAGCGTTTGCATTGACACTTTTTCCATGTATCCCCGCTGGTACCACACCACAACCAAAGCTCCAGAACTGCCAGCTCTGGAGAAGTGCCTACCAGGACCAGCCCTGCTGCATTTTAGGAGTCATCAGCATTAGGAGCACAAACAAAGCCTTTCACTAGGATTTCCAGCTTAGGTGAAGTATTAAAGGCCAAATTATTTCCCCTCAAAAGACAGGGTCTGTAAGACTGTAAATACGGCTGCTTTATGTTTTCCTTGCAAAAGTAATTTCCTAGCTTAATTCACTGGTGGGGAAAGTCCGTAATTCCAGGTCGATCCTCTCATCACCTCCCACACAAGTAATGCTGGTCAGATTTTTACTGCATTGAAGAGGGAAGAGCTCAGGGGCAAATAAAAGAAAGAAATCTGAAGGACACAACAGCACAAACCTAACAGACAGCAGCAGATTGCTCCAATAAAAGTTATTAACAAACCCCTCTGACATGGCTGCCTCACTCTTCTCTCCCACAGCCCTGTGTGTCTTCTGCAACTACTTCACCAGTCACTAAGTGGACAAAGCATTTGACACCTCAACTAATTACAGAGCTAAGGTTTCAGCTAATCTTCCCTAGGTAACTTTTAAGCCAAGATTTAAATGCATGGGACAAGTAAAAGAAAGTAATTTTATACAAGTGTGCTTCACTTATATTTACAGACACCTACAGCCTGGCCAGGAATGGTGCTAAATAAGACTATGGAGGATTTGAAAAGCTTTACATGCTATATTAAGCGTGGGGTTGCTTTGAGGTATGAGTTCCATCCAAGCAGCACAAAGTTTTGTTGTTGCCCTAGTTGCCCTAGGGAATCAATCATATGTGCACCAGCAACAGGTCATAGGTTGGTTTTTTTTTTTTTAAATAATTCCATTTTTGCCTAAGATCAACTTGAGCAACACAAAAGAAAGTATAGTAAAAAAAAAAAAGTGTGGCCAAAGAAGTCACTGTTGAACACTGGTAAAGGTGAAGTTATTGGAAGAAATAATGAGAGAAATATTCAAGCACAACATGAGGAGACGTAAAATCGAATCAGGCACACACAAACATTATCTTCTCAACCTTATATGTCCTCTACACTTCCTGTTTAAGCCCCCAGGTTTTCATGCAAGCTCTCCAGAACAGTCATGTTCTCTTTGTCTTTGCACACTTGTTATCCTGGCAGGGGAAGCAGAAACCCTTCATTTATTAGCTTTCAGACCTTATTAACATGCCTTAACAAGGAGAGGATCCACTCAATGCTCATGTCTGTCAGCACAAGTGCTCCACTCGTTGTGCACAGCATGCAGATGTTAAGCAGGCAGTGAACTGAAAGCTGCTCCTTTCGTCTTTGCATTCTGGCACACCGAGATTTTTTAAGTTCCACCAGCACATCTTTTTGGCTTTATGCTCTGACAACCTTATCAGAAAAGCTTAATGTTTGAGCTGTCCCAGAATTTAAATAAACGAACAACACGGCCTTGGCTTCACAACTTATTCACTGCAGCAAATGATGCTTTTGACCATTTTGGCATGTAGCTGATATGAACTGCACTTTTGTTACATAAATGAGGTTAAAGGGGCAGGCAGAGTCACAGGACCACAGACTGGGTCAGGCTGAAGGGACCACAGTGGGTCTTCTGGTGCCACCTCCCTGCTCAAGCAGGGACATCCCAGAGCACCTGGCACAAGATTGTGTCCAGACAGTTCTGGAGTATCCTCAGTGCGGGAGACTCTACAGCCTCTCTGGGCCATCTGTTCCAGAACAGGAGTTCTTCCTCATGTTCAGGTAGAATTTCCTGTGCATCAATTTCTGCCCTTTGCTTTGTGTCCTAGTGGTTGGCACTGCTGAACAGAGCCTGGCTCCAGCCTCTGGCACCTCCCTTCAGGAAGGACAGTACCCTGAAGGGTAGTGATCATACAGACTCACAGCTACATCAGAAAGAAGTCTGACAAAATGATTTGGACAGTTGCATGCCATTCCAGCTCTGTTTAGAAAGCCTGTCCAGTTTTGTAAGGACAGTTCATAGAAAAGTTGCCCACTGCCTTAATTCTTCTTGACGTTGTTCTCTCTGTCGCTTCCTTAGCTCCAAACTGGATTGGTGCCCAGCCAAAAAAGCCTCAACCAGACAAGGGGGCAGGGAATGAAATACAAGTTAGCGAAGTCCAAGTGAGGCAGGAGCCGGTGCACGTGCGTACTCACCATCAGAGGGCACTACGGTACTGCAATACACCACTCTCACGCTCTGCCAGGGAGACAGCCGCTGATGCACCTGGAAAACAGGCACAGCAAAACCGGCAAATGTTCAGAGTCTGGCAGGATCGCACCCCAGCGCCACCTCCTGTGCCCCCCCCTCCCGCCGGCCCCTTCCCCAGTGCCCGCGCTGGGCACTTCCTCGATCCGCAGCAGGGACAGCCGCAAACCAGGAGCACCTGTCAGGAACAGCCTCTTCCCTTCCCATCTGTCACCCCACAGGGTTTCCCCCCTCAGCCAAGTTCACCTCTACACACCTCACTCTCCACACACGTAGCTGAGAGCCTGTGACAGAACAGCTGTGATTTGTTTTCCTTAATGTAACATGTATTTTTAAGGCCACATAGTCCATTAGTTTTAAGAAATCAGTTTAGCTTACTACATAGACAGAGTAGAAAGCATATCAAAGCACAAGTCTTTAAAGGTTAAAAAAATAAGTTTTTTGCATAACCAAGAGGGATGTTTACAGAGTTGTGGATTAACAGGTTCATTCTCTTTGGTTGTTTTCCATGCCAACATTACTTTTCCCGTGTCCTTACAGAGGGAAGGCAATTTCTGAGACACGAAGTAGTAAACATGCCTGTGCATAAAAGAACAAATTGTTCGAACATAAAAAGCAATAATTGTAATACTGAGCTATCAAATTAAAAAAATTACAACAGCCCAATAAGAAAAACCACATGAATGGGTTGTATGTTATGCAAACTTAGCAAGAGACTCATTTGCCCATGAAAATCTAGAATCAGACTAATTTAAAGTCTGTCTTTCAGATTATATTACACTGGTTATACACTAATCCTTCCCCAACACCAAAACTACAACTCTGGCACAAAACAGCCCAACTGTAAACCAGAATAAGGCATAACACACCAGCTCTCACCTGTCTCTGGTGGTTTATATTTCAGTGGCTAGCCTCAGATTTTTAACAGCTGTTGTCCAATTTGGACATTCCTAGGGTCTGGGACATTTTTTCTTTGCTGATTGCTAAAACACAGCTGCCAAACCTATATTTCTATAAAAGGTATCTCACAGGGAGGACTTGTTTAAGTAAATTTCTAATGAAGTATACAAACAAAACCTAGGTTGTTGATTATTTCTCCACCAAATTGTCCAAACCTCTGTGTTTCATGAAATTGCCTTTGATAATCTACTTAAAATGGCTTTAATTGCTACTTCATTTGTCCTCTGAAGCCTGATATCCAAACCAAGGATATTTTCCACTAATCTTTCTTGAAAGCAGGACCTTTGGCCCTGATGGTCACTGCACTGACAGCTCTAGAAATTCACTGTGATATGTGCTGTATTTACACTTCATTTCTATCAGTTTTGACAATGAGAATCAGTCATTTTCAATTTGCCTCCTTTCAATTGCATTTTCAGCTTCTCAGGGTCAAATCAGACAGTCAGCTCACAGGAAAAGAAGCGGCCACTAAACAGCTGTAACTCAAGTGGGAAGTTGCGTGTTTCAGCAGAAGTAATGTAAAAAACGCCTGTGTGTTGGTAACCAAAGGGCAAATCTGCCTTTTTGCAAGTGAAATAAGCAAGCCTTCTTGACTCTCTGACACCATGTGCTACTGTTGAGCAACCAGGACTACCCCTTCCACAAAAAGAAAAACAGGTTTTAGACTCAAAACTATCTGAGAAAAAAAAAACATCTACAGCCCCACTTCCTGTACAAATCCAGCTCTGTTGTCTGGACATTACTATTATATTATTAACAAAGTCAGAAGCTTCAAGGATCAGAAGTGGTACCACATGCAAATCGATTTTCAAAACCATTTTTTACCTAAGGAGGGGAATTTTAATCCTTCTAGAAATTCTAAAATCCTTCTAAAATTGTATCAGATACAATAACAAGTGGGCAAAATTCACACAGTGAGACACAAACCCTCCTCAGTCAGAGCGCACTACCCCAAAGACTGTTTATAGATCTGTTTTACCTGATCCCACAGCACAGCTAGCACTGATAGGAGCTTTTTACTGCTAAACTCTCCCCCTCTGCACAACGTTAATCATCTATTTTTCAAACCCTGCACAGCAGGACTCTGCCTTTCTACCAGATGTGAACGGCAGCCCAAAAACACAGTTCTCATAGAATCCTAAACCCTGCCAAATGCAGCATTATCCCACTGCAAAATAACCACATAACTGGAAGATATTATCAGGTAGCATGTGCAAAGACTTTACCTTAAGGCTATGAGTATCTGACAGATACAAGCTCACTCTAGAAGCCTCCTGCCCTCATACAACAACAACAGGGAAAAGGCAAAACAGGTTGAAACAAACAGGGCATGTTAGGTGACTCATCAAAAAGCTGAGGTTTCCCTGCATTTAACCCCTTGGGCAATTCTTGCGTCCCAATATGGGCTGAACCCCTCTTTCATTAACACCCCCCTCCCTAGCACTGCTGCTAGGACATTTTCCAGGAGAGATGCTTTTAAAACACATGTATCTGGCTCTCCTGCAGCTCTGAACTGTGCCGGGCAATGTGTGCTGCTGCTACAATTCCTTATCTACAGAAACAGTCTCTACTGGGTAGGAAGGGAAAAAAAGGAACTAATGAACGCAAAACTGAGCAGAGACCGAAATGTCATGATATGTCATCCAAGGTTAGCAAGGGCTTAAGGAGTCATCCATCATTTTTATTCCTGAAGGGAGACCATTGTTTTAAAATTGAGATGGAGAGAAACGTTTGAACCCGTTATCCAATGTCTGCAGTTCAACGGCTTCATACAGAAAGATGTCAGGAAGCTGAAGCTGGGGATCGGAGTGGTGCAGGGCAGAGAGAGGAACTCGTTTCAAGCTTTACTGACCAGATCTGTCCCTCAGGCAAACAGCCAACAGTTCACCCCTCCTTCGGCAATGAAGCGTGGAATAACTGCATCCAAATTTCAGTTGAGACAGACTTGTCCACCTCTCCCAAAACAAGCAATGCTTGGGAGTGTGAAAAGCACCAAAGCCAGACCACTGAAATGAGAAGCTTTAAGCACTAGGATAACTTTCTGGGTCTCACAAGAACACACACAGGAATTCACTTTCCACATCCATTCATTTCCTGCCTTATCTGCAGTAAGATGCATGTTAAGAGGCTCAGGGTTATGCAGCAGCTGCACTCCCAGAATGATTAAAGGAGAAAGAGGAAGAAGTCCCAGTCCTCTATCCAGAACTAATACGTTCTCCAGCCTTGTCCAGGTCTATATTAGACAACCCAAAGGTAAAAGTAACAGCATCTCTATAGGTCCTAATGGAGCTTTCTCAATACTACATGGGTGATAAAGTTAATCAAAGCCTTGCTGGAAAAAAACCAACCTTTTAACTACCAGTCAGTGCTCTCTGATGGGAAAAAAGGGAGCACTCCTGTTCTCCAGGTATGTAATTTTCAATGATGGAATGCTAACAACATTAGGAGATTAAGTCTCCAAACCCTAATTAAAATCAGAAAAGAGGTTGTCCAGAAAAAAAAAAAAAACAAACACCCCAAGCATAAAAAAGGTGAACATCTTACTCTAGAATCAAAGTAAAACATGCTGCTAACTCATTACCTGGAGTACCAGTGCAGCAAGAACTGCAGAGCTTTTGTGAAAAACAGAGCATTCTCTGCGTAATAATGTCTTACTACAAGTGAAGCATTTAAGAGACATTTACAAGTGTCCCTGGCAACATCTATTTTAGAAATCAGGGTCCTCCTTTAAATGAGGCTTCCTTAAGTCTGATACAAAGCAGCTCACCTTTTCCAACAAGCAAGTTACTTTCCTCTCCCATCCTGACTTCTACTGCATGAAACACATCTTTCCTGGCTCTAAAAGTGGTTATCCTAAAACCTCCAGGCTGAAATCTCAGCGATGAAAATTGCTGCGAGCTTCCCCGAGCAGTCACAGCAACCCAAGCCACCCACCTCAAACATGCTGAAGGGCTCCATTTATCCGTCTTTCCCTCATTTCTGCTCCTGTACTCAATCTGCTAGAATTTGGTCTCTCCTTAACAGTACTTCAATCCTCAGTTACCAAGTCCCCTTCTGTCCTCTCCTTTTCCTTCCCTTCACACCAGCTGTTTGCAAAGTAAAGGAGACTCAGGGCAAAACCATGCCCTGACCAGAAACCTGTTGTCCAAGGGATGTGATGTGTGACTTCCCAACACAGCCAGTGTTTTTCACCAGCACATAAGCTCTAACTGGATTTAAGTACATTTGGCTGTGGTGGATTGACTGGGGCCAGCTGCCCAGCCAGCTGCTCCCTCACTCCTCAGGAACAAGATTGGGAGGATGCAGGATAAAAGGATAAAGGCAGGAAGATCAGTCACCACTCCTCATTGGCTTAACAGACTGGACTAAGGGAAAGTTGATTTACTGCCAATTAAAGCAGATAATACCAAGACACAGGCTGAAATGAACACTTCCCCCCTAACCCAACCCTTTATCCAGGATCAAACTCTGCTCAGAGACCCCTCAGACCCAGCGAGTACACACTGGTGCCATCCCCATGGCACCCTACACAGAGACCCCTCAGCCCCAAATACCCCACAGAGATCAGAGACCCTTCAACCCCAGACACCTCTCAGCCTCCTGAGACACGCCACAGATACCATAGATACCCCTCAGCCCCAGGCACAGCCTTCAGAGACCCCTCGGCACCAGACACCCTAGATATTAGAGACCCCTCAGCCACAAACACCCCTCCTAGCCCCAGACAACCCATCCAGTACCATTAAACCAGTCTGCTAATAAAACCCATCAAAAACGAGCCAGCGTGGGGTTCTGGGCACTCACAGGACCTTCCCAGCCCACAGCAGCCCCTCACGCAGCTCTGAGGGCAGCGGGGTGACAAGGGCAAGATGGCGGCGCCTATGAGGGACCCAGCTGCTGCCAGCGCCCAGGCACTGCCCTGCCAACTTCAGCTAATTCCCGCTCATTCCCCCTCAGCATCCTCCCTGCCTCCCTCAGACACCTCCAAAGGGATCAAAACAGGCCCATCTGCCACTGGAGGTGTCTGCCTGCATCTCTCACCCCCTTCTTTTCTTTCTGAGGTACCTGGACACTGCTGCCTGCCTCCAGGATATCTCTTTGAGAGAGAAAAATAATTTTAAAAAAATAAATCTCAATCATCCTTTGAAATTGAGCCAAACTTTACCAGGGATTTGCAAACCTGTATGGCAGGCATTCTCCCGCTTCTTGTTACGGTCTCTGGATAGCCAATCTCACATAGCCAATACAACCGTGCAGTATTTCCCTCAAGGCATACACTGGGCTGCTGTTTGGGATCTCAGATGTGACAGAACACCCCTTGCTCCCAACAAGAGTACGGCTCACACTGCATCCCTGCAAACCCCCAGGGATTTGGCTGGAGAGGGAACGCAGTGGGGAAAGCCCCTGTACCCAGGAGCTGTGCCCTCACAGTGAGAGCAACAAGCCATTTACTTCTGAGTACGATTCTCTCCAACAAGGCAAAACTGCTGCCTTTTTCAACCATACAGCTCCTCTCCCAGGACCCAAACACTTGTCTGATTAAATCCCACTGGCTTGAACTCATTCCTCTCTCTGACAGCACGCCCTAACTCCATCCCACTCAAGAGGTCAGACTTTGCACCAAAAAGAACATTTTGCGCCCACTGCCTCCACAGGGCAGTGTTTCATGCAGATGAAGGTCAAACAAACGAGAACCTGTCTGAACGGCAGTGCTATTCCTTGTGGATTTTTTCTTCTGCGTTTTAAAATCAGGCTGTAGACAGACACAAAAAAAAGGCAATGCCAGCAAGACGTGGGATGTGTTATTCTTTACATGTGGAAGCACTTTGTACGACCTACACATTAGCAAATGATCTTCATTTGCCTCAGTTCTCATTCCTGCCTGAATTTTTTCTTCTTCCAACATTAGTACAAAGCTCCATCACATCTGCTAGGAAGGGAACATAAACAGGAGGCGTGCTATAAATACTCCCTTCTCATCCTGCTTCCTTTGTCCATTTGCCTAAAAAGAAGCAGGTATTCCAGTGTCCAGGAAGAGGAGGGGGCAGGAGGAAGGAGATTAGCTCTCTGCAGAAAAGGGAAAAAGCAGGGATGAAGTAACTGTTCCTCATCCTTCATTGTTCATTTCTCCCAGGCATTACTGCTGCTCTGGAGATACTGATACAAGGAATTGCAGCAGGAACTGTTGCTGAGCAGGAACATCACTGCAATTGATGGCTTTGATTGAGCCTCCGAGAGACAAAAGAGGGAAGAGGAGGTAATAAAAGGGAAAAAAAGTTGAGCTGACATGTTAAGCACATCAGTCAAGCAGAATCTATTGCTTGTAACAGGTGCTTCCCTTGCCACCATCCACATCACTTCCCCCCCAACTAAAAACCAAATCAAAACCCCAAACCAAAACCTCCTCTCAGTCTATATTCTTAATTTTATTGCAAGTGTCAATACTTACAGAGAATTACCCTATTCCTAACTTAAGACAGATGATAGGCAGGGTACACCAGACCCCCACACTCCCTCTCATCCAACCTTCACACAGTCCTTCCCCTACCTCTGGCAGGCAACACAAAGCAGAGCTGGAACATCTCCCTGACAGTTTGTGATGCCAGATCACAGTTTCACTATGAAAATATTTTTGCTTTACTGGAGTAGGATGGTTTGGATTCCTCTTCTTTAATACAATCCTCATGGTTACTGGGGAAAAAAAAGCTGAGAATAATAATTCCTTTGAATCCTGAAGGTTTGAAACATAGAACCCAAAGAAAACACTAGGATGCATTTAAACCTATGTCAGCTTTGAAATCCGAGAATTGAATTCCTTTCCCTAATTTCCAGATTCATCACTTGAGTCTTACTGAAAAGGTTTATAACTCTCTTCTCAAAATAAAGGGGGCTGTCAACCACTGTTTAAAAAAAACCAAAACAAAGTCTGAGGAATTCCGTGAGTTCTGAGCTCACTAATTTCAGGGATTTTGTCTCTCTCAGCCACTCACAGCTGAAAACTGCATAACTAAGAGAGAAGGCATCAGATGGATTCCCCTCAGCAATTTCCCCAGGGCAGCTTAGCTGTTGTTTTGTTGCTTGAGTTCTTGTTTGATTTTCTTCATCTAGCACTTACCAACCCCATTAGGCAACTCCTTTAGTCTCTGTTAGAACCAGTTTAAAACGAGAACTCTTGCCCCTCTTCTCCCACTGCAAGAAGAGCTTCCCGGTGAGGAAACCTCACTGACACACCCCTACACTTCCAGCATCAAGAATGAAACACTAAACAGAGTTATGAAGCGAGATTCCCGCAAGTGCAAGGAAATTCCTTCTGCCTCGGTGCGTGTTGGGGAGCAGCCAACTTGCACTGGTTTTCCAGGGAAATAAACTCAGAAATGAGGGAACCTCGCTTTCAGCTCTTGAAAAGACACAGCAAGCTCTTGCAGACTTCGGAGCTGGTGCCAGCACATGCACAGCTTGGGAGGATTTGCACGCTCTGAAATACAGAGAGGTGCAACATCCTGCAAGCCACAGCAGGCCAGCACATCCCACTGCTGTGGGAGTCCTACACCATCAGTTCCCTGCAGGAAAGCACAACACAAAAAAAAATCTCATCTCTCTGGCTAACCTTACACGTGAGTTTGGTCCAAAAAGTGGTGGAACAGAAAGGTAAGTACTCTCAGACAGCAAGAGGCTGTACCCACAAAGTCACATCCAGTCAGTCCAACCATTAAAAGACAAAAAGTGGTTCCTTTCTTGGCTTATGAGCCTGACAGGGTGAGCCTAGAGACCAAACTCGCTTTAGGATTGAATCCTTTATGAGGCACTTAGCAGGGAAGTTTAAGAGTGTTGTCCAGAAGTGCCAGACAAGCTTTATAGATACTCTGACTTTCACAAGTTTGGGTCCTAAGCAAAAAACTAAGTTTGGCTACAAATACTGCAGCCAATTAACATTGGCCAGTTTTTTTCTGGAAGAAATACTAAAGCGTAGGATATTCACCTTGGCATTCTCCCCTAGTCTCTACATTCAGTCTGCAGCAGTTCACTACCAGGTGTGGTTAGTGCAGTAAAAAAACCAATCCTTTTGCTAGTCCCACATACATCTCATGAAGCTCTGGAAGAATCCTCCAGCTGATTAAGGGTGGATGCCTGACTTTTTCCCCCCGGATACGCTGCCTGCCATAAGGATTGTTACTGTGCGACTCTGGATTCTAAATCTCTTATGTTCCCTGGCAAGAGCAGAGCAACAGAAGGAAACGAGAAAGATTCCAACAAAAATATATGAATGTTTTAAAGCCATTAAAGAACTCCATTTCATCATGCCACCAGACCACAGATCAAGGATACTTACATGCAAGCGTAATATCCCTATATGTTAATGTTTAATATCCTTTGGTTAATGATGTACTTTTACTTATTTTGCAGGATGGCCTCCCTCCTGTGCCCTGAGAGAGGAGATGGTGCAATGCTCACCTCCTGTGTGCCATAGGTATGTGCCAGGAGAGTCAGCTTGGCAGAAGTTAAAGCACAAGTGAAAGGCAGTGCTCTGCAGAGGCAGATCTTTATTGACACACTAATAACATGCAGGAAGAACACACACACGTTAATTTTGAACCTGACGCTTAACTAGTGTGGTAAATTCCGTTCTGAAGGTTTCCCAGTTCAGCTTTTCTCAGCTCATTTCACCTGGCCTATTTGCAAGAGAAGGAGGCCATAGAATCCTGGAATGGTTTGGGTTTGAAGGGACCTTACAGATCATCTTGTTCCACCCCCTCTTCCCATGGGCAGGGACACCTCCCAGTAGATCAGGCTGCTCCAAGCCCCGTGCAGCCTTGGCCTTGGACACTTCCAGGGATCCAAGGGCAGCCACAGCTTCTCTGGGCACCCTGTGCCACGGCCTCCCCACCCTCACAGGGATGAATTTCTTCCCAACATCTCATCTAACCCTGCCCTCTGGCAGTTTAAAGCCATTCCCCTCTGTAAATAGCCTCTCTTTTTGTAGGTTCCCTCCACATACTGGAAAGCCACAATTAGGTTACCCCAAAACTTTTCTTCCCCAGGCTAAACAATCCCAATTCTCACAGCCTTTCCTCCCAGCAGAGGTACTCAATCCCCCTAACCACAGGAAAGTGGGGTTGACCCCTTCTGTACAGCACAAGCAGCAGCCATAGCGCATTCTGCAGCATTCTGTCCATGGTTTCAGAAACACAAACTTGCTCCTGGCTCCTCTGGAGGAGGAAAAGCTTTTATCACCTGTGGGACTGCTCCCCAAACCCTGGCCTTGGCAGCAGGTGGGGCTGACTGGAACATTCACTGCTTCATCATTGGTCATCTCTGGCAAGATAAGCAAGAGGCCGAGAGATCAAAAGGTTTTTATTTAATTGACCACTGATAAAGGGAATGACTGCAACAGCATCTCCTAATAGCTCAGAGCTATTCATTTGAGCATCTCCTGCATGGTATTGCTGTGCCTCAAAACTCAGTGTAATTATGCTCAAATGCATGAAAGCACAATGGAGGCACAAACAGACGAAGTTTTAGGAAAGCTATAAACTGAAGTTGGTCACTTCATCTCACAGCCAGTGCCACCCTCAAAGCTCAGTCACATCCATCACTCCTTCAGGCTGAGCCTGTGGGGACAAGAGGCTGGTTGCCCTAGGGAAGGGCTGTGCCCCTTTAGGTGCCACTGCCGAGCCCGTGGCCAGGCTGTCTTCAGCACCAACCCACTCTGTCCCTTCCCGAACCTCCCTCCTCTGGCTTGCCAAAACCTGTCAGACCTGGGTTTATGGACATGCACTATGCACAAACCCACCTTTAGTTTATATAATGATTAAGTTGAGGCATCCAAGTTAAAATCACTTAAGAATCTTAAAGAAAAACAGACCTACGACTTCCCCTAACTTATCAAGTTAACCAGTGCCAGAATGTGGGATAAACCAGGATTACCCAAACACTTCATTCCACCTCTCTTTGTTTAAAAATACTGTTTTCTATAAATTTTCTATCCCCCAGATCACAAGGCTTGTTTTAGTAAGGTTTTAACTGAAATTTTTCAAATTGTTTCAGCACAAGTATTTTTACTTTGTTTTAAAAGCATAGAACATACAATATACTGCATTTATACCTCTACCTACAGTTTTTTTCCCCATAGAAACTGTTGCAGCTTCATCCAGAGAACAATACACAAGGAAGATCCAACACAAAACAAATCCATTTTCAACAGCCAGTCCCAAAAAGCCATTTTGAACTGCTTGCCCAGTTATAGGCTGCAAACCACACATCAGAGATACACATGTTACAAAGGGTTTGCAGTTCACACTTCTTTCCTATACGAAGGCTGAGGCTTAATTAATATTAAGAGATTGAGAAGCCTTGGAAATGAACCACTAGAAAAAAATTACTAGGAAAATTACCATTTTTCTAGTCATTAAGACCATTTAAGAATCAACAGTCCTGGGAAAAGAGATTATCCTGGGAGAGAGGGATTTGGAATGGAAAGTAACAGGAGATCTTTGCCTTGATCACTTCCTTAAAGCTTTTCCAAATCAATTAAACTGGGTTTAATATACTGTGATAGGTGTTCAGTGGTCTAGAAGAAGGCAATTTACAATTTGGCTCTGAATTATACAAGCTGTCAGAGACACCTTTACAGTTTGTATTTTCATTGACAGTCTCAGTTAGTTAATGAAAATTGAACCATTCTTCTCTGGAAAATTAAATATACACACAAAACGGAGCAAAAAAGCCTCTGTGGAGAAGCCACAAAGTGACAGGCATCAAGGTAAGGTAATTCAAAACATATGCTTTCAATCCAACTGAGGAGGTTGGCTCAGCTCACATGGAATCAGATACTCTCCATACTTTCTTTCCAAGAACCTTTTTCATGCTTTCTCACTGCACCAAATAGCCCTGGGAACCAGGACTTTCCCTTTGATCCAATGCTAATTATGATTTAAAGCTCTTCCAGCTGTGAATCCCAGGTTTCTGATCCTCTATGGGGTTAGCCTTAAGAGGCCAGAGAGAATCCCAGGCTGGTTTGGGTTGGAAGGCACTTTAAAGCCCATCTCATTCCAACTTTCTGCTCTGGGCAGGGACACCTTCCACTAGAGTAGGTTGCTCCAAGCTCCATCCAGACTGGCCTTGAACACTTCCCAGAGATGGGGCAGACACAACTTTCCTGGGCAACCTATGCCAGGGCCTCCCCACCCTCACAGGGAAGGATTTCTTCCCAACATCCCATCTAACCTTGGCCTCTGGCAGTTGGAACCCATTCCCTCTTGTCCTGTCACTATCTGCCCATAAAAAAGTCCTTCTCCTTCCTTTTCTTTAAGAATTATTTTGGCTATGTTGGGTGAACAAACAATGGAAAGAGCACGTTTCCCCAGCTGACATGCTGGTGGGACTCTGTCTGGTTTTCTAAGCCTTTGAAATCTGCTGGGTTCACAGCTCTGCAGTCTGGTACGTGCAGCTTGAAATCATCCCCAAAATACACATCAACAAACTGGAAAGGTCCAGACAAAAAAGGAAGAGTGGTTCAGGGCTGGGCCTCCATTGATGTCTATATAACTTAGGTCAAAATTACAAAGTGTTTATATAGCTTAGGTTATAAGATATGTAACCTAATGTCAATATAACCCCAATCATGACTTTTTATCAATATAACCTGAAGCATAACTTTCTATACTTATATAGCCTTAATCATAACTTCTATATCTATATAGGCTGATACTTATATGACCTGAACCATAACTTTTCATACCTATATCATAACTTTTGATACATATATAACCAGATATAAATAACTTTTTATACAATGTAATGGCTAGTATATGATTAACTAGTTGCTTAAATGCTGAATAGACAAAGAGAGAAAAAGATTCACCAGGTGTGTAGCTTCAGAGATAGATAAGGGTAGTACTAATGAGAAATTGACAAGTGCAAAGCCAATTAGCCACAAAACAAAGAATTTAGACCGGTTAAGACCAGAGAGACCAAGGAACACCATAACTACGCATGCTCCGAAACCAAAGTTGAAAAGTTCAAGTGCGAAGAAGGCTTTAGAAGCCTTCATCAAAGACCCCCAAAGACCCCAGAATTAGGGAAGCACAGCTGCAGTAAGAAAAAATTATCTAATAACCATGAGATCATGCTATGTAAATTAGTTCCAGAGTGTATGTGATGATGGTGTAATGACATAGCAACATTAAGCATAATTTACTGTATAAATAAACCACAACACTTGACAAAGGTGGGTGAGCTAGGAGTAAAAATCCCCCTCACCACCAGCACTGCAATGAACAATGCATGTCTATAGACACCGGTCTGTGGGGATTTATTTCCAGCCTATACTTCAGGCATCACCATGACAATCGGTTTCTTTCATCCCTCCCTGCTTATGCTGCTTTGCTGATGGTTGTACTGGATCCAAACAATTTGTAAGTGAACCACAGCTAGCTGCCATGGCTGCTGGTCACAATTCTTTCCAACGGGCTCTGCTAAAAGCTTGCACATCCACAAATGCTCTCATGAGACACTGAAAGCAGATCCCTCTTTCCACAGGTTGGGGGTTTTTTTGTAGTACAGATGAAGCTTACTGCTAAAATCAGACAAAGCAGCAAGGTGGTGAGTTTAGGTACGAGGCCCAGGCACTTCCAAGCAAATAGCTTATCCTTTCGGGGAGCAGGAGCCCTGGTGGCACTCTGGAACCGACCTGGACAGCTGAAACCTTGCGTGCTTTCCCAGCACAGCAGTGAAAACACATTAGCCCTTGAGAAAGCATTAAGAGGAGCACTAAAATAGCTGGCTGGGAACAGTGTAAGTGGCTGTCCAGACAAATACTAGGAGAATCCATAAAGAGCTCTAGAGGCAAAAAAATCCTCAGTGGGAAAGCAGACCGCTGTTGTAGACACGCAAACCAGGAACACTTACATCAAAGTTCAGACTAAACATCAAAGATCACTCATTTCTGAGGGGCAACAGCACGATGGAAACTAAAAACATCCACAAAGCACAGCTGGGAAAGCAGTAGCTAGATGGGCATAGAGAAGGGAAACAGGAGGGACACAGGTCACAGCCTTGCTCCAATGCTGCAGGACACTGCACCAGCTGCAATCGTATTTGCTCAGGAATATAAGAACCCAGCAAATCCACTGAGCCAGAGTACATCCCACATGGATTGTCTACAGACAAGCACTATTTCTACAGTGACATTTGCAATGACCTTGTACCATTGCCAATGAGGAGGTTACAGAGCAAACAATCCCCTCCCCAAATTTTACCCTGCCCTTTCACACAGCCGGCACAGTGTACTCAAGTGTTTTGAAGCCAGTTAAAAAAGACAAAAATCTCATCTCTACACTGTGTTCCTGTAATTCAAGAATATCACCATAAATCAGGAAAAAAATTCAGGCAAAGTTACGACTGCAAGAGTTTGAATACAGCCTGGGAATCACACTTGGATGGTGGGTGACTGGCACACCCTTCTCCTCTGGGGATAAATTTCTTTTCCACATTAGGAACCCAGAAAGATTCATTCTGATATGCCTCCAGGCAAGAGGAACAGAATTAATTTAAGTTCACCAGAGTTTTTTTCTGGCATTTGGAGGTTCTCAGCATGCAAATGCTAACAAGGTATTTCTGAAGTTATGCTGTATTTGGAAAGAAGAGCAAGGGGAAACCTTGGCCTGTTCCGGCCTTCTGAACAAGGTCATCACCAAGTTGTCACAAGCCCCTACTTACACCACAGGGCTGAGCCACCGTGTACTTCAAAAACCACAGTATTTCAACTTTTTAACGTTTACAAAGAGACATATTAACAGTTTTACAGGCTAGAACACAGTCTGAGTGGTCCTTGGCTTGGAAACGTTTGTGAGACCTGTTCTATTTCTCAGGTATTATTTGTTATTAATACCTATAATATGTTTCACAACACAGTAGCAAGTCTGACAGACCAACAGACACCGTAATAAGTCTGATCAGCAATAACTGCTGTTCTTCTCACCTTTTGTAGATAGGAAAGATGGATTTAAGTCCAGTAAAACTTTCTGACACCGTGACTCCCTGGATTACCAAAACCTCCACCCTCCAGAACACTGAAAAATTCAGAAGCATCATGTCCCAGACCACTGGGCAACCAACGCTCCTTTGGTTTTGGGGGCTGGTGAGAAACACGTTGGCAAGTTTGTAGAAAAGCACGTGGCAGTTCAGGGGATGGCATCTGGGAGAAGGAGCTTTCTCACACACGTTTATTATTAATTAATATGAAACTCCTTTTTTGGAATTCTGCATCTTCCAGACAGAAACTCCTGCCTAAAGAAGATTAAATACCTGGTTTTTAAAAAAAAACAAGTTCTGTGAAAGCATCCTGTAAAAGTCACTCCTCTTACCCAAGTGCTGGATCCCTAATTTCCCTGGACAGAGGCAGCTCCTCTGATGTTTAAAACCCTCAACACCCTGCAGAAATCCCAGCAGGAAATAAGAACACTCTCGGCCCTGCTGGCTGAACACCACAAGTGTGCAAAGCCAATTCCATCTCACGCTGTGGTGTTGCTCCCTTTCTGATCCACCTGTAAGGCAGTCATGGCAGCTCTCTTCCAAGGAGCCCCGGCAACATTTCCTTCGCAGCCACCTCAAGGCTACCAAGCCACAGACCCCTGCAGTTTTGTAGAGGCCCACCTTGTACCCTCCTGGGTACCAGGAGGTTTACAGAGAGGGGCTGTAAAACTGCCCCACTGCTCCCCTTTAACAGCCCTGCGCAGAACTGCCAATACCCCTGACACATCTTAGTGGAGGTGCTGGCTGGGTAAGAAAGAAAAAAAGGACTTGTGGACCTTGTATAAATGGAATGTAGGAAGATAAACAGAAATAAAACCTGCACAGCCCCAAACAGATTTCAGTAAGCTTTCCCCACACTATTTACAGCCCAGCAAGAGGATTAAAAATGCTCATTCTGATCTGGCTAGAGGTAACTCACGCAAGCGTCAGGCTCACCTTAACGGGGTGACACAAACCTCTTTTGGTGCCCCAAACCTTCCTAGAATTGCATTTAAAAGCAAACTCTTTCCCTGCTTCCCTCTTCTTCCTATAGGCCAGGATTTCTTTGATTCTCAGTCTAATGAGGAGATAATTTTAACTTTGTCACTGGTTTGATTGCCCTGGTGCTTAACCACGCTATTAAGAAAATCATTAGCTGACATGTGGTACCTTCTCCATATGACAGAGACACGCTCAGCCTCAGAGGGGAAGATGGGGGGACACTCCACAGAAACAACCACTGCCAGTCCTTAGACTTAACAGGCTACAGCTGTTAAATCACTGCTTGGGCCACCATACCCACTTTATCATGAACAACAGGGGCAGACTGCAACTGCAGTCCAACCTGCCTGGCATCCCACATCCAAGGTCACCTGTGAAGGACAACAGGACAGCTTGATCCTGCAATCACCCCCGAGAAACCTGAGCAGCACAGGAGCTGTAGCAACCAAGCAGACAACCAATTTCCTGTCCTTGAACACCAGCTGGGCAAGACCCTTCCTGCTCCATTTTTACAATCCCGGGGTCTGAGACTGCCTGTGGCACATTCTAGCAAAGGGCATTGGAACCCATCAACTCCAACTTGGAACTGCTGCTTTACGTGTTTACTGTTCCAGGAGGAAATGCAGCAGGTTCAGTCATTTGCTGCTGCCTGAAAAAGGCTCCTGTGCCTCACTCACGTCCATTTGGAGCAGACTACTTCAAAGGAACACTAAGTTAGACAGAACAAGGAGCTTTTCAAAAACCACAGGACAGCTGGCTAAGTTCTATGAAGGGAGTGTTTTCCCATCTATTCCACCTTGTGATTTCTTCAAGGATCTCAAATTAAGCACTTAAGCAAACAGTAAGACATCATTTAACAAGTCAGTGTGCCTAAATTGATTGTTAGGGCATCAGTGAATCACAAACTGCCAGGTTCAAACAGCTGTTTTCTCCTTCTAGGAAAACCTTCTGTCCAACACACACAAATTTGCATGGAGGAACCATTTTGCAAGCCTCTGACACCAAAGTTTCCTGCAGCAGCAGCAGCCACAGCTGCTCACTTTGCCAACTACCTATGCTCAGCAGCTGCTTCAGCAGCACATTCCCTCCACAGCCCATCTCTGAGCCACAAAGTTCCTGTGCTTTGCTGGTGTGAGGATGAAAAGCAGTTACACAGTCCAGATTTAACAGCAGTGGATTTATAGCCACAACCACAGGCCTTCTGCAGTCCAGCCCATGGCTGAAATACACCTGAAAACAGCGTTATTCCTGAGCTGAAGTTTCTTGTTAACAGTGGACCGTGTAAAGAGCTGCCAACATCAGTTCACTCACAGAGACAAGTGATAAGCTGCCTTTGTCTGGTCCTCAGGAACAGCAGGAAAAGGCTGAGATAATAGTGGAGGCTTTGAACTGGTTGTCAGGGCTTGCTCTTCACAGCAAGTACATTTCACAAGAGCCATTTGGGTGACTGGCACCTTTGTCTCTCCTCTCCGACCAAGCAAAAATGTTCCAGATTCCTTAAAAGGGATCTCGCATGATAGAAATGGCTCAAGTATCAACACAATGAATGCTTCTTATACTATTTTACCACATTGCAAGGAAAAAACCCTCCAAGGTCTCTTGCAAATCAATCCTGGGAAACAATTTTTCCTGCTTTTCGCCACAGTAGACAAGTTTACAGTCCCCGTCCATGGAGGAGCAGCCAACCTGGCACAGCTGGGGAACAAAACAGAATACCAGATGGGCTTCTAAAGGTCTCCTTTACTGACTTGATCTTAAACTACAGCACAGACTGTCAGTGCTTTGCTGCTCATTGCAGCAGCTGCTTTGCCTTAAAGTGCCAAGAAAAGTCACCAGTGCTTCACAGGGGGCACAGAGTGAGATCATCTCCATGAAGTCACTGGACCATCTTAGAAGGGACCACCACAGCCAGGGGACAAGCTCTACCAACAGAAGGCACACACAGAGTCAGCTGGCTGATTCCAGAGCTGCTGCTGACAGCACATGTGATTTGTGTAGTTTAAACAACATTTCTGAAGCCATCAGCTGGTAGCAGCTTACTGGCTATCAACAGCAGCAAGATGGAGAGCAAATTCAGGAGCTACCGATGGCACTACTAGAAAAGGCCATGAATATTCATGCCACTAAAACATGAATGAATTCAAATTTTTTTTTTTTTTTTATTATGAAAGAAAAATTAGGGGCTTCAAGTAACCCCAAAAGCTTTAATGTTAATACACCAAAACAACAAACCCAAGAGGACTGTTTCACTCTATTCTTCTGGACCAGTGCATTTGTACTTCCTATTTTCCCTTCCCTTAAGGGACCACCATTCAGTTCACTGTATGGAGCAAGTACTGGTAGAAGTCACACACACACACAGGATGAAGGAGATTTTGTTCAAACAGCTCACACACATTTCAGACTGTAGTCTTCCAAAATTTTTTATTTTCTCCTTTTTTTTTTTAAGTACAGCTTGGAAACAACCAACAAAGGCTCCTGTAGGAATGAAACCAACTTTTATAATCCATGTGGCATGCACACCTGACACAGGTGTCTACAGCTGGAGCCATACTGCCAACATGGACAACAGGCATGCCAGTGATCAACAAGAAGCGTGGATAACTAAACTTTCAGACTGGCAACCCATTTTTGCCCCAAATAAAACAGTGACAAGCACTGTCAAAGCACCCACACGTGTGTGCTGGGCACAGGCAGCACAGTAAGCTCCTAGTAAGCCCTAAAGCCAGTGACAATCACCTTCAAAACGTAGTGAGCAAGCCTGTCTTGAACTAACAGACCATAGTCATGTGGATTTATTAAGACTATTTCTTCAGAGCAATCCTAAAATACAATGGATGCATGCTTGGGCTATGCCACAGATCAGGCAACCTCTTAGGTTACACTTGCAGCTGTTTCCTCAGCTGCCACCAGCCATCTGGGAATTTCTCATGGACAGCAGAGGCTGCCCTTGCTCTGCTGGCCAGGTCCCCCCACCACAGTCCTGACCTCAGCATCTTCACAACACAGTTCATGCCACCACACACAGTAGATACCCCACTAATAGAAGCACATCAGGCACTCCTCCATCAGCATCCTTCCAGGGAGAAATAAAGAGTCTTTCTCCTTGTAACTGCAGGACTGGAAAAGACTTACAGGGTTAAAGTGAAGAGTTTTGTCAAAGACTACCAGTTTGGGCTTAAAATTTGAGTGGAGCATGCCTCTGCTAGTCACCAGCTTAAAAATTAGCATTTTTAAGAGCTGCATAGGGGAAACAAACTGCATTCCTGGGAGAGAAAGAAGAAATGGTGGCTCAGCTGTAGTTCTCAGGAGCAAATTCACAGGTTCTCAGTAAACTTAGAAGCAGATCCACACCACCAGACTCAGTAGCAGAAAGTTAGTATAAGAGACAAGGATCAAAACCGAACTCCAAATGGAATTTTCAGTTACTAAATGCCAGGTGCAGACTTGAAACCTGTTTCTGTATGGCCCTGAAGTTATTCACTTGACCCCTTAGCACACCTTATGTTTCAGGATTTTTTCATGGGTTACAAAAAGTGCAGGTGTCAGCCGCACCCCCTCACCCAGAGCACATGTGCCTGAAACTGTGCGGCAATGAAACCCTGACCCCATCCTTTGGGAGGCAGGCAATGTAAGCCACCAAAAGTAAGCCACTTCAGCATTCTTCTTCCACTGGCACATTTGCACACGGCTCAGCAAGGGAAAACCTCCCTTTCCCAGTTATTTCATTCATGTTAAGCTTTCCCTCTTCCCAGATACCAACCGTATTTTAACATTTTACAACTGCAAGTCAAATTTACCATGGGAAGGAAACCAACGCCTGCTTCCACTTCCCAAGTTTCCAGTCACCTGGACTGTACTGTGTTGTTACCAGCCCAGTGTATCCTGCAGGGGCTTGCCAAACCCCAGTACTGAGCACAGTGCAGTGCTCCCGACAGGCTTCCCTAACACCCACCCTCTCCAGGTATTGCTGCTCCCTGCCATTCAATCACTCCTTGCTCTTTATCACAAGCTAGGGAAACTTCCACAGCCATTTCCTTACCACAGCAAGGTCAGGAAAAACATTTTACTGAACTGCGCAACCTTCAGCAGCTTCTTGGCCCACAGTTCATAAGAAAAGTTATCACTGGCTCATACAAAGATCTCTAATGCAGTTAAAATATTTCTGGCAGAGAAACAATTAAAAAATGAAGTGTTCAAATGCCTGGCTAAATTTGCTACAATAGACGAGAAAGGGCTTTCTAAGCAAGTTTATCCATGAGATCACCACTTTGTGGTGTACAGCAACAGCTCGATTAATCACAAAACTATTTGCAAGGACTTGCCAAAAGGAGAGGAATAACAGAACAGACCCTGCAGAACAGCTCCCCAAGACAGGCAACACACACACACCTCATCCTCCTGCATGAGGAGATGCTCAAGACTGATCTCTGAATTGAAAACTATTTCTTTTCTATTTACAGGAACTAACAATGTAAACCAGCTGTGTCCTTTCTCAAGTGGTTGCTGCTTTATTCACTTCAACCCTCTGTTTGCACAGCACTTAAAGTACTCATTCAGTCCTTTCAAATGAAAGATTTCATGTAGGAAAGAACCAAAAGAGGTAATTCAGGTACACAGTGAGTGATTTATCCATGTACCTCCAGATAGGCAGCTTTCTTCCTCCAGTCAATAAACTTTATTCCTCCTTAGGAAGGATTTGACACAGACATCAAGCACAAATAGATTGTCCAGCTCAAAGTGGGAAGCACATAGGTCAAAACACACTATCCAGCTCCAAATCACCATTTTTACTTCTGCTGTGACCCCTGCAAAATAAACCTCCCTTTTACATAAGGGTGAATTCCCAGTGCTACCAGCCCGTGCTTTATTCCCCCTAACTCCTCATATCCCCCCTTAGCCACCCTACTCCCCACTGGGCAAGGATACAATACCAGGACACTGATGCTTCAGTCAAACCCTCCAGTATTTCAGTTCTACTGCCAAAAAGCAGAGTCTATAACTTCTGGTATTCAACAGCCTTATAGTATCAAAGTGTAGATGAGTCATCAGAGCAAGACTAGAAGGAACTGTGTATTTAATATTGCCAGTAAAGAAAAAAAAACTATGTGGAAGAGACAACTTACAATCTTCAAATATGAGTTTCTCTTGGTGAGCTCTGCCCTCAAATGGATGGTGTCACTTTGATGCATCAGTGCATGCGAGATCAATGCGACCCTAAACTTCGTGTCTTCAAGAAGTTATCTTCCAAATCTGCCTGGGAATTATTTAAGCATTACACAAGTCGAAAAAAGAATAAATCAAGCCTAACTATTGAAAACACAAGTAATTCATCTGGCGAGCTGAGAACCGAGACAACCGACCATGAATAATGCAAGAGGGGTAAGATCCAAAGTATTCCGTTCAGTCTATTACCTGCAGCCTGAAGTGGTGATAAAATACTTGATTAAATTGGAAAGCAAAAGCTGTTCTGTGCAATTACTGGATAAATATTTCAGAGCAATTTTTCTCTTAAACATTTGGAATCCCCCTGCCAGCCTGCAGTCTACCCAAGGACACGAGGGGAGGGTTTCTACAAGAACACCTGGCCTTTCCAAGGAAAAAGTTTGAGAGGGTGAGGAATGAGCATTCAGGCTCACAGAAACCCAGCTCAAATTGCTGTGCCACTTTGTAAGTTAATTTTTTCAGGTGCAGCTTCAGACATTTGTTAAGAAAAACCTAATAATTCTGCCTCTGGAGGAAGGATTTTAGATGTTGCTTTAGGAAAGCATCCTCCTCCCCCCGTGCCCTGTTTAAGCTGTTGAATAAAATCAGAGCTTAGGAAACAGATATCACAGACCATTTAACCTGCATTTGCCCAGTCACTTCACCTCATCATTGAGCTATCCAGCCGTTCCAGGGAGCACAATGGGCACCACAACAGAACTGCCACCTGGTAATGCCAAGGTAAATCACTTAAACCAGTTATGATCCGTGTTACTTCCATGCAATTTGTTTCACAGAGTGACTGGGCACAGAGTTCTCTAAGCAAATTGAAATTCTGGAAAAAAAAAAAACACCTCTTAATTGCCATTTGAACTCTAAGGGAGAAATTTCTCAGCACCCAGAAGGGAAAGAGCAAATCTTGTGTAAAGAAAGGCAGAAACCTGGTACAGGGATCGGCAGGTGAGCCCTGCCAGTGCCTCTGGGCACTGCCCAGATGTGATCACAGCATTATCGAGGCTTTGGGATTTTCTCTGAAAGCCCTGTACCCGTGAGGAATGTCACAGGAACCCTCAGACTGCAGTTGGGAAAGGGAGGGGAATATGTTCACTAAAGCTTATCCTGGCTCTAACATTATGACTTCTTCATCCCATCTTTTCCACCCAGCCCCAATACTTGGGATGTATCTGGAAAAAGAAAAAACTCCAATCCACATGAACTCAGGTACCTTCAAAGGCATGACAGTGTTAAAAAAGAAAACATATTTCAGTGTGAAAAGCACAGAAGGGAAAGGGGATAAAGCTTCAGTGAAGGAGTTCGGGAGCAGCAACTGATGCTCGGGTGAAGGGGAGGTTCTTGGAGGTTAAACACTCAAGAACAGTAAATTCCATCCACTTTTAACTAAGGAAAAAGCAACTGTTACTGAATTCGATCAAGCCTGCCAAAACTTCCTTCCCTATTCTTTCTGGCTGGGTCGAGCAGTGGTCCAACAAAACTCAGTTCTGGGAACTGTGACTTCAAATCCAGGCCATTTCAAGAATATTGAGCTTCAATAAATCAAGCCACCAGGCAGGAAAACTCATTAAGAACAGTCAGCTTTAAACACATTCACCATTTCTACTTTATTTTCCTGAAATGCCACTCGTATCCAGCAATGGGCTCTCCCTGCACTTAGGTACATCTAATCCAGCTCCCATAATCCTAACTCCCAGTTTATCTCTGAAAACACACAGCATGTCAATTGCCATGTATTTAACAGATTTTCTGATTTATTTAAACCAAAGAGAATTGTAAAGAAGACATTTTTATGACTTATTCTAATTGAAGTTGAAATATAAATCTCCAAGTGAAATGCACCTACCTTAAGGGTACTTGATAGATCAATACTGCAAACACATTATTCATAGCATTTAGGTTAAGAAATTTAAAGCTGCTGCTAACCATAATAATAGTTAGACTTAAAAATTCAGTATATGCGGGCAAAAAACCCCACAACCAGGTACGTTTGAAGCTTCCAGAAGAAATCTGGAAGGATGATCCTTGTGGGTGCCTATCAAATCAGAATATTCCATGAAATACTGGAGATCTGATGTCTGACTTCCATAGAAGTGAAAAAGAAGCAAACATTATTTATGTTTATTTTCCATCAAGAAATAGGCCTGACAAAGGTAGCATGCACAAAACCCCCAGGTCTTTAGTCATCCTTATACCAAAACATTCAAAGCCTGACTTTGGATTTTGACAGTCGATATTTTCCATTTGGCTTTACCTGCCTTGTGATTAAAAAAATAAAATTAATGCCTGTCCCTGGTTTTATTTTTGGGCACGAACAAAGATAGGCCCTGAGGAGATCTCATCCAAGACGCTCAAGGGAATTTCCGCCGGCGCCCTTGGCTCCGGGGGAGCACGAGGAGCCTGTGCCAGCTCAGCAGCCCTGCTCACCCAGCCCATGCTGACCCATGGCTAAGGCCACTCAAACAACCCAAATCCCCCCAGCTTGGCACTGAACTGACAAATCCCTTAAAAGAGTTTTGGATCCCGTCAAGAGATGCCACTTGAAAATCCTCTCCATAGTTACAGGGGTCAGTGGGTCTGAACATCAGTGAGTGGAGATACACAAGCTGTTAATAAGCAAGACTTTGGGCTTTCTTTTGTAAAAATTAGTTATTTAATAGCAATTCTAGAGACTGATCCTCGTGGTTTTTTCATCCCAGCACAAAACAGCCTCAGAGATACAGAAATTCTTCAATTCCCCCTGAAGGCACATGTGTTCAGACCCCATCTACAAACAAGCTAAAATGCCTCGGGATTTTGTTTTTTTAAAAGCACAGGAGTCTTGCACTGTGGAAAATTAATCCAGCTGCTCCACTGCAGGACAATGAGAAGGACAAGACTGGCTTGGTCTCCCCCAAAGGCTCAAAGCACTGTACACGAACTGCTGCAGGGAAGCATTTCCTGAACCAAGCCAACTCTCACCAGGTTTATTTTACAGGAATACTGCTTGCCAAAGGGAACTGCAAGGCATGTCAGGATCAGAACTAGACTCCCACCTGAAGCTACCTCCATCCCAAGCCCTGCTTTTAGCCCATACTGCTCCCAGATTAAGAAATCAGCAACTCCTCCACCGTTTGGAGAAACGACAATGCTTTGCTAATGCTGCTGTGGGCAGCACTTACACCAGCAGCACTAGCCTCGTGTGGCAACGCTTTATGCCCTTTCCAAATGTTACAGACCAAAACCTCGGACTGTGCAACAGCACCAAACTCTGCCTTGGGGAACTGCTCCTCCTTTGGCACCTTTATTACCACACCTGACATGTCAGCATCATTTTGATCCTTACTTGCTCAATTTTCACACAACCCACGGTCCTTTCCTTCACCCTTCACACCAATTTCCAAGACACCTTGGAGCTCTGTGAGATGAGCAAGTTTGACACAGAATCTTGTCCAACACTACAGCCAATAGGAAATCCAAGGAATCAACACCTCACTTCCCCTCTTGGGACTGCATTTTGAACAGGACTAAGCTTTGGCACTGCTGTATCCCTGACTCTCTGCTGCCCGCATATTCCCCAGAGGCTGCCAGCAGGCATCGTCCATCTCACACCGGCCTGAAGTGTTTGCACAGCATTCTCTCTCCAAGAAAGCTTTAGGGAGGAAGTTTCCCTGGAGCAGAGGATGCTAACAAAAGCAGATTACATAAATCACAAGTGCTGTAGCTATTAAAATGTCCCTTAATTTACTGTCTAAATTAAGGAGACCCCAGACTGTGCTGCCGGTGACAGGGGCTGCCTCCCAGCTCCTGCCCATGGCGGTGCTCTGAAGTCCTCTGCTTTACTCAAGCTCACCCATTTTTTTTTCTGCAGGCTGTTATCAGCTAGATAAGGGAATCAATACAATGTGCTGCCACATAGCTGCTGGTTTTCCTGCTTGCAGCTAGAAAATGAGAAATACCCCATCATCCCTGCTCACATCTGGGGTTGACAACTTTCTAAACAGAAATTAAGGCTAGCACTGGTGGAACTTGCCCTACTTGAGCACAATACCACTTGCTGGCAGATTTTCCTTTGCATCCATCCTTGCTCCCCTGTGAGAGCCACATCAGCATCACCAAAACTGGCGGTTGAAGCCTTTAAACTACAATTTAATACAGCTAAGAAAAATCAAACCTTCAAATACTGCATTAAGGGTTTAGGAGTATTCTCTTCTCCATGAAGGGAGAGTTCCTCATGAGAATCTTCTAACTTTACTTCCATAAAAGAGTGGCAACTTTTAACTTCCATGTGGAAATTGCCACAAGGCTGGGTCAGACCTCTGTCGTCTCACTGCTTAGAGAAGACCGATAAACTATAAACACTCAATTCAATAAAAGCACCATGATTAATTTGGGGTGGCGGGAGGGGTTAAACTCACCCTAAAGACCAGGCAATACATCAGCACTCTAACACACACAAAAAACCCCTTATTTTTTTCTTATGAATCGCAATATCACTTTTTAATAAACCCAAGCTGACAGCCAAATTCATCTTTCCTCAGAAACTTGCACACATTTTCTGTGAGTGTCTAATTTAAATCCTTCCTTAGGCAAGGAGAACGCTTCTCAACACTGCAATGAGCAAATAAAAATTAAATCCCTCTAAAGCACCGCAGCACCAGAGAAGCGCCGCCTTGAGCTTGCTTCATCCTCCCAATTTTGGGTTAAAAGTACCCAAAATTAATGCCACAACATTCCCCTCCTCCTCCAGTCTAACTCCTTACTGTTCAAGGGGCAGGAAATCAAAGCACCTATGTTTCACAGGAGAGTCAAGGAATTTCACTGCTTTTCATGTCAGCTACAAGACCACACTTTCCCAGTAGGACACACACCTCAAATTGATGCACACCTCAAAATAACTGGAGTGAGCAGCATCCTCTGAAATCCAGAGCAGAGATCTGGTGCTGAGTGAGCCACCAGAGCTGAAACCATTTGTACCACCACCACACAACAAGGCAGCACCAGTCTACACAGCCATTGTTGTGCCCCAAACGTTCCCCAATGAACCCTTCAGTGCCGTTCAGCTTCCACAGGGGGGTTTTACTTTGGGAAACAGAACATGATAAGTGCCCCCAGCTGTTTTTAGATACCAGATTTCTGGAGGAATGGTGTTTAAAGGTCTCAAATTCTCGCTGAGCTCAAAATAAATGAACACTTCCAGGGTGCCTCCACAGGGCTTGAAGGATGAGCCAAGGACATGTTTCTTCTGCATCATTTCCTCTCTCAGCTCACATGCTGAGAAACACCATTAAAGCCAAACAAGATAAGAAATTTTGACAAACTTCAACCTGGAACCACCACTCCAAATAAATACAAAGCTCTGGCCAGCAGCTTATCCCTACAACTCCAGTACCAGAGCCAGCATAAAACCACACAGAACCTCTGTGAACCCTCCAGAGCTGAGTGTGAACATAGCAGGGCTTGGCAGAGTCACCAAGACCTGGGCTGGTATTCAAAACACCCAAAAATTGAGAAACACACAGAGAAACTGAACTGAAATCCCAGTATATTCTGTTCAAGTTAGTTTGGAAATATTTTTATGACTTATTCTAATTGAAGTTGAAATATAAACTCACACTAATTCTGACATTTCTAAAGTAATTGCTCAGTGCAGATGCTGTAATTCACTACCTGCAGGTGATACTGGTTTATTCCTGCAACCTCTTTGACACTCAGATTTGTGTTTCAGTCAGTCTTAAATCACATACAATCATATTTCATCTGCAGAGAACAGGCCTGAAGTCCAGCTGAGCAGACAGTTACAGAAATATAATTTAATCTCTGCTACACATCATCAATAATGCACAGCCAACAGAGAGAGCCATGTTAACATACAGATGGGCGATAAGCTAATTAACAGAGACCTTTTCTTCTCTTGCACTGCCTACAGGTCAAAACGTTTGAGTCGTAGTCGCTTTGAAAGGAGAGATAATGCCAAAAATGGCTGTTTCGGGAAATCCCTGCACCTAATAATGGCTTCAAGCAGCTCAGTCGTTCTGACTCAAACTGAAGAATGCTTGACGGCTGCTATGAATACAAACGAAGGGATTTCCAGTTAATGTGCACGGCCCAGGGAAGCAAATCCTCATGATTAAACACCTCCCCTTCTCTCTCCCTGCTCCACAGCCCCCAAGACAATTAATGCTCCGGGACAAGAACTCCAATCGAATTGTTTCTGAATTCACTGACCAAACCAAACACGCTGACACCATCTGCTCCAGCCTCCTTATCCCATATGCAAATCCCTCTTTTAAGAAAGGAAAGCTACTTGTTAGCAGCAGACTCTCTACTACAAATTCTGTTACTCCGGCGTGCTCGGAAAAGAAAGTGTAATCCTCTCTTTTCACAGTATTTTAAAAGGAGGTTGCTTTCGAGACCAAGGGCATCCCCCAGAACCCGACACGGGGAATTAAGTGCCGGCTCTGCGCTGGCACAGCGACAACCTTGCCGCAGGAGCCTGAAGGTTATTAGTGGAGCATCAGCAGCAGGAGCCGCCGGTGGCCACCGATACGGAGCCGGGAACCGGGAGACACCCTCGCGGGATGACGTTCCTCCCTTCTGCTAAGCGGGAAGAGCGACGGACAAGGAATCCCAGCTCCCCTGGTATCGAGGCGCCTTGGCTGCGAAGGTTTCCACCGGGCGTAACAAAAGAAGGCTCTGAAATGAAGTGAAGCCGCATCTCCATCCCTCGCCCCGCTCTCCGGCGGCCGCTGGTGCGAGGAATCACCGCTGCTGCAGGGAACTCCCACGCCAAGCACCGGCACGCAGCTCCGCAGTCCCGCTTTCCCCGCCCGCCCGCTGGGGCTTCCCCTGATGCTCTGAAAGCAGAGCCTCATCCCTGCGCTGCACTTGCAGCCGCGACTGCAGGGACGGACCGGTGTACGAGAACGGAGCCGAGTATTTTCGTCATCGACTCCCCCAGTTCTCAGCAGACCACGGCATGCCGTACCAGCAGATATATTAATAGCTCTTTACACTCCTAACTCATCAATTTTCTGTTTGGAAATTCGCTCCCAGAAAGAATTACATTGCTCTAAGAGTAAAAGCAAGAAAATCCACAGAACAGCAGGAAACGAGCAAATAGAAGACAGTGTTGACAAAGCAGTCGGGCAATTCCGGACTGTAACAACTTAACCACCCAAAAAGATGCAGAAATTCTTCACACAGAAGTGGTTTCCATATTTATATGGCATAGATGGACTTCGAAAAATTAGCCTGAAATTATTAACCCCTCAAGATCCTTTGCACTCACTCACCTTGCTAAACAAATAATTCTTCCCTGTAAAGGAGATGTATTTCCTTAAGTGCACGACCCAGAGTTGTATTAACACTGAGTTACTCCGGCAGAAATCATTCTGCTCCTTCTGCTGCAGCCAAATGCATCTGCTGTAGCTATTGCTGCAGAATGAAATCGTTGTGATGTGCTAAGAATTCGCTCTTTTTAGTCTGGAGTACCTGTCAATGGAACATCATCTCTCCACAGTGGCTCAGCACTGGAACGAATTACAGAGGCTACATTAAAGACCCAACACGTTTTTTTGTTTTTTTTCCCCTGTTCCAACAGATGCCTTGTCCTTGAAAAAACTAAAATAGTCAAGCTTAAGAAATTAGAGTGTTTTAAACTACATTCAGAAGTTGGGATGGGTAGGCAGAGTGTTTTAGTTCTGAAACACAAACAGTGATTTTAACTAGAAAAATAAAACTTAAGACACCACAATCTTTATACTAAACAGAAGGCTCTTGGAAAATTTTCTCTCTTTTGAACATTCATGCTCCCCTCAGAAGCCAATTTTTCCAACAGGAGGTTTAAACAAGCATTACTATTCCTGCAGATGCTGTTCCATCAGACACAAAGGAGTGCCTGAGACTGGAATCCCCTGGGCAGGGAAACAGCCATGCCCCAGACAGCACGGTCAGCTCCAGGCAGAGCACGGCAACACGACTCCATGGGATTGCATCAACTGCTGGCTTCCTGTGTAGCAACACACCATACTCTGCAAGTAATTCATTCTATATTAATACTTCATATTTATTTGAGCTAGGTATCTGTTTCAACTAAGTGCAGGCACCAGACCTACACAGTGGGTAAGGGTTTATGTTTACAGAACAACAACATTTTCACAAACACGAAACTGGGAAGTCAGCATTTCCCACCCCCTGCAACCACTCGTTTCTGTAAATTTTTTGAAGCACATGAACATTCTTCACATCAGGATTTGGCTCCATTTCTGAAGCTCCGAGGAACTTGCCATCCTGCCCAAGCTGGCAGCTCCACCACCTGGTACCTAAATTACACCCTGAATTTTTAGGGCCGAAGCTTTTATTGCAGACATTTGCATGTTCACACTCAAACCGCAGAGCACAGCACCTCTCCATGAGGAACCCGAGCGGTTACAGGGAAGGAAACTGAGAATGCAACTTCTCGCGCCTGTTGCAGCCACAGTCCAGTGCTACAGGAAGGGGAGGGTGAAACCAGGTTTAAATGAAGGTGCAACATTTGGACTGGGAGTTATTTCAATAAACTCATCTGGAAAATCAGCCTTCACAAAAGTATATTTCCCAATTTAAGCTTGGTTGTTTATTGGACACAGGCATATTTTGCTCAGTGTATTTATCCAATATCCTGTTATATGCTTCGTTCTGTGAACACCCAGGGAGAATGGCGGGACACTGATAAATGAGTAAAACTGATAAAATAGGTAAACATCAGCCACATTTTGGATACCACATGCACAAAAAATTGCTTGGGAGGCAGGAAAGAAGTAGAAGACTTCTAATCATTCCTCCCAAGAAATAATGTGTCCCTTCAGTGAAAAATTCATGTTCACAGTATCAATGAGTAAGAAAAATGCATATGCTCCACAACGAGATCATTTCTGTCTTTAAATCAGAGGAAAAGTAAACACACTCCTGCCCTCACTTTTCCCCAAGGCTCTGCTATACGTTTTCCCTAAAGACAGCAGCTCCCAGGCTGGGGGAGCACGTTTCCAACAGTGCTCTTCATCTGTGCCAGAGGGACATTACCAGCGTGAAAGGAGAGGGGAAGGAGCATGGATTTGACTCGGAAAGTTGCGGCAGGCAGCAAACCTTCCCAAGTGACAGCATATTAAAAATCTCCCTGAACGGCACCAGATACGTACATGGGAATCTCCTCCCCAGCTTTGCTTACAAGTTGTTCTCAGTGCTCTGGCACATTCACCACCGAGCTTTAGAGCACGTAGAGAGCGTGGAGAGATCCACTGCCCACTGCGTGCTCACAATTTCACTCCCACTTGGACAGCAGCGAGCCTTGCTGTGGGTTTACGGAGGTGGCAGGGCTTGGAAGAGCAGGCAGAAATAAACTGCTCTTTAAACTGCAAGCTCAGAGCAACCAGCAGGCAAAAGATTTTTTTGAAGCTCTCAATTCAGTCCTACCTGTCTGCCTACAAATGAAAACTCAGCCCCTCTCTTGCGTGGTAAAAATGGTGTAGCAAAACCTGGAGATTCCCGAGCCTCAGGACACAATGTTCCAGTTTTCAGTTGTGTGAAAAAGGGAAATGCAAGCTACAGCCTCTCTTGTGACATCTCATAAAATGCTGTCTTCCTCCTTTTTTTCAGGATTGTCTCCGAGGCAGAAATTCATTTGGAGAATCACCTGCCTTTTCAACTTCTAATTTTGATACTCATTTAGAAAATCTGTGTCGGTACTGAACAACCTGAACCCCACCAGCTTAGCAAACACACAGCCACAGCCCCTGCAGCACGACACTGTTTATTAACTTCACAGAGCTCACTCTTCCACCCCCACAGGTGTTTCCACCTGTGCCAGGCACAAAACACTGGATTTCCCATCCAGTCTCAGGGAGAGGAAAAAAACCACATTCATTACTTGCAGTCCACACCACTCCTGCTGTAATTGTCTCTGTTAACAATTACAAGGGCCACGGTTTTGAACTTGGTTTTATCCTCAAGTTGCAGATTTTCAGGAGTGACATACAGGCAAGGATGGAGAAAAAGAGATCCCAGGACAGCTTCCCTACCTGAGCAGGAGCCCTCACGCAGTAGGTAACGTACCTCAAGGCTGTGCTGCTCCTTCTCATCCCAGTGGGATGAGATCAGTGCTCTCCAGCAGCAGTGGAAAAAAGCATTTTCCTTTGCAGAGCACAGCTGAACTGATAAAGCCACCAAAGAAAGATTTCAATCACAACAAAGGGCTAAAAAAGCACCCCAACCAACCTATTTATTAGCGATCTTGCAGGTTTCTGCTCAACTCCAAGCTTTGAGAAGCAGGCAAGGCAGACATCTCTTTGCTCCCATCTCCTATGACTATTTCTACATCACACAACTTCCCTGTTTGCTGGACCAGAAACCAGAAGTTCTTTATTATCCCATCAGGACACCTGTATTTCAGCCAAAGAGCAGCGGCAGAATTTCTCTCACTCCCTGAAATTAACCTCAGTTCCTTAAAGCTGGCCAGAAGGTGCATGAAAGCACCACTTCTAATATTAAAGCGCCTTTTTTTTCCGTAATAGAATGTGGAGGTAAACATCTTTTCCGCAGCAACACGACAATGAAGGCTGTGATGAGAAAGTCCCAAGGAATTTCACCAACCATGCTTTCCATGGAGACTCTGGACATCCCTAAATAGGGGAAGTCCTACTGCCATGACAGCCAGGGCTTATCTCCAACAAAACCAGCTGAGGCTTCAGATATTGAAGTAATTAAAGTTTCCCGAGTCACTTCAGGAATCAGAGGTCATTTTACCTTCTCCAGAAAAGCATCAAAAATGCAACATGAACACTCTCATAGGCAGAGGCAATGCAGGTATTTATTTGCATTAGACTCAGAGCCACCTTCAGGGCTTCGTTCACCTGAGTGTATTTTAAGTGCCACCTGCTTGTTGTGAGCAATGAAGAGCAGGAGGGCCTACATCACCTTCCTGTGCAAGTGCAGCTTTTTCAGCCACAACAAGCTTTTTTTAATGCCAACAAAATTCAAAAAACTGTTCCAAAAAACAAGTCCAGAATTATTCTATCTTTAAAATAATTCCCAGAGAGGTATTTGGTCAAAGGTCGAGTAAGCAGGACAACAGGAACAAGATGACCATTGCACATCTCTGAGGATTACAGACCTTTTCAGATCTCTTCAGACAGTGACTAACTCCTGCCTGGAGCTGCCACTACTCTTTCAATCAAACCAAAGCCTGCTAGAGCTCTGATGTGAAATTTTCTTGGGTAGGCAGTGCAGAAGAAAAATAAGGAACAAGCTGCTTTTTTTAGAGTTATTTCCAGCATCTTTTTACTATAGCTTTAAATGGAGTAGCAAAGAAACCAAAATATTTCAATCAATAGCTGTGAAAAAGATCACAGCATTCTGCAACACGGCAAACAAGGAAAGCACAAAAGCAGAGATTTCTTTGGAAATGCTCACAAGAGATTTCTCTTCCCAATTCTCCACATGGCAGAGCATTCCAGGCCATGAGACATCCTTGTTAATGAAGCTGTGAGCTCAGTTAACTCAGACAACATTGTTATAAAGCTTGATTGAACATTTTTTATATCTATTATTAGGGAGCCTATCTATATCCACGTGTCTTGCACAGGAAGCTCTTCAATTTGACCTCCCAACATGTGTGCAAGTCGATCCAGAGGCACTTCACAGAAATTAATGCCAGCTGCTGTCAGCAGCTAAAATCTCAGCCTCAGCCAGAGAGAGCAGAGGTTATTTAACCTGGAGAAGAGAAGGCTCCAAGGAGACCGTAGAGCCCCTTCCAGTGCCTAAAGGGGCTACAAAAGAGCTGGAGAGGGACTTGGGACAAGGGCACGGAGTGACAGGACAAGGGGAAATGGCTTCAAACTGCCAGAGGGCAGGGTTAGATGGGATATTGGGAAGGAATTCTGTATTCTGAGGGTGGGCAGGCCCTGGCACAGGGTGCCCAGAGCAGCTGTGGCTGCCCCTGGATCCATGGAAATGTCCAAGGACAGGGTGGAATGAGCTGAGCTTTAAGATTTGACCACATCCATAGCTGTCCATACCATACCACCTTTATCCTTCCCACTGCTGCACTGGCAGCCTCTTGGAGCTATTCCCAGGACGTATTACTCTTGGGATCAACCCCATGTACCTTGAGACAGGCACACACAACACACAGCAGTGCCCAAGCAATGGGGTTTGAGATATTTATGAAACAACTTGTGTAGAAAGGGAAGCACAGGAACATACACTGCATTATCCTGGCGTGGGTTTGTAGACAATTTTAGCAGTGTATTTGACTAACACTGTGCATTCACATATCCCAAGGGATGACTTTCAGAAAATAAAGTTCTCTCTTCATGCATTTATGTAGGGCAGCTTCACAACATATGCTATCATCTCATTATGCTGGCTACAATGCAGCCAAAATCTCTCATTCTCCTACAAAGATCCCGATTTTATGGCATTATTTTCCAGCTGGTACAGGAATGTTAACTTGCAGGGGAAAAGGTAAAGCAACACTCTTCGCTTTTCCTATTAGCACAAAGAAAATATTCAAGAGAGACAGCATGAAAGTGATTCTTGTGTCATTTACTAGATCCACATTATCCCAGTTCCTACGAATTGGGCAGTTATACCTGAGACAGCAGCTTAGTGCAGTCCCAGCACCTCATTTCTTTCCTCCTCTGTAAGGCTTTTAATAAGGCTGTCTGACCAAGAGGAAAACTGTTCAGTGTCAAGTGACCTCTGGAAACCCCAAGGCGATGGTCCTGACTTTGGTGGAGATGCCCTTCAGCCCTGATAAACACCTTCTCAATAATTTTCTCATTAAAATACATGGAAAACAAAAACACCCACACATCGCATGACTATGCCCTGAAGCCAAAGGGTTTTAGATTGCTCAGCTTATTTAAATATTATTTTGGGGGGAGGTAGTGTCTAAGTATGCAGCTAAACCTGCCAGCAAGAATCTGGCTGCTGTTTTTTTTCCACCAGTTATGTACAAAAGGTCTCTGAAAGGACAGTGGGAATTAGTTTGTGGCAGTAAGTTATGACAAACTTGCTGATAAATTTGAGGATGGCCTGACTGCATTTTCAGCAGCTCCAGGCACTCCCTGCCTTCAGGCTCAGCCCAAGATGGCAAGAGCAGGTTAACAATAATCTCTGGTGAACTTGTTTGCCTGATTTAATAATACCTGTGATATCCATCAGATACACAATCTTGTATGTTTGGGACAGGAATCAGCAGTGGGAAGAACAAAGATTATTATTTCCTTGTGCTGTACTCTCCCCTTTTTCCCATCAGCCATGGAATATGAGGATCCACACCTGCACACTCACGCAGTGTGTCTACATGACAGACAGGGAACTGGAAAACACCCTGGGTACTGCAGTTTGCTCCTGATCCTCCACTGTGTGAGCAAAAGCTCTTTCCCTGATCCCTCTAATGGCCTCGTACTGAGGCAGCGTCAGCAAACCTGCAATTTCAGTTTTCTTTTCATTAGAGCTCAGAAAGCCATCCAAGCCCTTTCCATGTGACATTCTCGGCTCCCTGGGGCTCAGCTGGACATGGAAAGCCAAGATGAAAAGTATCTAGGACCATTAAGAACGATCCCATCGGAGGGCATTCCCAGTTTCCAGGGTGACTCACCCACTCCTCCTGCAGCTCACTGCTAGCACGGAAAAGCCAGCCACAGTCCAAGGCACGCTCCTATAAGGTCAAAGATATCATAAGCCAAATTTTGATGCTGGGCAGCTGCCTGCCCAGTCTAATAACCATTTTTCTTTTAACATAATTATATCTCCTAACACAGTCACCTCTTCCCCCTGCAAGGGTTCATATGGAGCTGTTTGTATCCCCTTCTTCTGAGTCGGAAGGTATTTCTCCAGAGACTGCATTTTAAAGAGAATTTTAAAAATTCTATGCAATAAGTGTCAGTAGCAAATAACACTGAGGAGTAGCAGCATAAGGCAAAACATAAAGGTGGCACTCAGCCCATCAGCCCAGCTTATAAAGAAGCAAGCCCTTCCATCTCCTCTCACCATAACCAGCACGGATTACGAGAGCCACTGCATTCCAAGGCAGCACTAGCGCCATCCTCACTTGGTAGGCCTTTAAGGAGGAGAGCTGTGCCACGCTTTAATCATTTCCCCTGCAGCCAATGAAGTAGCCACCGTCTCATGTTTTCAGAGACAGAAATATTTGTCTCTGATTTGTTTGGAGATAGAAACTACGTGCAACAAAACATAGAAAAACCAGACTTGGAAACAGCCTTAGCATTGCTTCTTGCATTTGGAGCTCTGGAAGGTTACCTTTGCCGTGGAGGTCTTGTTGCTTTAAGACAGAAATAGAAAAACAGGCCAGATTACGCATTTTCTTCAATAAATAATGCAAAAAGCCTACATACTCCTGTGAGGGGAGATTCAAACCCAGGTCACTTCGGAAAACATCCCACCTGCTACAAACCCACTACAGAAACAGCTCTCAGCCACACCTGCTTTGCACATCAGAGTCTCAGCTAATCCTGGTTTTACTTTATCATCATTACTATCAATCTTTATAATTAACGACATGCAAAAAGAACTTACAATGCAAGTCATTATGGAAAGAGAATGATTGCCCAAGTTTTGGAAAGCAGAGCTCATCAATTCCACTGTTAGCAGGACTGACTGCAGCTTGGGTTTCACTACGTCCAGTTCTGTGTACTGCTGCCTGAAAGAAATCCTTGCCCACTAATAAATCCACAAGGAATTATATATCCTGGCTGTAGGAAGAGAAAGCAGATGATTTTTTCCAGGGGCAGGGGGACAAGACACCTCTGAAGGGCTCCTGAGCCAGGGACACACAGAGCTGCAGCTGCTGCTGTTCCGCGCTTGCTGCTCCATGTCCTCAGGGGAGACAGGGGATTATTGCAGGATGTTTTCATGAGCTGGACATTGGTCAGCGCCAGCATTTCACAGCTCTAACACATGAAATAAATAGCTTGACCTCTGCTCCCTCACACCACCTCACACTCTGAAGGGCGAGCGCAGCGGTGTTGGCACCACTTCCCTCCACATGGCGAGGGCAGAAGGGGCACCACATCCCTGCTGGAAGAGCTGGAAAGGCTGTTTAGGGGAAAGGAAAGAGAAACAAAATGCTGGAGCAGTCCACTGAGGCATCTGCTTTTCACTGACCACCTCTTCTTCATTAACTACACATTGAACACCGAGTGTTTCCTGCGCCAGCATCCAGGAGAAAACAGCCAAAACAGAGCAGGCAGAGTTCCAGCAGCACGACTTCAGCAAGCACAGGCTCCTTGAGAGGTTTCCTCAAGCCACATAGAGCCAAGAATATAATGCACAAAGCCCAGCTTAGGAGCATTTATGGCACAGAGCTACAATACTGTCCCCACAGCGCTGTGTGAAATGGTTTGAGGAGAGACAAACAGCACCACAGGGTTTTTGTCAGGTTACTGACACCACAGCAAGGCCATGGCCAGAAGGCCGCTTTCTGTTTGGTTCACCAATTGAATTATTCAGTAATGCCTTTTTAACAGGGCTCAAGCTTTTTCAGAAGTAATGCTCATTTCTTCCTAATTTCATGGTAGAATCCCCAAGTCCCCACTTTTTCTTTTTAACAGCTCTTTAGAGCCTCAGCTGCTCTTGCTGGCAGCATATAGTGGAACACATTAAAGAAAAACAATACATGTTCAAAAATAAAATTTGCTAAACCCCACAATTTCTAGGGCAACACCATGAAAAACAAATCACCTCTCCCTTTTTCCTCTCAAATTCCAGCAGTTTTAGATGTCCATTTCAGGCAGGCTTGGTACCTCAACTGACCTGCATTTTCCAGCACAACAAATTTGTTAAAAAACAGTTCAGGTACCCAAGATCCTGCTAATCACACTTCCCCCTCATACACACACAGAAAAAGAGACTTTCTTCTTGGCTCAGGAGTACCAGATCACATCTAGATTTGTCCCCTGGAGGATTCTTCCTGTGAACTCGTATTTCAAAGCAGCAGAGATGAAAAAGCAAGATGCAGCACAGAAAACCCAACTAAGATCACAACTGGGCATTACACCACCTATTACACTCTTCTGTGTTCCTCACATGGCACATCAGGAGCCAAAAGCAATCAAACCCACAGGCTGGAGGTGATGCAAGCAGCTGCTGACCTGGATGGGAAGCCTTGGATGCAGTGTCTGAAGCTGGGAAGTTTTCATACCTTTTCTCTCCAGGCTGTCGATGGGTTTCTTACCTACAAGCTCTGCAAGCAGGAGATGAAGTCATTGACATGCTGGAAAACCCCGCAGAGGGACTCAATACATTAAAAGTATCCATTGCTATACAGTTAAGTGTCACAACAGACCTTGAACAGAGTATTAGCTCACAGCACACTGTTACCTGTTCCTCAGCACCCCACACGACAACTCCGGCCTTTCGGGGTGCCATTTACTATTACATGTACTCAATGGGATCAAAGTAGATGTTGCAAATCTCCTCCACTGACTTTTTTATACAAATAGAAAGTAAGTTTGTAGGCAATCTGTTGGCTACAAAAGACTTCTTTACAAGTACCTCTTGAGTCTTCTGTATCAGCACTGGTGTGGGCACAGGCCCAGGGCAGGGCCCGGCCCCGGGCTGGCCCTGCTGAGGGACCTCGAGGGCCGTGCCCAGCTCTGGGCCCTCCCGGCCAGAGAGCCCTGGAGGGGCTGGAGCGTGTCCAGGGCAGGGAACGGGGCTGGGAAGGGGCTGGAGCCCCAGGAGAGCTGGGGGAGCTGGGAAGGGGCTCAGGCTGGAGAAAAGGAGGCTCAGGGGGGCCCTTGTGGCTCTGCACAAGTCCCTGACAGGAGGGGGCAGCCGGGGGGGTCGGGCTCTGCTCCCAGGGAACAGGGACAGGACACGGGGAAACGGCCTCAGGCTGGGCCAGGGGAGGCTCAGGGTGGGCAGCAGCAGGAATTTCCCCATGGAAAGGGTGCTCAGGCCTTGGCAGGGGCTGCCCAGGGAGCTTTGGAGTGCCCATCCCTGGAGGTGTCCCAGGAAGGGCTGGAGGTGGCACTCAGTGCTCGGGGCTGGGGACAAGGTGGGCATCGGGCACAGCTTGGACCTGATGACACTGGAGGCCTTTTACAGCCTCAATGACCCTATCAAAACATTTTCGTTCCTACAGCATTTTGCAAGAAATATTTTTGTTTTAAACAGCTGCAGACTTTTTTTTTTTCCACAGGAGTAGGACGTCAAATGCTTTATTTTAGAACGCATCACACTAAACTCTCTATTGTGCATTCAGCAATGCCACAGTATTTTAATTTTTTGTCCACATCTGCTGATACAGGTACAGAGCAGTGCCCAGGCAATAGTATCTACTACGACTTGCACAACTCATGGCACTCCCATAACCACGATAAACCTCCGATGCTCTTGCCAGGAGGGTGCATTATTCATCAGATCTTTTTATAGATACACCCGCCCGACAACCAAAGTCTCTTGCTCTCAACACTTCTCCCTGGATCTCTTGCCGAACAATTTCAAGCCAAGTTTTACAAAATTGGGAAGCTTGGCTAAAAGCATCTATTATGTGCAGCACTGTGTAAGAACTTAAAAGCCACAAGAAAGCACAGCAGAATCACACAAAAGCAGTAAAAGCATCAAGAAAGCAGTTTAAGAGATAGAACAAGTACTGTCTAGACATGCACCAAAGCACACACAGGTGAGCAATCAGTTCCCCAATTCTCTTCTAGAACATTCTGCAAACATTTAAAGGTGTAGAGGCTCCCTGGCACAACTCCTCTGCAAAGCCCTGGACTTTCCACTGATTCCACCCAGCAATAAACATGACCTTGGCAATATTGCTACTCACCTCATCCCCACCCTTTCCCTGCAGGAAGAAGACAAGCTTCCAAAGGATGGCAGGTCTCCCATGTCAGCCAGAAGCAAAGTGCAGAGACTAAATTACCAGCTATCATCTCTAAAATATGGGTCATCATAATCACCTGAGTAAAATAATTTCATAGCAGGTGTACTGGGCAAAGCTCAAGAAATGCAAAAAGCCTTTCCCATCCTTTTAATCTGTGCATGGAAGGCCAAAGTGACTTCAACATCCTGTTAGCTAAAAGCTAAAAAATAATCCATATTTGGAGAAACTTCTTATGCACACACAACTAGAAAAAGGTATGAGGTGAATAAAATTCCTTTCTCTCTCTAGGAGACGAGAACAAAGTTACTCACCTGTGGTCACACACCAGGAATAAATGTTCCCCACTTTTTGGGAAAGCCTGTCTGAGCCCTCACCACCTCCCTCAACATCCCAAGCTTTTCCCAACTTACTATTGAAGCCTGAACTGGGGGAATACAACCATATGGGGGGAGGAATAAGCAACAAAAGCAGTAGAGAGGAGTGTTTGAAAAAGCTGCCACCCCCCTGAACAGCGACACGCCAACAACTTCATGGAGGGGAAGGAAACAGAAGTGTTCTCTGTGGCAAAGATAAATACTCTCTCCCAAATTGCTCTGTAATCAGGGCAGTAATAACACAGGGAACCAGAAGGATGGGAAGAGTGGTTACAGTCTAAACAAGGAGTTACAGTCAGGCACAACAGGTACAATACCCAAAGGCTAAGTTAAAGGATCTCTGGATTAAGGCATTTGCCAAGCAGCCACAAAAATAAAAAACTAGAGATTAGAGAGTTCCATCTGAGAAAAAGGGTAGAGGGTGAGGGCTGCTTCCAAATCACCCAGGTTTCTTCTACACTGATGGCCCAAAGCCACATTCATGCCATGACACTGAGCTCAAACTGCTTTGCCACAGGCCCTTCAGAGTTCAGAGCTGACAAGCCAAAAAAAAAAAAACAAACCACCAAACCAAAAAAAGATGTAATCACACAGTTATTTCTACACATTCCCAGGAATACCTCAACCTGGTGCATCACACAGAGGCTTGCAATGCAGCCAGTGGAAGGTGTAATTCCAGGGGAGTTCACAGTCTCAATTTTGAGTCTTCTTTTAAAGGTCAGAGATATTTACTGTTGATACCAAAACAACATTAAGGTGCCAACTCTCATCTCAAGCAACACTCGGGATCCTTCATCACTTCAAATTAGGGTAGTGCTGCATGACTGACTCCCACTTTTGAGGTACTGAAATTCACGACAACTTGTACAGAGTCCTACCAGAAATACTGACCATGTTTCTCTCTTTATAACCCTTTCCTCAGCAGAAACATTTATTTAAATTCAGGACTGGCAGGACACCAGAAGCTTGTCTGCTCTTCAGTGCTGACAGGAGCTGTGTTGGTCTAAACAAGGGCTTATTCCCTGCACTCTCTCCAAAAACCTGGCAGCCATCAGGTTGCAAGGATCTTTCTACCCCATTTAAGAGGTGGAAGGGTGTCAACATTAAAATTTTTCAGGAAGACCAGACTAGGTTACAATGTCAACAGAAATGAGAAGGCAGCATGTCAAATTGGGATGACGTGGAAAGAGAGAGGGGAAAAAGGAATCATTGTTGTCACATTCGACACAAAGGCCACAGGAACACAGGTCATGGAATGAGAGTGGAAAAACCATCACTGAGGGAAGTACAGAGACTGAAGAGACCAAGATTTACTCCAGTGCAGCAGCTATTTGGCACAGCTATAGAGAAACAATCAAAATTAAAGCCCACTAGGCTCAGCTCAAACAGTCAGGAGGTTTCTGCTCCTGCTGTTTTGGTGAAATAAACAGATTAAAAGGTTAGGGAGGTACTGAAATGTGCATATTGAAAACAGCTAACTGTTTTGCTTTGTGTAGTTACCAACACAAATGTTTACCACTTGCCAAAATACTCCCATGCAAATATCACTAAAGGGTTTAGCAAATAACTCTGGCTACGAGCTGAATCTGACTTTGGCTCCCATCCTCCTACCTGAGCACAGATATACATCACTAACCTGTACAGTCATTTCCATGGACAAAACCACTTCAGAGGACTTAAACACCTGCCCAGGACAATTCCCTTGTAAAGAATGAAGTGGAAATCATGATCAACGTAATCTTCAACCCGAGAAACACAAAGTGAGAACCAAAAGGAAAGAAAGCAGCAGGGTGGTGTCCTAGCCAAATATTACTTGTTTACTGCCCTGGAGGGACCTTGGCTCCAGCCACCCCAGTGGTTCCACCAGCATACACCAGGAACAGTTTGCTGCCTCATTATTTAAACCATGACAGAAGCCACTGGATCCAGTTAGACTTTGCTCCCAATAAAGCCTCTTAAGGGACACATAGTGCTGCAAGTCACTGAAGACAAGACCCTCAACTTCCTTGATCAAAATGCCCCATTAGTTCCCCATCTCCCTCCTTGGTAAGGGACAATCCACCAATTAGAAGCAGTTCTGGAATCCCACCTAAAGCCTTTATGTCATTTCAGCCTATTCATAATAACTGACAAGAGCTTCCCCACACAAAGAAAAAATTACATGTGGATTTCTTTTTGGTTCAAGGCACAGCCGTCAATTAAGCTGCTAACAGACAATTGCAGTGTCTCTCTAAAAAGCCCCCAGTATCCAGGATTGCAGAGTAAATCAGCATTTAACTCCACGGCAACTATATTCCAGCTTTTAAAAGCTCTAACAGTCAGATTAGGATGTCCGGGGGAAAAAAATTCACCAAGGGTTTTCTACGTGGGGACAGAAGCAAGAAAGCAAAGCCAAATCAGGGCCACTTTGGTTCAGAACACCTTATCTGAAGAATTACATCAGGCTTAGAATCATTGAAAATTCCAGAGGCTTAGATTCTGTCCTGACACCACAGCTGATTCCTCATTAATCAAAATTAATTCATCATTAGAGATGACCGGCTGCCATGAGACACCAAAAACTCATTGCAAGCTATAGGAGCTGGATGCTGCAAGACTGAATTCAATCTCATCTTTAAGGGGTTCTTCCTTCAGGAAGCAGAAGCTCAAGTTGCAAGATTAGTCATGCTTACAAAAGCACAGGAACAGCTCCACACACACTGCTGGAAGGGAAAGCCCAGGCTACAGAGGGAGAGCGCTCCAGGCTCTCCTAGACAGGAAAAAGCCTTGCCCTCAGCAATAAGGAGAAAACAGGATTTTAAAACCCCTTGGATATATTTGAACCATTAATAATGTTTTTTCCTCTGTCAAATAATACCATTTAATCAACAGGTTTTTTTCTTGCCTCATTTTTTCTTTCTGTAGACATTTGTGTTTCACAAGCACCCCAAATCCTAGACAAATTACCATTCCAAATACTCTGTATGTGTAGATATATATCTATATAAACTTTAAATTACCATTCAAAATGCTCTGTGTGTACACATATACATACATATATTAAATGAAGGCTGCAAATTTGCAAGCTCCTTTGTCATTATGTTTTCTATCAGCTCAGAAAAGGGAATTCCCTTTATCTGGAGCGAATTATTAAGGCAAATTTGTTCCAAGAGAAAGCAAGAGTGGGTTTTGGTCGGTCTCCTAACATTTGTTGTCTCTAATCATCCAAGTGTTCTCCAAGGCTTTGCAGGGGAGGCACTGCATTCATTTCCTAGTGTTGCAGCCCTCTGGCTGCACTGGGAAGAAAGAGTACACAAGGACTTGAAAGAGGCTCCAAGCTCAAACACCTAAAAGACAACACTCCATACACCTGCACTGCTGTCTCATCAGTCTCCCACTGCCTGTCTCCTGCCTCGCTCCGTTACCTCAAAGGAAAGGGAAATTAATTACTCCAAAGCAAGGAAGACTGGATGTGTCAGAGCTCCTAATGATATTCAGGTACCTTCCACTCCAGCGTGCTCGCAGACAAGTCATCTCGCAGCCAAAGAGGGGTGAGGGAAGTAAAACACCCAATTAAGAGCAGATGAAGGCACTTGTTCTCTCCTTTAAGTAGGTGTAGTTCACTTCCCAATTACCTAATACATAATTACACCTGGAGGTGCTTACTGCCACTCCGGATCTGTTCTTGCAGTGCATTTATTTTGGCAGCTCCATTTACACCAATGGGCTTAGATTTCCAGGTTTGGGATGTGTTTTTCCAGCGCAGGGGACTACAAGAGTGATCAAGCCCCCACACTCCCGTTTTAAGGCTAATTCTGTTGGGTTAAGGGCTTGCAGTCAGCAAGATCTTTCACGAGAGGAGGCAGAGTTTACACTGATTTAAAACGAGTGGGCCACTGCAATCAGTAATTCCTGCGACACCAGCCTCCCCTCGAGGAGGGCTGCCTTGGCCAGGAGTACAAACACAGTCTTTAAACAAAGCAAGGCTTCGATCCGGCCTTCACCTGTGTGCTGGAACACGGATACCACCCCCAGCAGCAACTCCAGCAAGGAGCATTTCTGTCCTACAGCCCAAGCTGGTGCTTTCTGCAAGGCTGAACTTAGCAAAACACTTGCCAGGCACTGGAGACAGGTTAAAAAAACCAAAAAATATGCAGTTAGCATCTATCAATTCAAGTCACAAAGCAGACCAGCTCATCACTGGCCTTGACTTCACCCTTTCGACAGTTCAAAAAACTCCCAAACAGGATATTCAAGTAGGGCTGAGCAGCCAATCACAGGAAATTAATTTTATATTCTGCTACAGGGAATGAGGCAGCTTCTTTCCAGCTGAGAGCATGTAATTATTTGGCACCAACTGGCTCCATCTCAGAAGCTATGACAGCAGCTGCACAGCCCCTTTTTGGTAGGGTAAGTTTATTTTTCCTTTGTCTATTGGTTCTCCAATTCTGCCTGGAGAAATATAAGCTCCCAGGAGGATCTGAAGCCACGATGACACGACATTCTCTTCCATGCCAATAATTTTGCGAAGCACCAACTCCAGCCACCAAGGACAGGGCAAGGCAAGTACCACAGCACAGCCCAGGCTGGACAGGACCTCCAGGACACTTAAAGCTGTTTTCCTCTTTTACTCCAGCATTAACATGGAACACAACAGCTTGAAATATCTCTAGCACTCTGGAAGGAAGAACATCTGTCCTAATCCAGGGATGTGACAAACGGATGGTGACCACAGCTTTTATCTCCCCAAAGCAGCACGAGTAAGTTAAAAACTCAAAACGCCCTGTTCTTAACTGTCCAGTGAAGCTCAATTGAGTCTACTCATCTGCTTTTATAAACACATTGTTCCACTGTAAGAAGGACCTTCATTTTTTAAAATAAACGCCATTTAGAAGAGATTTATTGACAAGACTTATTATTACTAACAAGATGTGGCCAATGACAGCAATGTCTCATTATTCCACATATTGATATTGCTCACAGAGCAAATTTCAAGCAAAATTCTGAGACTAAACATTTTTTCTTTTCAAGATGGAGACTCAAATAAGGTTTCCTGCCCAAGACATTTAGAGATGTCATTATTTTTCCAAGCTGCCTCTAATGAGTAATTTGAGGGGGAGGTTGTTTTTGTTTTGTTTTTAGAATCACAACCAGTCATGGCCTCTCTGTAACGGAGAAAGAAAAATTCACAGCAAGTAGCTCTGGTGCCAGTATTTCAAAAATAGGCAACTTGCACAATCTTAAAAGCATTTATATGGAAGCTCTCCTTCAGAAAGAGGCCTTTGATGATGCTGTGGTTTTGACAGCAAGATCCTTATATGGATTCAAACCACACAAAACATTTTATACGGAGCATGATTGTAACGATCACTAAGAACATGTTGAATGAATGGAGGCCAGAACCAAAAGATTCGTGGAGGCCTTGGGGCTCCTAACTTGAAAGTTTCATACCAGGAATACCAGAGGACCTTGGCAGAGCTTTTGTTTTTATTTAGACACACGCAGTTTTCCCAAGAACAAGCTCCCTGCCAAAAGAGCTCCCAGCCAAGGACACTCCCAGTGCCTGGAGATCAGCAAGGAGTGACCAAGGATGAGGGGTTTGTGCTGTTCTGCAGAAGCTGGATGCCAACCCCCAGAGAAATGGACTGCAGCACACGTTTCCTGAGTATTTATAATGGAGGCAAGATAAAGGGTCATTTCTAAGAAGTGACATTAGTGTGAACAGGGTGTTACATCAGTTAAGCAGGCTGCAGTGCCCTGACAGTGTGACAACAAACTCTCCATCTGCTAAAGCCACTCAGCACATTCATCTACACCTAATCCTTCCTTTTCCCTAGAGCCTCCTATCCACGACAGGCTTCCTGTGCCTTTCCACGGCTGAGAACCACACGGTACACCACACAGAGCTAAGGGGAACAAACTTCTGGCAACAAACCCTAGAGAGCAGCCCCAACATTTCAATTTCTCTTCAGCCTTAGGAGAAAAATGCAAGCTGAAAATTTGGTGTATTTACCGCATACCAGTTGTGCTCCCCAAACCTCTGGGGAGAAAACTGGTTGGAAAACATGAGCACAGGCACTAGGAAAACACCCAAGGTGCCTGTAGAGTTATGCACTGTAGCTGCTTGTGCTTCCCGGGGTGTCCCTCCTGATGGGAAAATAGGACAGCATTCCCCTTGTTCCTAAGGGCTCAGAGTTCCCATGCCAGATGTGGTGTAATGCAAGGAGCCAGCACAGGGTTTCTGTAAAGCGCACCGAGGAAAAAGGAAAGCTGAATGTATGCTTTGACAGGCTCTGAACACAAGCTCATTAAATGGCCAAAAAATTAGGTAACAAAAAACTGTATTCAGAACTGCTCTGGAGAACTTCTGGATTTCCATTATATTTTTGTGCAACACTACACGAAGCTCCACTGAACACCAGAGCAAGACCGCCATAATTAATTTCGCTTGTCAACAGTTTGATGTGGACATATCCCATCTCACTGAAATGAGAAATGTAATTTACATTTCCTTTGTCACCTGTTAAATCAGAGACTGTGCATTAAGCAGGATTAAATTGTGTCATTTTTGCCAAAAGTAACATTATTACAGCCACAGGGATTCACAGAGGAAATCCATTCTCCACAGGATTTTTTTCTGTGAAAATGATGCTAAGCATTTAAAAATTATCTATAATACATAGGTGTTTTGCATAAACTTCCCTGCCTGGTACCAGATTTGAATTGCAGAGCTCCATCAGTGCTCAGTAGTAAAATCTGATAGATGTTTTCTGCCTGTCTATTAGGAGAATATCTGTATGCATGGTAACCCCATGCTGCAAAAGACTTTGTCCTGTCTCAAAAAATGCCCAAAAACAACACTTGCTTCCTCCAAACCTAGAGACCACCTCAGTCTAGGAGGTTTCTAGGAGCAGTGGAGGAGGGAGGAGAGCAAGGTTAATTCAACAGGATCCTCCTGGCTGAAAGCACCTGCAATGTTCTTGGATGTGCCAGGCTTTTTATTTACAGCCGCTGCAGGAAGGCTGGACAGGGACAACACAAGTACCAGAATTTCTGCCTCAGAAACCCAGAGAGCAGCTGATCTACAGCAAAAGGCAAAAATCCAGTCAGAAGCCTGCTCCATCCATAATCTAGGAAAAAACTGAGGGGTGGAAGCAGCTGTGGTTCAGGCACTGTGCAGCACTATCACAGTGCAACTTCTCTTTCTCTTAGACGACTCCATTACTCAGAAGTCAGGATCCATCTGTTCCCATTAGAGTGTAAAATGCCTCGGTGTGACCCCTGCACAGCTCTTTATTGCCACACACATCTGTTCTTCCTCTGCTCAGCCTTCCCATCACCCCAGCACAGGAACACCCCCCCACACCAGCCCAGCTATAAAATACATACATCAAAAGAAGAAAAGCACTCTCCAGCTGGTAACTGTAGCCTCACCACTTAGTCCACACAAATTTCTAGGAAAGCACATAAAGCAAAGTGTTTGAAATAGCTTTTCTACTACCAAGGTGCTGCAAAGAAAAAAATATAAAAACCTCCCACACAACTCTTCTGGCTACTGCAAAATCCTGCTAAACCTGAGTTTGGATGCTTCAAGAAGTGTCCTCAAGAAGCACAGGCTGTTCTGGTGGCCTGGGAGCACTGCAGGACTTGTCAGTGCTCCCCACTGGCTGCAGCCTGTGCTTCTTGAAGCATCCAACCTGACAGCTTGTCTCTGCTCCTCTGTCCAGCAGTGTGGTAACTCCCAGTAGTTATTGCCCATCACAGCACCCTCAGACAGACCTCTGACCACTACCAAAACACTGGAGACCTCTGAAGAGGGAGTAAAAACCAAACAAATCTGGGAAAGCACAGTTGTTGTAAGCACAGGGGACAATAAGCAGGTAAATAACCCACCCAGGAGCATTGGCTCAGCAGATCAGGCTCTGCTACTGCCATGGTATTCATGGCAATGCTCCCTCTGATTCTCCAGGGGTTTTTTAAGCTCTAAGCACCATCCAGTCCCAAGATAGAGTCATGGAACAGTTTGGGTTGTAAGGGACCTTAAAGCTCATCTCATTCCACCCCCTTCCACTATCCCAGGGTGCTCCAAGCCCTGTCCACCCTGGCCTTGGACACTGCCAGGGATCCAGGGGCAACCACAACTTAACAATCCTGATAAATCATGAAGCTGCCAAACTCACATTCCACATACAACCCTGTGTCCAACATCATCTGGCTTTGCAGTCACGAGCAACAGGCAGACTCACACACCTGTTGAGCAGAGCCAGACTCACACACTTCACTGCAAATTAAGCTTTTTACGAAGAGCTCAGGATGGCCCTGGCCAAACCATGACCCTCACTCAAAACAGAACATTTCTGCAAGTAGAATTTATCCCAAAGATTATGGTAATAGCAGGAGGAAAAAAAATGAACAGCAGCACTGAAAAACAGAAATCATGGTCATATATTAATAAAATTGCACTGAAATGCTCACCCATCACATAAGGAAAGTATGTTTGGATCCTGTCTTTTATTTCAGGAACCCCTCTGTTGTGGCTTTGGTAGACCTTGATAGAACCTCCAACAAAACCTAGAAACCAAAGCTGATGAAAAGCTTCTCTCAAATCATCAATACCTACCAACCCCCACTATCTGTTCAAAGTACACAAGGGGAAGCACCAGGAGATAACACCAACCTGAAAAAAACCAAACCAACCCACACAAGTCTGAACAGCCTCACACTATTTACAGACACACAAATCTCTCCACACATTGATAAAACTCTCTGATTTTGGTAAATTTGCAAGAGATTAGGGATGAAGGGGGCTAAGGCAGGACACATCTTGCCTGCCCTTCCCACCCCAGCTCGCAGACCTGAGGAGAGGTCCAGGCTCACCTCTGATCACTGCTATTATAAAGACTTGTATTACAGCTGTCTAATCCTGATCTTCATTTAAAAACTACTAAGAAATCCCTTCCAATTACACTTAGATTTATACATGTTTCCAGGGGCAGGGAAAAAAAACCCAGACAATGCCTTGCAGATACAAACAGCCTGCCCAGGATCAGCGAGATCTACAGACCTCAAAATCCCAAGGAATAATTCACTGGTGCAGTCCTAACAAGTGCACAGCCACAAGTGTTTGCCACCACCTTCCTCCATGTGTTTACCTGCAAATAAATTTGGGCATTGAAATGAAAGAATGGAGCAGGTGAGCTTAGTTCAATCAGCTTTGTAACAGGTATTTGGAATCTGTTCTCCAGAGCATGCTGACAGCTTTATGTGTACATTTAACATTAAAATTGTGTGATTTTTTAGGTGATAAACACAGTTCACACAGCTATCCCTCATAGCAATGCCAAACTGACTCTTAGCCTATGAAGACATGGGTAAGGTTCTCCCAAGTTTAGCCTTTGGAGGAAATAAACTTAGAGGAAATAGCCTTTGGAGCCTGAAGGAACCAAGTGCATTTATTCAAAAACCACTCCATCTGCTTCCTGGTGAAACATTTCTCTCTCCAGAGATCGGCATGTGAACTGTGTTTATCACCTGAAAAATCACACAAGTTTCGCTCCCATTTTGAACAGGTCTGATACAGTCTGTGCTCAGGGTTTTAGTGGGTTTTCTTTCCCCCTGCTATGTGTCTGTCAAGCTGAACAAGGTGCTCACTTTGACCTGAATAAAGCAAAACTGAGTCACAGCTGAAAAAGGCAACATTCGTTATCTGCACTTATCCCACCCCATCAGGGATTCCAGCCTGAAACAACTCAGTAAAGAAAGATAACACGAAAGAAAGAAAACCTCCTGTGTTTGTAAACTATGCACTACCCATTCAAAATACAAATGTTGTGTTACTTGTTCCGAAACAGACTAAGGAAAAGAAAACCACTGTGCATCTGTAATGTCAAACCCCAGTCTAACACTAAGACAGCAACTGCAGTTTGGTACCAAGTACATTTATTTTAATCCAACTCACACGTTCGTATTTTCACCTACTGCCAAAATTTATCACAAAAGCAAGGTAGAGAAGAGATGATTCTCTAAGGCATGGGGGGTTTGGGGTTTGGTTTTTTTAAAAATCATTCAGAACAAGTTCACTGAACAGAACTTGTCCCAGATACTTGACCTACTACAGAGTATCAGCCAAGTCCCTCCTCAACCAAGGCAGCCCACCAACCTAGGAATAAATCCACCTTAGACAAGCCAAAAGCATTAAGTCCATCAGATATTTGAGAGTGTTTCTTGCAACCTGAGACAGGAACAGACAAGCCATAAGAGACAGACCATCACCTGAAAGGCTTCTTCACAAATTCCACCCCTAACACTTTAACTGGTTAGAGAGAAGAGGCTGGAGTTCACACTGAAGATTCTGTGTGCTTCCACAGGCTGAATGAAGTGCACAAATGGTTTTCTGCTCAGCCACAATGGCTCAGAACTGGCAGGGGATTCCCAGTTATCTAAAACGTACACTTGGTACATAAATACAGGCCCAACCTGCAATCTCAGGTGATGAACAAAAATGTCAGCACACTCCCTGAATAAGCAAGTCAGGGATGTCCCAGCAGCAAAGGCAGTCCGGCAGGGTGCAGGTAGGATTAATTGTCATAGTACTCAAATGTTCTACAAACAGCAAACACTCATCCAATAACGCCACAAATGTAAATCCCTCCTCCTGCACCAGTCCTCCTGCTCTTGCTGTTTATAGCCTCCAGCAGAAGCGATGGAACTATAAAAGAACTCCCTCATTACCACCTGCTCAGCCTTCAGTAAACTGAGTATCTTCAAAAGCTGAAAGAAAAATCTACCCCAAAAACGTACATCTTGCCAAACTGGCTCTGGCTGACGTGTGAGATATTCCAGCAAAACAGTCTCACCACAGAGAAAGCAACTGTGCCTGGGCTAAAGGCAGAGGGAGGAAAGCAGGAGTCAGTCCTAAACCAGGAAAGCTGAATTCATTTGCCATTACATTATTTTTCATTGAAAAAAAATGCAGACATTCAATTTGTCCTAAATCATCCTGCAGGTCAAACATGAGGATGGTGAAGACCTTGATTGGTAAGACCCAGGATGCTGTAACCCAAGACATTTTTCTGCCCAGCAAACACTTTAGCTGGGAAAAATTCTCAATTACTTTCTCCTACTGGGTTGCCTGAATTGAAAAAAAACGTGGTGTTCTGACAGTCCTTCAGAGGAGCAGACCATCAGCTCCATTCAGTGTTCAGAAGCCTAACAGCCATCTCAGGCACTGCTACAGCCGGAAGGGGGACAATTATGATGATAATTCCCCTGAATCTGTCTAAATGCCTACAAAAGGAGCACTTTAAATTAAAGCTTTCACTTGGGCAAATATCCAGCCAGTTCCCCAGCAAGACAGAGCTCTAAAAAACAATTCCATGATGAATGTGAGTTATTAGACTTAGAAATTTTCCTGTACACTTAAAACCCCTCATGTAAAAAGCCAGAGGCCTATGATGAAATGAACTGGTCTCCACATCGACCTCATTCAGAAATGTCACAACAATTTCCCTTATCAGCAGATAATGAAAAACCTATAAAAATCCTGTCTCAACCCTAATAATTCATACTGCTTTTTCTATTACTACTCAAAAATTGATCAGTCACTGCTAACCTTAAACAAATGCATATTAATGCTGCTTTTTTAACAATTCACACCTACTGTCTTCCAAATTATTTTTCAGTCACACTTCCCAATTAACAGGAGAATATATCCAGTGTAGTCAAAACCCTTTTGGATTTTGGGGCAATTTTTCAAGTTATTCTCCAACCACATTCAGAGCTCATGCCTCTGACGAAACATTAAGAAGAGGTATTTTCTTTTTGTCTTTTAAGTGTTGTGTAAAGTGCCCCAGAAGTTCCTTGCCATGAACAGGCACTGACACTTGAATCAATGATGATACTCAACACCTCTTAACACATCTCCAAGAGCTGAAATCTTTACTACCCAAGACTTCCAGGTTTTCATTTTCATGCTGGTAGACAAAAGGGTGAAGACCAGGATGATAAAATAGGGAAGAGAGGGAAAAAAAAATGCCAGCTGAGAACAAGTAACATGGCAGGGATGGGAGGAAAGTAGTGAAGAATCTCATTAGTCAGGCAGCAGTTTAATTAAACTGTGGAAAGAACAGCATTGCCAAACTCCAAAATGAAATTACTTGGGACTAGAAGTATCCAGTCCCAGAGCTCAGGCACTTCAAATGAAGGTTTACAAGGCCCTAAGCAACCTGACGTGGCATTGAATCCAGCCAGGCTCCACAAAAGGTGGAAGCTGCCAAGCTGCAGAGACTCCCTCCAACAAAAGCTACCCAGTCACTCCCAACAGCTGTTCGGGTTTGCTGCTGATTAACAGCCATAAGGAAAACTTGCCAAATTTGACCTTCTCCCAGGTTGAACACTGACTAAGCCATGATAAGGATAATTCAAAATATCTTAACTTCCTTCAAGATGATCTAATTCTCCAATCTAAAAGCTCCAAATGTAAAAACCCACAAGGGTGTACTCAGACACGAACATACTGCCAATCAAATCACCACCGCCCAGCCCCAAGCATGACCTTTAACATATCAGGTGCAATTAGTTTATCATTTCTTTGCCCAGCAGAAGATGATCAGCCCCAGCTGAAAATCCAGACTGGATGCAATTTCAGCTAAGAAGTTGGCCATGGTAACTTTTTTTTTTTTTCAAACCACAGTACCACCCACTGGTACTCGGATTCATCCTAGTGCCTTTTAAACTTTGAATCATCTGTCTGTGAATTTCACTTGAGTTTTCATTCCCTCTAACCCTCACATGGCCACAGTGCCACCAAAATCATTCAGGTGCTGTGTCCCACGCTCAGGCACAGCTTCCACACTCGGCTTGGCAAAAGGAGGAGAAGGAAACCTTTTCCATGAGCCCATTTTGAAGCGGGCACAACCCCACACCTAATTAAATCACCACATACACCTGCAGTAACACGCAGTCCTAGGGGTCACTCAGGCAGTAAATCCTGGACTTTTGCTAGCATTACTAGGAAACATCCAAGAAATCCACACATACTTATCGTGCAAAGAACTTAGTTTTATCAGTTTTAGTGCTGCTGAAACAGGCAGCTTTGCTACTACTTCTGACAACAGGGAGGGCTCCTCAGCAGTTCTTGTTCAGGTGATTAAATATGCATATAAATTCATTAACTCTTTCCATACAAAAGTAACACTCAGTATAAGACAAGCTCGCAGAGGACCTGGATTGCCATACTTCTGCTGATGAATAATCCTGCTGCAGCAGCCATACTCCTGGTTGGTAAATACTTTAAGTCTTTCCACAAAAACAAGATGCACATAACTTCAGGTTTTGTTGACTTGAATTTTGTCATGAGAAAAGCAACTTGACATTTTTAAGCCCAAAACATCTGCTAGTGACAATTGTTTAGACTTCTATCTCTAGGAAAAGCCAGATAATCCTGCCTACATAATTTCCTTGAAAAGGTGACAGCAGAATTTTAATATTGACCTATTTGTTAGCTTGAAGTCAGAATAAAACTGACTTTGTAAACAAAAAGGAGGAATTTTTAATCACCATATCCAGCATCCTATCACACACAATCCAAGCAGCAGACAAATATTTGTGTGCCTTCACCTTAATTTACCTTATCCAACCACTTGCATGCTTAAAAAAGAATTTCTTTGTCCCTTACCCTGCCAATATAAAAGGCTCATTCTGATCTAAGTACACACACAACCAAGACACCAAGTTGGTTGTAAAGCTCCCCAATGTTTTCTCCTGAATGGAGACATTTTTCATGGAGTTACTACTAAAGTATAAACAAGGATAAGAGGCACCAAAAACATCCCTGACACAGTTTTCAACTTTGTTAGGTACTCTCTTTGAGCTGTGGGGAAAGGCTGGAGGAGAAGACAAGGTTTATGAGACAAAAACCTCACTTGCCCCAGGTCTATGCTGGTGGTAAATGGCACTTTCTCTCTCTACAGAAAGTTTACTTCTCCCAGTTGCTGAGCATTCATAACACACATTCCAGGCTCTGGCCCAGTATGTGAAGGTGGGAGGACTTGAAATGCCAGGTAATTACAACACAACACGTTAAGTAACGTGGAAGGCTAATTCCAGCAGAGCCCCAAAACCCTCTGGGCAGAAATAACAGGTATCACTCACCACACACTCCATGCTGAGGAAAAGCAAGAACTGAGGCAGCACCGGAAAGGGTAGAAGTGTTCTCCCAGCCTTTTTATTCTGCCACCCCTCTCACGGGGCCCCAGTGCAGCTGCTCCTCGTTAGGTTGCTCCGCACCCAGCTGTTCCTCGTTCCCCTAATGGGCACAAAGCCCCTGCAGCCCCCGGGGCCAGGTGGGAACCATCTCTTCAAACCCACCAGGGTGGGGCTGCCGTCCTCTGCCCAGCTGGTTTTGATCTGGGCACTGAGCAAAGCTGCTGAGGGGACACAAAAACCCCCATTTGGGGGGACCATTTTGTTCCCCTTGTTAATTATTTTTAAAACCAATTTTAACCAATTTAAAACTAATTTTAACCAATTTAAAACCAATTATTTTAAAAACCAATTCCCTTGATACAGGCTCCCTGTTCAGCCTGGAGAAGAAAAAGCTCCAGGGAAACCTGGAGTTCCTTCCAGTGCTTTAAAGAGGGGGTTATAAAAAAGAGGGAGAGTGACTTTCTACACCTGCATGGAGTAACAGGACAAGGAGGAATGGCTTCAAACCGGCAGAGGAGAGATTTAGATGGGATATTGGGGAGGAATTGTTCCCTGGGAGGGTGGGCAGGCCCTGGCACAGGGGGCCCAGAGCAGCTGTGGCTGCCCCTGGATCCCTGGCAGTGCCCAAGGCCAGGCTGGACATTGGGGCTGGGAGCAGCCTGGGAGAGTGGAAGGTGTCCCTGCCATGGCAGGGGGTTGAATGGGATGGGTTTTAAGGTCCCTTCCAATCCAGACCATTCTAGGATTCTGTGATATATTGGCAAAGTTGTTAATTGGTGTAATCTCTATCCCAACAGTTTGTGGATTTTTGCCTTAAAACATCAGAACTTGGTAAATAAATGTTTACTAGACAGCTCATGGAGAAAGAGCCCAGTTAAATGCTGCAGTGGTAGAAGAGGCATGCAATATTGGAAGAGACATAAACTCCCCTCCTTGGAGGTGCTGGAAAGGAGGGATAGCTTCCCCAGCCAGCAAGCAGCTCTGCCCTTCAAGCTCCCTGCTCTTTCCTGAAGCACACACAAATTGCCTCCTTTTCTGCAGCAGCAACCACCCCAGCATCGCTCCCTTGCATACAAATCAAGATCTAACCCTGGTGCTCCAAAGCACAGCCCCAAGTGCAGATTTGACACCACAGAGACACTTCCTAAAGCTCAGGAATGCAATAGTAGATTGGAATAGGTAATTTTTTCTTATGGCCATGGTACAGAAGTAGAATTTTTGTGGTTGGTATTATCAGTTGGAGAAAAACTGCTCTGAAAACAGAGTTGTATATTAAGTGTTATGTATCTATGTAGAGTAAATGTAACACTACTTACATTTTTTTTCCCATTTAGTGGCATTAAATCACAATCCATTCCTACTTACCCGTTGGAAGCCACACAAGCTGCACTAAGACACCCTGTTCCCAACCACCCCAGTGTCCATCTGTTTGCAGGATCCTGGAGTCAGGAATGCTCACCAGCTAAACTTCCTTCTTCACAGCTCACACTTGCAACAGGAACTACTCTGCAATCCCAAAGAGAGTTTCCAAACGGGAACAAATAGCAAGTTTAATGTCAGAGGCCAAAAGTCCTCCAGGAGGTCCCAGCAGCCCTTTTCTTTGGAAGGGACTCACGGTCACCACTCAGAGGGCACTGATTCTTAGGAACGAAATATTTACTCACAGAAAACCTGAGAGAATCCCCACAGCCGCCTCAGCCTTCCCTGAAAAGCTCTTCTGCATCCAGACAAGGAAGGATTCATAAAGGCAAATCATCTCCTTGCACAGGAACTGCAAAAATTCCTTCCTCCAGGCTCTGCCAGCAGCAACTATGGAGTTACCCCGGGGCCACCCTCCACCTCCTGCCTGCCAGCCCACACTGACTCCTCCTGGAGAACAACCAGCTGCTCCTTCTGCATGCCCTGACTGACAGAGGGACACGAAAACACCAGCTTTTGCCATCCTCCAACCCAAACATTAACCATTCCCACAGCAAACAGATATAAATCAGAGCATCCTACAACTGCAATTGCAAAATTGGTGAGGTTGTGTACGGTCCAGTGTTCTCAGTTTCATGATGGATGCCTGGCAAAGCAGTTCTTTGCCAAAGAACACATTCAAGGAGAGGGCAAAAGAATTCATGGTGGTCCTAAAACTCAGAAAATACAAGTCATTTTCCACCATCTCGACTGTGAAATAATCAGCAAAATGTAAAGCAACACTGAATTTAGAAAACTACAAATAAGCCGGAAACATTTTGATGCTGAAGCTCTGCTCAGTTCACTGCCAGGGATCTGTTAGCAGTATCCATTTAAATCTGCACTCTGCCAGATTACTGTTTCACTGACAGTAATTCCAGATTATTTTTCTAAACTAGGATAATCTAACACAAGCACAGTAAAGAGAAGATGTTTGTTTGGAAATCAGTTATCTTCAAAACTGCCTTTTACAAATCAGTTTCAACTTACTCTGAGTTAAAACTGCCCCCACAAGTTTGAGGTTTCCCCCCCAAAACCTCTCAGTGGGGGTCTAGGAATTAGGAGTGGAAGCAACAATTCGGTCCTAAAATTATCATAGGTCAAAGGAGATGACTCAACCAATTATGCTCTAAAACATGCTTGTTTACGTTTTGCTATTTCACTTGCATCCTCTTCCAATTTCTTGCTAATTATCGATCAAAAAATTCATTTGTAGAAATGTAAAACCGTGCAGAGAGGGATTAATGGTTTGTGCTGGATGAAGCAGACATTTTACACCTCTGCATATTCCGTTTGGGTTTGTGCCTTAGAAACTAAACTTGGTGGAAGACAGAAGAAAAGGGGGAGGACAGGGAGAAAATTATTTACCACTGGAGGCTCTGGAGTGCTAAATCAGCACATTATATAAAATTAATCTTGCCAGCCACTGGTACTTAGCCCTACTAAGAAAATAAGAAACAAGCAGCTTCAGCAGCAAAGTGGCACACATTTTATGCAACTTTATCATTCTAAATCCTACCAGAATATTACTTAAAAGCTTTTCTATAAAGGAAGTACTTTACCAACACCAGCTCGACAAAAAGCAGATGATTTGCACTCTCACAGGAGGGCATCCTGAAGGCCAACATTCCCATCTCCTCTTTCCCGGACACAAGGGTTAACATACTGTGTTCAACCTCTGAGCCTCACAGCTCTACACTAATTACTGTGCAGAGGAAAAGAAAATTAATGTCTGGTCAGAGCTGTGGTCAGAAATGAAGCAAGTGTCTAGTCAGAGCCGGGTTATTCTTCTCCTATCAGATTATGTACCTGGAAAAGCCACATCTCAATAAAGCTGCCAACAGCAATTATAACTGTTAAAAGTTAAGACTTTTTGTTAAGGTTCCCTCCTCCTTCAGTCTCTTGTGAAAAAGTGCAATTAATATCCCCAAAATGACTTGGAAGTCTTGTTCTCACAGCAAGGATGAAGGAAAAAAAAACCCTATTGCAAGATAAAAGCCTTTTCACAGGGGAAGAACTGTGTTTATCATTATGGATACACTATCAAACAAGAAGGAGAAAGTAACCTTGCAGCAACAGCACCAAAAAGACCAAGGGATGAGCAAGAACAGCCTCTTTGCACCAAAATTCCCAGCATATAAATCAGGAACACAGAAGAAGTTGCTGAAGTGCTTTGATGTGCCTTCAAATTCCTGTACTTATTACAATAATAGTGATAGATGGCAGAGTGGAATATGAACAGATGACAACAGCTCAAGTGCATCCTATTTTTCATCCACTTTCTTCCCACCCCCATTATTTCTGATTGTCTGCCTGCAACTGTCCTTTCCCTTGATTCTGGGAAACAACCACCTTCCCAGTGAGTCAGTGGGATTTATTCACACGGATCACCAAGTTACAGAGTTGACTTTGAGTATCACACAACTTGAACTTCATTAACTGATTTCAAAAACATGAAGTTATTATACTTATAGTGTCCTTTCAACTTGGGTGATGCTCTTCAGATCTACAAAGAAATAGGCAGATATTTTTCACAGCAAGAGCTGCAAGGGCTTTGCACTCAGGTAATATGCAATAAATCAAAATTTCTCTACCAAGAAGTTGCATGGATTTCTCTCATGTTCATGTACGAACTCTTCATGCATCTCAAATAGCCTAGAGCAGAAATTGAGGGGCTCAGCAAAACACCAGAGCAGCAGGAGGAAGATACAGTAACGGCAGCAACAAAAAAATATGTCTTTTCTTCTATTTTGACTGTTATATTTCTTCAGAAACCAGACTGAGGTAGATCTGGCCATGGGAAAAGCCTCACATAACTCAGTGATCACCAGGACCGAAAACTAATATTAAGGTTCAAGCAGCACAGAGATGTAATCAGAGCTGGAGAACTGCAGCTATAAACACAACCCATAAAATTCAAGTTTAATCACTTAGGATTAAATAAGTTTCATGCATATGTGGTCAGCCAAGCTGCTCTGTAGCAGCTTGGTAATTTACAGTTATTTAATAACTGTATTAAAGTGTTCCAGAGAATGCTTTTTCCAAGGCAAATCATGGCCAAAATAATACATATTTTAAACTACCCTGTGCTCACAAATGGCAAAAAAGGGAAATACACTTGAGAACTAAATTAGCCTAACCTAAAATCAACTCATGGGATGCTAGTTGGTATTATAAAAATTGAAAGCATGACAATAGAAGGCCGAAAGCTTTACTATTATTTTTTTACTAGTTTTCTTTGGAAAAGCTTGGAGGAGGCAGAGTAACAGAGCTGGTGCACATTAGAAGAAATTAACAGAAAACAGTCGGGGGGGGGGGGGGGGGGGGTGTTCAGTGGAAAGGAGGTAAGGGCTGACTTAACTTTTTATCCAAGGGAATTGAGAAAACATGGACTTGACACCCACCCAGTGGGGTCTCCACATCCTCTGTGGGATTGCAGGGCTACAGCAGGAATTCAGCTTTCTCCATGTGCCTGCAGGCCACGTATTTCCACATTCCCAAGGCTGTAAGGAAGCTTGGAAGTGTTTATGAGTCAGAATCGTGCCTGGAGCATTGTCAGCTCCTGAAGGAGGCAAGCAGAGCTGTTGCAGAGCCACGAAGCCCGTGCAGCGGCCACTGCGGATACACCGGGAACGTGAAGATATTCCTGGATCCGCCTGGCACACGGAAACGCGGATTCCATCTAACGCGGAAATCCACACAAATTATGTAAATACTGCCCTGAAAACTACCGTGGTACTTGGACGTTGTAATTCCAAGAACAAACAGCCCTCTCTGGTGCACTCTATTATATAAAATGTCAGGCTAATCATAGCAATTCAGGTTAATGAGTGTTGCCAAATGTCCTAAACGGAAGTAAAAACGGGAGTTACGCTGTTGAGGATGAGTCAGTTACACACCTACCCCTCTACAACAGGACAAATGAAGAAATTAATTACATCTGACTGACCACAACAACAAACAGCTCCTCAGGAGCACAGAGTGCTTGCTTTAAATCCCAAAAGCCACACTGCTCTAGTGTTCCTGTCTCTTTCTTTCCACCGGAACTGGAATAATTCAGGGAACAACCTCGAGGAGTACGACTGGATCAAACTGGAGTCTGATTATTGTTCAAAAAGGGCCCAAATCTCTCATCTGAGCCACCAAGAGCAGTTTTTTACTTCCATGAAGAAGTAGGTCATGAAAGCAGCAGCTCCGCCGAACTCCCTGCCCCAGATGCAGAGCCCCGTGTGCTCCTCACAGAGCGGAGCTGTGTTTAGCAGAGTGCTGGGAGTGGGAGAGGGGAGGGCATCCTGCAGAGGATGCAGCGTGTGTACCACCGACTGCAAATGGAAAAAACCACAACTCAGCACAAGCAAAGGAGCTGCTGCGTGGAGAAAAACTGAATGGTGTGCAAGGACAGTCATCAGTAACAACCCACCTTCGGGGAAAGATGAAAAGAAACAACATCTGTTAAAAATGTTATTTACAAAACAATTCATTTCACAAGTGCCTGCATAGTATCAGTGCTGTTCTCAAAATCCTGACTTCCTTGCCAACTCAAAAAACCGTATCTGTGTGGTGTCATATCCTGCCCTGCTCAATCTAGCTCAATAATGAGGTACTTCGTGAAACTGTTTGTTTAAAATTACTCTCTCGAGCACTAAATGCCAAAAGGAAATATGGAAATGGTCACTCCCACACACACGAGTGAGTGGCTGATTCAAAACCGTGATTTATTTTCCATGAAAACGTGTGTGAATCTGAGTCACGGTCTTTGTCTTTGGACAAAATTACTGTTAGAATAAAATTCATCTTAGCACTCTCTTCAGCTTTGTGGTCAGAGAAATCCGTGGCTTTTTGGCTTCAGACCAAAGCTCTGTTTTGGGCCATCAGCTTCTCGTTACTTAGCAATCAGACTCGCACCACCCAGCCAAGCACCAAGGAACGGATGTCTCAGCACCTGCAGTGGTTCCTCTCCCCTCAAACACCTCGGTTTCCAGGTTCAGAAACAACAACAGTCCTGCTGTGTGATGCAGGGCACTGACCACAGCCTGAATTAAAGCCAAACTGAAGTTTTCTAGGCAGTTCATCAAGCACAAGGACAGCTCATCTTGAGTTTCTCATTCTGAGAAAGGAAAATTTTTAATATAGTCCCTAAATTCAGAAGGGACTATCTGGAGCTGGTTTCATTACTAGCAATATACACTGCTCATAAAACAACTCTTCTTTCTTAACAGAGACACTGGATTTGGCTCCCTTGAATCACTTACACCCAAATCCAAGGGAAGGATCCTACTCGCCACTTAAATACAACACCCCCAAACTCGGAAGAAACCACACAGTGCCGTACAAGCGCAATTATCCAATCTACTCAATATTTAGACAATGAAATTTCTGTTGTCACTGCCTCAGGAAGGAGTCCCTGGATAACAGGGATAGCCTTGCAGCAAGCAGGAGGCTCCCACGGGAGCCCTTTGTGCTGCAGACGCCCCCATTCATCACAGACACGCCAGGCTCCACCACCCGACCAAGCCTTCAACTCACCCGTTCCCCCTCTGCAGGAAGCCAAGAGGATTTCCCAAGTCACATGATAAATCAGGGCATTTTCATTCCAAAAAAGGAATCACATTTCTCTCCCCCTGGGAAATCTCTGCAGTTTTCCAGTTCACTGTTATTTCGGGGAGAAAATAACTTTTGCTGCCAGCTTTCCCTCCCATCTCTCCCCCTGCATCAGGAATCTTTGTGATGTTTGGGACACATTTCCAATTAATTTAAATGACTGTTAAAAGGTTGCTGCTGCACTGCATATTCACGGTGTGTGAATTTTGTCTAGAAGGAGAAAACATGAGCGGGACATGGAATGTCAAATTATTCTCACTGGCAAGCATGAATAATGACAGAACAGTAATCACGCAGGAAAATTTGTATAGAAAAACCATCATCCAGACCCCAGACATTTCTTTTTAACATGCAAGTTGAAAAAAAATTCCCACATAACTCCTGTGCTATCTTGGGCAGCCCATTTTCTCTTAATATCTTCATTTGTCAGAGCAGTACTTAAAATGTCATTTTTGGAGTTGCTTTGCCAGGCAGAAAACTCGTCATCACTTAAGTTCAAACATCTAAGAAAAATTACAAGGCTAAATTATGAGGATGTATTTTTAAAGAATGGTTGAAGTGGAATGAATAACTATTTCTTCTTACAATAATCTGTCACAACTAATTTCCTTCCTACTCTGATTATGTCTGCACCCTGGCCAGCGAACATCCTTTTGCCATTCCTTCTACAGGTTTCAGCTACGAATCCAAAAAAGCTCAGCATCATCAGGAATCAGTTCTGGCAAAAGAAAACAATGGTTTAAGACAAGACTGACAGAGTGTGAGACTGACAATCACCCAGAGCTGGTTTTTATGGTGGTTGCTCACTGGTAGATCCTTCCCAAGTTACATATCCAAGCAAAATTTGATTTTAATTATTCCGACAGGCAGTGTCAGAGATTGAGAGTTTCCACGTTGCAGTCCTTTCCTCCTGAGGAAGCCAACAAAAGCAATTGCTGAAATGAGCTCTACATTTCCTAATTCCTTAAGAGCTGCCAAGAATGCAGAAAAAGATAGTGGACACACTCTGTGTTTTACATAAGACAAAAGCCATACCCCACAGGCTTGTCCTGCTGGAAACTAATTCCACATCACACTCAAGTGCCCCATATTTTCATCTTCATTAAGATGGCATCTCATTTTGATGACCATTTGAGACCTTAATAACAGAGAGAAAATCCTTGGCCAAATCTTTAATAGCAGAAGCACAAGTTGTTTAATTTTCATCATTAAATACTCAAGGATGAAACAGCCCTTAAAGCCTGATTGCTGTAGTTTGCCCTGGAAAAGTGAAAATATAATGAAATCCCCATCAGCAATATCACAGGTGGTCTCTCACCCCGAGAGCACTTCAGAAATAAAAAGTATTCCCCCTGGTGAGCACAGAGAACACAGTATCATCTAGTTTCAACAAATCCCAATTTTTTCAAGTACAGTTCCTCATCCTACCAGCAGCCATCGAAGCAGAAAGCAGCAGTTGGGATTTTAGGAAGAGTGGCTGACCACCAACTGACACTGCAATAAATGAATAATTATTTTTAAAAAAAGCCACCCAAATCTAAAACAATTTCTACATTTCCACAGACCTACAAACAGGAGAACAATTTAAATTGCATATTTGAGTCAGCTCAATGCTATTTTATAGAATTGCAAACTGGTGACTCATAGCACAAATCAGAAATGAAGTCATAAAAGTTATGTTTCACCCTTCAGACTGGGTGGGACCTAACCTCACAGAAAGTTTCCTCTTTAAGATGAGTCTTAAAACAGCTTTAGAAAAAGAACAACTTTTTTTCTTCTTCTCTTTCCAAGACTTGACTCTGGTCAGGAGAGCTATACCCCTCCTGTCTGAGCACAGAGGAGAAACACTCCCCTTGTGGAAAAAGAGCTGCCCTGAAATTTCTATATTAGTGACTGGATCGACTTGATCATGGCTGTAACTTCCTTTCCCATCACAGACCCTAGATTTAAAGTCTTTATTATTCCCATGGGATAAATAATAAATAAAAAACGGTAATATAATCAAATAACTGTCAAAAACCCCAAACCAACATCTAGTCCTCATTGTATTGTGCTCCTCTTTCACACAGAGAGAGCCCTGAAAGCGTGTTCCCTGATTTTACCCACTTTCATACATCCAAAAATATTTGCTGGTCATCCCCTTCAAAGCTTTTGTTCATGAAAGAAAAAGAAAAGCCCAAATTTTTAATCATTCCTTGGAAAATCACAATCAGCAGTATGCCAGGTCAGGAAAACAGCAGTACAGTTAATTAAACCAGTCTGCCAGCTTCCATCCTCAGCAAAAACACATCCCACAGGCTTCCAAGTCTCACCATCCCTGCAGCCACTCGCTGCTACTGCTTGGGTTCTGTGAGTGCCAAGCTTCACCCGACAATTTGTTTCAAGAGCTGGGCCACAACAGGACAATAAACTGTAGCTTGTGGGACAGCGAGGGCTCGAGGTGGTCCCGCAGGAAATTATGACCACACTGTTGAGCTACAGCTTCTCTGGAAATCAGTGCCGCATAGGGAAAAAACTCACATTATATCTATGCTGAATGAAGCACAGCTGCAGCAGGATGTCTCCTACATCCTCCTCTTGAGGCTTATCCCATCTTTCCTTGCACAGAGCAAGATCTTTGCAGGATACACTCTCCACTACATCCTTAAACCTGGGCTACCTGCACCAAAATCCCACCTGGCTTGGAGGATGGATCAGCACAGATAAGCCTGGTCCTCAGCTGGAGCAGAAAGAAAAACCTGCAGGTTGTCCAACACCTACTCAAAATCTGGTGGCGGCTCAGATGGGTTCGGTTTTTCCTCCTTAGGCACAGAAGTCATCACTAGGAGTCAATATTCCTGATTTGCCCAGAACTGCCAGGATGAACTACCACAGGAATGCCACACACAGCCAAGCCCTTGATTTTCTACAGGTATTTTTTGCACCAGCTGATTACATTCCAATCCAACATAACCCCTGGCAACAGGCACCAGGCACTGCAGTAACAGGAGCCTCTAATCTCTGCAGGAAGAAAGCCATGAGGATTAGGCATTCAACACACAAAAGCAGAGCATTTTATCGAAGTATTTTGTCTACCACCACATAGTTGAAAACCATTTATAGCTTGCTTCCCTGTGAAGCTTTTCCAGTACTGCTTCCTAGCCCCACTACACCTCAGCCCTTAGGAAGCTGACCCTCAACTCTGACAAGCAGGAGACAAGGAAAGGCCTTCCCTTGTTCCACTAGGAAGCTCCCTCTGAGGAATACCCACACTTTAATGCTCTCTCCACGCTCCTCAGAGGGCAAGTTGTCTAACAGGATGTGTGGCCACCCACACATTCCCCCTCACATTACGACCCCCCAGCCCATTCCAGCACTTTCTCCACTGCAAACACATTTGGGAACTCCCCCCTCTCCTCTTCTGCAAGGCTTCCTCCACTCTCATGTATGTGCAGCTGAGCTGGGAGAGCAGAAGGAGATGCACCCTCTAATACTTCTGCTCCAAGTCCATTTATTCAGCTCTGTCATATTCTTCCAACGCCCTGGGTGCCCCAGCCCCACTTCCTCCATGGTTAGGCCACCTCACCCTGCCCAGCCATCCTGAAAGGTACAACACCATCACACTCAGAGGGGAAATCGATAAACATCGGTAAAAAGTTCCTTCTTCTTGTTAATCCCTGCTCCAAGATCAATGAAGGAACTTCTCATTCAAGTTTCTTGCATCCCCTCCCCAGATCTCTCACCCCTTGTGATCCTTTTTGGGACAGAACACAGTCTTCTCCCTAAGGGATTGTTCTAGTGGGAACATCTACATGCTGAGCCCCCTGAGTTTTCCCAGCTCCCCCAGGTTTTAGAACTCCCAAGCAAGCTGTGAACGCTTCATCCAAGTCTTACGTCTCCCAGTATTACTGTACTCCCAGCTGTTCCTTCATAACCCAAGCATTTGTGCACAGGTAGGGAACTCCTCGTCCTCTCTCCCACTTGGTGTTATCAAAACCTCCTCCTTTGCACTTTACCCACCTGGAGGAGTTTTTTGATTGTTTTAAAGCACTGTCCTCTCACAGTAATCTGGTCTACTGGTGCAGTTTCTTCCAGCATTATTTATATTGCTTTTGAAAGAACTCATCCATAAGACCATTTAGCATTTCCACCCTATTTCAAAGAAAGCCCATTTAATTTATCACCTCTGCTAGAAACCAGCCATCCTGAGAAGTATCCAAGTAGAATTGATGGAACTGAAAACAACACTGCACAGACACACCTGATATAATTACTCTATTAATTACATCCATATTATACAAACTCTACCCATGCTTCTTCTTATATAATCTACAGTCTCTGGAAGCTTGTGCATCCCAGTCCCACCACAGAGCAGGATCAATTCTTCATCAGCCATAACTGATTGATGCGAGCCTAACCTGTCCTAACCACCTCTGATAACACAGACTGAACAGCCTTCTCAGGAAGTAATTCAGCATTTCACTGCTCTTACTGTCAGTAGAGATTCCCAGCACCTAACCAAACCCCTCTTCTCACACTGCGAGCACATTACTTCTCCCACCCGACACAGATTTGTCTGGTTTTCTGCTTCCTTTGCAGCAACACCTCCTTTCAATTTTCTCTTTATTATGAAGAGCTCCAGTTCCTTTAATTTCTCTTCAGAGATAATTTATTCCAGGATTCAGCCGCTCTCTCTGGTCTCTGCTCTCTCTCAGTGGTCTGCACAGTTTCTCATGTGCAGCGTGAGGGAAAGGATAACTCATCTCTGCTGTGAGGGCATAAACAGGGACGGCACGGATGCTGCCAAAAGGAACTGCCAGGATCCTGGATCCCGACCTGCTTGCACCCCATCTCTTGGTTCTCAGGGATTCAACCAAACCATCCCGCCCAAAATATCCCTGTTGAAAAAACCCCAAAATTAATGACTGCAACAGCACAGCCAGCGAACAGCCAGGGTGCCAAAAATCAAACAGCACAGCCCAACTAAAGCAGGGAGAGCTTTCTAATCATCAGTGCCCAGGACACGAGCAAAATCCTCCTCCTTCCCCAAGCTCCTGAAGGAGATGGCTCAGACAGTAGGATTTTAACATGCCCACACCTCAGTCACATCCGCTCAGTATCCCGGGCAAACACAGGAGATTTATGGTATTTTTAATGGTTTTTTTAATAGTTTTCTCACACATTTACTGCTACACTTAGCCCAAGGAGTAAAACCAAGCACGAATCTGAGTCTCTGTTAAATGAATCGCAAAGGTCAGTTTAAATTTAGATAAATACAAGTTATTTGCCAGGGCCACACCGCTAAAGGAGACAGCTCGAATGTTAACCACAGACGCCGGAGATGCCATTCCACACCTGAGCGGGTGCCGGGGTTCACCCTGCAGCCGGCACGAGTCACACTTCACACGTGGGAACGACCGCGCTGCGAACGCGGGACTGCCGCGACTGAGACACTCGATACCGCCGGAACCTCCGGCATCCCGGGGCCGCCAAAACGCGCCGGCAGCGGCCGAGGAACGAGCGGCACCCTGAAGATACCGGGCACAAACAACTCTCTGCACAGCACCGGAGGGATCACAGCGATGTATCCGCTGCTCCCACGGAGCTCAGAGCCCGCTCCGTCACCTGACTCTAATGCACGATTTTGGGGGCTTCACGTAGTTCCGTGATTACTTGTTCGGAGCAAAACAAGGGAGCGACAGGTGCACACCTCCGACAGAAGCTCTTTTAGAGGCAGCAATAAAACAGATTGTGGCAAAAGCCAGACGGATATCCCACGGTTACACACGGTTCCCTTAGTTTAAACAGAAAAAATAGGGAAAAAAACCCTCCCGGTATTTTTAGCAAATCTTTCGAGCTCCAAGACGCAACCTGCTGTCTTTACAGGTTTTTTTCCGCCTTGAGACACATAGGAAGCTATGTGTTGCCAGTCACCCCTTTTCCTGGGAAAGCCACCAAGGAAGAGGGAGCGAACAGAGCCCGGCTGGCTTTGCCCCCTTCCCCCCCCCCCCCCGCCACACCGACCGGGATGTGGGAAGCCCCCGAGCGCCTCTCCCTTGGCTGACCTTGACGGGGGGCAGGAAGAGAAGGAAGGAACACCACAACCCAGGGCAGAGGCGCTGCGCTGCCCGCTCGGGCCGGTGCCGCCGCTCCCGGTCCCGGTCCCAGTCCCGCTCCCGGCGGGAGCTCCGCGCCCCCCGCGCCC